>OZ005658.1:116654784-117254784 GCA_963930645.1 Salticus scenicus | reverse complement strand
TCTTCTTTATATGGAAAATGTATTTATGAAAATAGGACACAAGTTTAATTATTAAATAATATTTAAAGCATTATGTGTCAAAAAGTTAATTTTACTTTAAAATTTCCATTATAAACACAACAACAACAAAAAGACGTTTTATAAATTTTTTTTGGTATCAGACATACTCTCCCTTTAAATCAGTGTTCTATTTGACATTATTATCTGAATATGCAAATGGCAAAATTTTAATATATTCTACTAAAAATGTTTTGAAAAACTAATCTATTATTGGGCGCACTCTATTTTAAAATAAGTCGTCTAATTGACATAAAAGAATCAGTTAATCCTTTCTTGATTTTCCTATGTCTGCATATGTCAAAGACATCCTTCATGTCGCCTTTGAGAAACGATTAAGATAATTATGTTTAAAATTTGAACTTTTCTGATTGTATAACGGTTTGATTTATAAAAATATTCATAAGTAGTTTCTTTCTTTCTTTTCTTTTCTTTTTTTAGTGTTTTCAATAATAAACTTTAAAAAATGCAAAAAGATTTTAAAACTTGTTTTTTTTTTCAATAATAGAATTTTATTAATTTGTTTTCCTTCTGTATATGAAAAATGTAATTATGAAAATAAGAGAAAAGTTTACTTATTAAATAATATTTAAGTCATTGCATGTCAAAAAGTTAATTTTACTTTAAAATTTCCATTATAAACACAACAACAATTTTAAAAAAATTGCTTTTATTCATAAATATATTTCTATAGTTAATCAACTGTAAAATATTTACTAATGATATAATCCCTTTTTTGCATCATATTTATGAATTATACAATTCAAGTCCATGTATATAATTCATATCATAGTAACTATTATGTAAAATAATTTGGTTTTAAAAGAATTTATATTATGAATTTTATAACCTGTTACAAATTCTTAATTCAAGATGAAAATTTTAACATCACTTACATTGTACTTTTAATTTAATATTTTTGCTACTCATTTTAATTATATATATATATATATATATATATATATATATAATTAAAGCATATAACGTATTGTTAAAAAATGTAGAAAGTGATTCTTACATATATAAACATATTCTGATATAATATAATGAACATATGCATATTCTGTTTGGTGTATCTTTAAACTATTTATGAATGTTAATGGTTAATAAACGTGGTACGTCCAGCTGAGAGTCTGTTTTATTTTTCATTGCTGTTTTTACTCCAATATGTTAGATGCAGGGCTAGTACTGCCCACCTTTTTATCAAGATAATTTCCACTACATAACAGTTGTTCTCATTAAATAAGCCTAGAAATTTAAAAATAGTTTTACTGTTCATGAATAGTGGTGGAAAATGTCCTAAAAAATAAGAAATACTACATGCTCTAATTATAGGGTTCGTACAGTCCTTGATTTTACTCTACCACTAATTTCTTATAGAAATTTCTTTTATAAAAATAAATTAAAAAATTTGATAAAAGAAGTTCATTGTGAAAAAAAAAAGGAGGGGGTGGAGGCAGATCTGTATGAACTCTGTATTAGCAATAACAGCAATTTTTGGACTGTGAAATTTCTTTTTACCCACCTGCTTGTGAAGGTGAAAATAAAAATATCATAACAGTGAACTTATTATGGTGGTCCCAGCAAGTTCATTGTAATAGAATTAGATTTTATAATAATTATTCCTTTTAATGAGACAATCAATACACTCATTATAAACTAGATTACGTTATAGAAGTCTTACCTGCCAATTTTCTAATTAATGTTCTGTAGTTTTGTTAGTATCCGCCCTTTTTCCACACCATTTTTTAGAAAAGCAATTTTCTCCAAATGTAATTGCAACTTACATAAAAAATACTCTTTAAAAAGACTGGTGTGAAATAAAGGCGAGTACTACCAATTCTACACGGAATATTAATTAGAATGTTGGCAGGTATAATAGATATAATCAACAAACTGGTAAATCTAGTAAAATAATATACTGCCAACATTTTAATTTATTCCGTAGTACTTTTAGCCCCGCCTTTAATTCGCATCACTTTATTTATAGTAAAAAATTTTGGAATATCGAATCGAACAACGGAGCACTGGAAAGCTCTTGAATCTCTAGGATCTGCGTCTTCCGTCACATGACATTAGCAAACTGAAAGAAAAAAGGTCGCTGACTGTTCAGAGAAAGAAAAAAAAAAAGGACGGGGTTAGGAGGCATTGAGCTGAAGAAAATTTAAATAAATTACAAGAACAACACACATGAGAAGGAAATTTAAGTAAAGTATTACAAGATATCCTACCAGTACGAATTTAAACATGAAAAAGGAAAATTAAATTAAAAGGAACATTTAAAAACAATTCATTAAAATAATTAAAAAAAAAATACTCTTGAAAAATAAGTGGTATAAAAAAGGCGGGGCTAAAAATACTCCGGAATAAATTAAAATGTTGGCAGCTATCAAAATAGGTACATTCAACCTTAAAACAAAATGGAAGCGGAGCGGGTAACTAACAGTTTTACAGAATATTAATAGAAATACGGGCAGATCTGAGTTTCTTTTCAACATAGGAATGCAGTTCACTAGAGTTCCAGCCAATGGCAATAGGCTGGAAGAAATTTTTAGCATAAGAATACCTTTTCGTCGACAGTTATTCAATCGAGAGTAGAAGTACGCTTAATTGTACTGCAGAGCTCCCAACTTAATCCGGCAAATTGTGTGTACCGCCCCTTTTTCTACAACACTTAATTTTTAGAGTAGTTGTTTTCTTAATTTATCGAAAATTTATTGAAGAGAATTACTCTAAAAAATAAGTGGTGTAAAAAAAGGGGCGGGACTAACAATTTGCCGGATTAGGTTGACAGCTCTGGTACTGTTATGCCTATATTGCTTTGTTAAAAGTAGAGGCTACGATTGCCTGTTTCATTTACAAAAGTTTAAAAAAAAAAAAAAAAAAGAGAGAGAAAGAAAGAAAGAAATATTCGTTAAAATTTTTAAATATTTATCAAAACTAAGGCAGTGAAATATAAAATTCTCATTTTTCCATTTAAAAATTTCTTTGAAATCTCGCTATACGACGTCGTCAGAGACTGTACCCCAGCCTGCAAACCACTCTATAAACATTCAAAGATATCGCCCCTCTAAAATTCGACTCTGCTTCAGGGTTGCCAGGTCATATTTTTCAAACGAGGCCAAACTTTCTCTGAAATAGAACCAAATGGAGCCAAACAGAAACAAAATAAAGCCGAAAAAGAACCAACACCAATGTTGCCAGCTCTGGGGATTAATCCCTACGCATAAGAAATTTTAGAAGTCTTCTTCAACATGAAGGGACGCAGTAGGGACTATTTGGAGGTACCAGTTTTCCTCAGGACATGGCCAGGATATCCCGCGAATGAAAATTCTTCATAAAGACATCCTGAGCAATAAAGTAGGGACTTTTATCATAAATGTAGGGACATTTTATGCTGTCCTGTGGGGACATGGCATAATTTAAGTTGGCAACATCGGTTTACACTTGAAGATTCAAAGTACAGTAAAAAGACATTGCGTTCTTGGGTTATGAACTTCAGTTACTCTTGTAATGCACCATTAAAATAAATAAATAAATAAATAAAATAAATAAATAAAATATTCGGCTTACTATTTTTTATAAAAATTTCTTTAACATTATGTATTTTGAAGACTTCGAATTCATTTCGTTTTTAGTTCAAGTTATGCTGAGCTTGAAATTTGAAAATTCGAATTGGAAACCAAATATAGAGAAAGGCGGCGTTGCATGCATTAATCTAATTTAAGCGTCCAAAGTAAAGTGTATACAATCAACCAATAAACAGAAAAAAAATTTTTTAAATATAATATATATGTATATGAATATAGTTTCACTAATCATATAATGTCATCTTTCAACAAAATATGCCGCACGAGCAACCCCCCCCCCCTTCCCTCAGACCTAGGACTCCAGTGCAATCAGTCGGCCTTACTTCCAAATACCAAAACATTCAATTAAATATGCACACACACATGAAAACTTATAATCAAAATATTTCTTATTTTAATGAAAAATATTATTTACTTACTGAGTTCTAATTAAAAAAAAAAAAAAAAAAAAAAAATCATAACCTCTGATTGAATAATGAATATATATGCACAATGGGATTATAAAAGTCATGCGTAGAACGAAGAATACCATTCGGGAAAGATTTTTACACTAATTTTGAATAAAAGTATAATTATTTATTCAGTAAAAAATAAAAAGGAAAACATTGAAGGTATGACCATCCCAATATTTATCTTTTCTTTTTATTTATTATCAGGATTTTCTCAATTTACTCGAGAAGTGTATCAACACTAGATATGCAAAAAACCCGGGAATTTAAAACCAAAGGAAAAAACCCGGGAGTTTTGGGGAAAAAACTGGGAAATTTGGGAACTTTGGGAATTTTGCGGGGGAAAAACAAATTAGAAATCTCTAAAGCATATAATAAGTTGTTTACTTAATATAAATGGCAATTTTAAGGACTTTGATATACTGATAAACTTATAACATTAATTTATCATTTTATGTTCAATTTTTCAGAACTGCAGCCAAATCAAAATTTGAAAAGAAACTTAAGCTTTATTTATTAAATTAGCACTTGAGATAAATGTATCGGTACAATGTTGGATACAATTTCCATATTATACAAGCTGAAAAATTAAGGAAAGCAATGTAGTACATAAACCTGTAATAGTTTGAGAAGAGAAATAATTAAGATTTGAAAAGTTCTTTAAAAATTTCTATTTTATAAAACTAAAGAATTATTTAAAATAATGAAGAGGTGTTTAGAAAGAAGAGATGGCATTTTATGCAATTACTGCAGTGGTATAGTTTCTTTTACACGTTATTTTCATAAATATTTCTTATTAGAGTTTGTAAAAAATTGATATTAAATTTCCAACAATGAAAATTTTTTGATAAAAATTTATGTACATATTGTTTTTCTGATTTATATATATATATATACACATATATAAAGTTTCTGCATTTCTAACACAACAAGAGGAGAAATGTTTCGAATTACTTATATATTTACTTATATATTACTTATATATTAAATTTAAGAATTCCTCTTCTTTTTCTTTTCTTTTTTTTCTCTTTATTGTAATTTTAAAAAAAAGGAACAATTTAACAATTATCAGGTAGCAAACTAATAAATACTTCATTTAAGTTCAGTGAAACTTGAATTTAGTTGGGGTCTTTTTTCCTAAAATCTTAAGTCCAATTCTCTAATTGTTTCATAGTACATTCATAAACCAAAAAAATTAAATGTTATTAATTCTCATTAAGAATGGAAAGGATATCTCAAGAACATAACAGAATAATATTAATGAATAAAAACAGAAACTTACTGTTAGTTTAAGCAACGCATTAATTATAATTAATTATTTTCTTCGTTTTCGGAATAAACATCGAAGATGCTCGAATTAGCTTGAAAGGGAAACGAAAAGGAAATCTATGCAGGAATTGAATTTGAAGTTAATTTAAAGATCGGAGGCTAAATAATTAACAAATATATAAAAATATTCATAATTTCAAAATTCCCAAGGAAAAAAACCGGGTGTTTTGAAAGCCTTGCATCTCTAAACAACACTGGTAAATACCTTAAAAGAAGAATATTTTTTTCCAAAATAACACTTATAACAAATGGAGCCAGATGCTTTCCGAAGCCAACCACCTTGAATTTTCTACACGGAGGCCGAACTGGCAACACTGCTTTGCTCTTTTAAGCTATTCTGAATAAATAGCTTTTTCATGAACTACGATATACGCGCACAATATTTTAGCAGTATCGGTCAAAACTAGAAAAATACTAATTAAAAAGTCTTTTAACTTTTTCTGGTGTACAAATACATTATTATTATTCTTTTAATACAATTTTTTCTTGCACAGTTGAAACTAAAGTAATTATTAAAATAATTATAAGATAAATAAATCGCCATTCTTGGCAAAATATCATTAGTTATTTTGCCAATTCATACACTGAGGTGAAAAGAGATATTCTTTAGTATTTTTTAGTTGTAAGTAAGTTGTTAGCTGCGAGATGTTGCAGCGGCCTGTAAGATGAAGTTAAATTCGCTTGATGTAGTCAAGAATTTTATAATGTTCTCTTCTTACTACACGCAAAAATTCAAAAAGCGCTTGTAAAAATGTAAATGCTTTTGTACATATAGATGTCGTCTTGTGAACTATTAAAGATATAGATTTAATTATTTTATCTAATTTTTGCAATTAAATAACGAGAAAAATATTTAAAAAAATAGTGGGACCCAAAATACAAGGTAGTAGGATCCTGCCAATAACGACTTATATTTCACATTGGTTTTAGGAATATTTATGTATACTTAAAAGTTCAAGACCATGAGCGTTATAAAATATATATATATATATGTAAGCCATAAAATTGGTAATTAGTTTAAAAAGTTGCACAAAATGATTCCAATATGCAATCGCTTAGTGTCAAATTTGGTACATATATTTATCAGTCACAAGAAATTAACGCAAGGCTATTAGTTACAAGAAATATATATACACATATATACGGAGAGATACAACAGAGATCTGAAGGGGGGGGGGGGCTTCCGCCTTTCTTAGAAACGCTTAGAAACATCTAGTTATGCATAGATGCCAACATTTTAATTTATTCCAGAGTGTTTTTAGCCCCGCCTTTATTTCGCACCACTTTATTTATAGAACAAATTTCTCCAATAAATAACTTCCATAAAATAAGAAAAAGTAACTTTAAAAAATAAGTGGTATGGAATAAAGGCGAGGCTAAAAATACTCCAGAATAAATTAACACTTTTGCAACCGCATGTTTTTGTCTTTTTCACAGAAAGGAACGCCTGTGGGCGTTATTCTCCCGAGTTACAATATTTCATAGCGAAATTTTCCACATTCACATTTGTATTACAAATGGATGTATATTACAGTTATACTCTTTCTAATCAAAGCATTTATATCCATAGTATATTAATAGTACAGTCGGCAATAAAAAAAATAATAAAAATAAGGCCACCCATGGGGGGGGGGGGGCATTAATTTCTCCATAAATTGTCTTAAAAACATGTGGTTGGTACCAATCGATTTGTAATAACGTCTAGTTTATATTGGTATATAATAGGTTTTGCTTAAGGGGTCGTCTACATATTAAAACTGGCATCAACTTCATTTGATTTCAAAGGTAACCCCCATTTTTTATAATTTATTTGAATTCTTTGGTTTAAATCATCGCGGAAAATGGTATAGTTTATATATTTTGCTCAATTTTTCACAGAGTTATAAGCTGTCAAAATATGACGGTGCTAATGTTAAATGAATGTGACAAACATTAATTCATATCTTCCAAAATAATTATGATTTTCAAATTCTGTTTTTTTTTATATGATGGAATGAAGTGACCCAAACATATTCCATTCATATTTTTGATAAAAAAAAAAAACATTTTTTTAATTATGAAAATTATTAATAATTTCATATTTCAAAAAATTATGAATTATGACCAATGTTAATTTTTCATGAATAGAACGGGCATCATCAAAAACATGGGTTTCCAAATTTACAGCTCGTTCTTAACAATATTTTTTTGAGTTACAGTGATGTTTCATGTTTTACTGTTGTTAGGGGGCCGTCACTTATAATAGTTTGTAACCTCTGTGAGCAAATATCTGTATATATTTTGACGAAAAACTATTTTAATTTACCTTAATGTTATTCTAATTGTTTTCTAGGCAACATTTCGATGTTTATGATACAAATTGGATTTTTTTTTTTATAAAACTATCGCAATGCAAGCGAGAGATTGTGAAAGAATTCCAAAAGAAATGAAGCCCCGCCTCTATATTGCGGAAACAATATTAAAAAACTAGTTTGCGTATTCGTATACAGGGGTTGTATTCTCCGCCCTTTTTTCAGGGCACTAATAGGAATGATAAATGCTTAAATTTATTGCTACCACTATTTTTATGTAATAATCTATATTCTGTTTAATCATAGCACACTACTGTAAATATATCTAGAACTACTTCTGCATATAATTACAGCTGGCAAAAGAGGCAGAAAATTCATATCATTAAGAGTGTCCTGAAAAGAGGGCGGAGAGTACGACCCCTGCGTCTATAACTCTGTATGTGACGCTGGTATGCATAAATGTCAATGGCATTTACTACATCGAATGCTGAAGATAAAATTTAAATGATTTAATTGGAAGTATGAAAAATAGTTTTGTTTTATAATGTAAAGTTTTAAAAAAAATTGTGTAAAGGCGTGGCTTCCATTGAAAAGGGGAGTATTCTCGATTCTGAAATGTTACGTCTTTGTTCTTAAATATTACATAACTTTTCCTAGTTTCTCACTGCAAAAATTCTATTTTATCCCGTTTTGTCTTTCGTTTTTAACTTGAATATTCTAGGATGCGTGCACCTCAAGTTAAATATCATGATTTAGAAAACGCGGTAAGACGAGGATTATTATTTGAAAAAGTAATATTCAGTGAACAATACTTTTGTTTTTTCCTTTTTTTTTTAAATTAATATAAATAATATTTATCAGATTTTATAAAACAAATTTTCCATTTTAATCTTGTTGTGACATTTTCGCATTCGTTTACTCTACTGTTTATGCTATTTAAATTTTATCGCATAACGTAACATAATAAAATATAAAATTTTTATTAAATGTTTTTTTAATACTGAATAATATAGTGTTCAATTGTGTTTTTTTTTTTTTTTTTTTTTTTTTTTTTTTTAAGTTTTTGAAATCTATTATCGAAACAAAGCGCAATATTATTTATTTTCGATTATTCTAATCACGGCTTAAAACTGGCGTCACATTTATCATGGAAAATGAATTTAAAACAAAGTAATATGTCTTATTACTTTCAAAGATATAGATTTTACACATTTAAAATTAAGAATTCAAGTACTGTAGACGACTGCAGAACGGGGAATATTCGTTCTAGGCAATAGGAAACTGTTTTTTCTTTATCTATATTTATTTTCATATGAATATACATAATAATTATACTCTATCTAGCGAAAATAATTGTATTCATACTATTTTGTTTATATAAATATCAGGGATGGAACATGGGCGCAGAATTCATACCACTATCGATGTAAGAAAATTTTCTACTCCTTAAATCAACGATATTATAAGTAGAGAAATTTCTTAAACTGATTCCGGTATGAATTCTGCGCCGGTGTTCCATCCCTGAAATATGAATATAAGGAATATTCTAAAAAAATATCATAACACAAAAATTGTGAATGAAACGTCCATTGGAGGAGTTACAGATTTCCAAATAACGTGAAACTACGTCAGCAGTGGCGAAAATGTTAAATATCCTTTCTCAGATTTTAGTTCAAATCTTGTTATCTATATTTTTGTATATTATCTATTGTTGGTTTGTACGCCTAAAATTAAATGTAGAACTTTGTAGTAACACTTTCATGCGGAGCTTACTGTATAAAATAAAAATATACCATACAAGAAGTAGATAATTCTTTTTCTTAAATATTAAACACATTTTTTTTTAACCGCTATTAATATTTTTATAATTTTTACTATTATTCTTTTTCTTTGGTATCTAGATTTTTGTAATTCAAGATGGTATGATTCAAGCTTTTTAATTTTCTTCGTATGAAGTAATGTATTTAACTATTCGACGTTTAAAAAAAATGGAAACCAGTAAAAAATCTGTTTATCCATAGACAAACGCAGAAAGTTCTGCGAATTGCAATCTTTTTTGATTTTATAAATAAAACTTTTGATTTTCTTTTCCGGTGTGAAACTTAAAAAATATGTTTTATTGGGCAGTAGATCAAGATTTATTTTTTCAAAATTTATAGATGGACCCCTAATACATTTTCCCGTGTAACTCTATTTAAAATTGATTTAAAGATTATAAATAGGTATGTTTTTCAAACCGGCTTGATCTCAGCAATCTCAATATGATGTCAAAAATAGCGGTCGTCATTGAAAAAAAAAATGAAGTTTATGCCTGTTTTAATATGTAGATGACCCCTTAAACAAAATCTAACTACACCACCAAAAACTAGACGTTATTACAAATCGATAGGTACCAGCCGCATACGATAATTTACGGGGAAATTAGGTAGGGGTGGCGTTTTTTTTTTTTTTTTTTTTTGCCGACTGTACAAATATGAATATTCGGTATATTTTTAAGAAATAATGGAACGCCCACTGGTGGAGTGTGAGATTTTCAAATGATGAGAATCTACGTCAGCGGTCGCGAAAGTGTTAAAATATTGGCATCTATGAATTATGGGGTAAGTCAATCGTATACAGAGCTGCCAACCTAATCCGGCAAACTGTTAGTACCGCCCCTTTCCCTACACCACTTAATTTTTAGAGTAATTCTCTTCAAATACATTTACAACGAATGAAGACAACAAATACTCTAAAAATTAAGTGGTGTAGAAAAAGGGGCGATACTAACAATTTGCCGGATTTGGTTGGCAGCTCTGCATATATACGCAGAAACATCAGTCACATTCTTCCCCTCTTGTAAGCACGTCTGTGTTCTGTCAAACAAGAGAATCCTGTAACTAACTCTATGCCCAAACTATTTTACTATCCCATGCAAAGTAATCAACACCAAAAGATCATTTCTAAGTTAATAGGCATAATAATATTAGCATGATGTTAAAATTGTTTTACTTATTAAAATTATTTTGATTAATATATTTCACAAGGAATATTCCGTAATACATTCTAGAAAATATTATCGTTACAAAATAATCCTTAAAAAAATAATACAGCTGCAGCTGTATTATTTTTTAACGATAGTTTTATAAACATGGAAAGATATTACTGACCGAGAATATCACTGAGTAACAGAGTTGCATGAAATCGTATGTATTCCTTTCTGAGATAAGGTATTTTTTCAGACGTGAAGTAACGAATCAATTCGAACATCTGTGCGGAAAGACTGATGCGAGTGTTTTACTCGTTACTTCGTTATCTGATTACGTATGATGCTGTATCTAACATGAGGAGTGCGGGGATAGTTAGATGCGAAAAAATGGGTGTTTTATTCACTACTCGGTACATTTTTGTTACCGTATGACGCGATTTGGACTATTAGTTTTTGTATGATTTGGATTTCGGTAGTACCAGCGTTCATAATATTGTTTTTGTATTTTGTAAATCCGTTGTATAAAAGAAATAATTCAAGCTTTTTACTTGCACGATAGTGTATCATATCAGTTTTGTCGCCAGAAATACTTCGTCTATTTCGCGTGCAGAGATTAAGTTAAAAATATTATTTTTTTAATAGGAAAATTTTAGTAATATATTACCGTGCTAAAAGGCTACAAAGCAATAATAATATTACTTATTATGTTACGTGAAATAACGCCCATCTCTACTCCCAATTTAAATTTATTCATCAGAAGCCCAACTACTATTAAAACCAAATTAATATTATGCGAAGTGAAAAAAACAAAATTCAAAGAAAGGTTTCAAAATAAAATTCAGGTTTGACGACTCAATTTTCATACATAAGAAGGCAATACAGTTTTAGCATAAGGCCCCCATGGCGACTTGTTTTAGTATAGGACCCCCATGGCGATTTTTATTTCCATGTTGACGATGTTTTTTTACTTATTAATTTATTTTTACGTATTTTTTTGGAAACAAAACTGGTACTTATTTTGATTATATATTTCATTATTGCATTTTTAGTCAATGTTTGACAATAAATAATTTATATTCTGTTTAAACATTTAAAGTATTGCTCGCTTTAAAATGGCGCGTGCAAGGTTTGTAGAGATGCAACTTTTAAAGTACATTTTCCTGTAAAAAGATCTCATCACACAAATGTCGTCATTTTTCTGGTTAAATCATTGGACTAAATCCTCGTGCTTAAATATTGCCGACAAATATTATTTTTTTATCCTCGCGTACTTTATTAAATATGTCGCTATCGTATCGCTTAGGCAAAACTTAATCATAACTGGACCACGTTAGAGATTATTGAATAAAAGATCCGCCAGATCTGGCTACACTGGCTGTCATGCTAGTATACTCCTCGCACTTTATAATGTCAAGTTATATTAACCTTCTACTAAAATATTTTTGACTGCATACTGGAGTACGCTAGTTTGATATATCTTCGGAAACTAGTTAGGATTTAATAAATTATTTGGATTATTGTGTTACCACCTGCTGATGAAGTTGGTTTTCCCTCTAGTGAATTTTCGGCTTGAATAATTTTTGAATTAAATTAGCATTTTTAATTTCCGGAAAAATTTTGTTTTGTATCATCTATATTGAAATACTAATACACACACACAATAAATTCAAACAATAATTAATAGGGTTCCCACATCCCGAATTTTTGTAAGCACTTTTTCACTATTAATATCTTAAAATAAATTTCTGATTAAATGTACAGTCGGCGGAAAAAAAAAAAAAAAAAATCGCAGCACTCGCTGTAATTTCGTTATTAATTGACGCCGAAAAATTTAACAGACACCATTCAACAAGAAATTAAATGAACTTCCTGAAAATGTTGTCAAATTTCGAATTAGGAGTTAACTATATATTGAAATGAGCAAAAACTTTGATTTTTTTTCAATAGCAACACCGAATTTTGACTTCATATTCGAATTTCTGAGAGTCGGCAGTGCATAAAAGTGTATTATTTGTATATTTTATCGTTAGAAATCATAGAGTTATAATCAAAAATGTGTTAGGGGATTATCTGTAAATGTAGAAAAATAAAATGAAAATCTTACAAGAACAAGATAAAATTTCACTATTTCACACCGGAAATATTTTAAGAAAAATAGATTTTTAATAAATAATGTTCCTTACGATTTGATTTAGTTATCTATGAAAATATAGTTTCTTAATTAAAGATTTCGCGACAGCTAACGTAGATTCACGTCGTTTGAAAGTTTGTAACTCTGTCAGTGGGCGTTTATTTCGTAATTTGTGTGTTACTCATTTCTAAGTATGTACCCAGTGTTCATGTTTTTACAATAAAATATACTGTGGATAGAAATATGTTGATTAGAAAGCATATAGTTATAATGCATATCCATTTGTAATATAATTGCGAATACAGAAAATTTCTTCTGAAATATTTTATTTTGAGAGAATAAAGCTTGTAGGCTGACTTTACTGTGAAAAAGACAAAATCCTGCGGTCGCAAAAGTGTCAATATATATTTATAAAAGTTAAAGTATATTTAAAAATACATATAAAGTTAAAATATATTTATAAAATTTTAAAGACAAAAGTATCCTGAAAATAATAATCCACCCCCGTACAAAAAAAAAAAAAAAAAAAATTAAATTAAAATAAAGAAATTTATGAAGTAAAAGATTAAGCCTTTAACTATGACGACAGTTAAGAAACGATTTTACAAGTCTGTCTTAAATTCGAATTCCATTCTTTTTTTTTTTTTTTTTTTTAATATACAATTTTTACATTCAACCTATTTTTCTATTTTAAATAGTTAACCACGCCTATTTAGATAATATTTTTCTTCTAGTGCATACTTGCCAACATCCTAATTAATATTCCGTAGTATCATTAGCCACGCTTTTATATATATATCAATATAATTTTAGAGTACTTTTTGTCTTATTTGATCGTAATTACATTTGGAGAATATTACTCTACAAATTTACTGGTGTGAGAAAAAGGGTGGGACTAGCAACACTACGGAATATTAATGAGGATTTGGCAAGTATCCAAGTGATCGTTTAAAGGATTCAAAATTTATCACCAGATGAAGTAGACACTCCAACATACTAATTAATATTCCGTAGTATTGTTAGCCCCGCCTTTTTCTTCACACCAGTATCATTTTAGAGTATTTTTCTTCTTATCTAATCGTAATTGAATTTGGAGACTATTACTCTAAAAATTTACTGGTGTGTAAAAAAGGGCGTGACTAACAGCACTACGGAATATTAATTAGGATGTTGGAGTCTCTGGCATGAAGTAAATATTACTTGTGTATATTTTTGTCAAAATAAGAGGTTTAACACGAATACTCAAAGTCACTTTTACTTTTCTTTTCTGTATTGTTTTCTTTTGAAGAAAGATAAAAGGCGGGGCTTTAGAAATCAGGAATTCTTGATACTAGCACTAATGTCTAAAAATCAACATTTTTGTTTCATTTCTTTGTGTTTGACGTTATTGTTATATAATTTCAGTAATTTCACCCATAAATAAAAAATAAAAATGTTTTGTTCCATTTTCTCTGTTATGTTTTAAGATTTGTTTCGTTATCTCATGCAAAATTTTATAAAAGACAGCCCCTTAAACCACTCCAAAAGAAAGATTTATTTATATCTCGAAAACTAATCACTGGAATGAGCTGCAAATTTGCACACCCATATTTTTCAGCATTAGGATTTATTTTATGTAATAATTAATATAGATCATAATTCATAATTTTTATGAATATGAATTTATTAATATTTTTCAGAATTAAAAAAAAAATTCATAATCAAAAGTAATGATGGATTATGTTTGGGTTTCTTCAATGTATCTCGTAAATATATATATATATATATATTTCGATCAAGTTAATTTTTGGGAAGATATTAATAAAAGTTGTAAATATGAATTTAACATTAGCACCTTCAAATTTTGAACGTTTATAACTCTATAAAAAAATAAGTAAAATATACTTTTTCGCATCGTCGCGATCCCAGGAATTCAAATATAAAATGAAAGTTACCACTGAAAAAATCAAAGTTGATGCGCGTTTTAATGTGTAGACCCCCAATTCAAAATTTTACTTCATTTTCTGAAAGAAGTAAAAATTCCTAGTCGAATGATACCTATTGCATTTTTGTGCATTGATTAGCAACGGAGTTACCTCGAGTGCTGCGTTTTTTTTTTTTTTTTTTTTTCCCCGACTGTACATTATACATTTAAGAAGAAATTTACTTCATAATGGTGGTGGAAGCATACTTGCCACATGGTGTTCTTTACCTCCAGGGTACAGAAATAGCTTTGTAAGTAAACATTATAAATTTCAAAAAATCTCAACAGTTGTTTTAGGTCAAAATAATAGCGCAATCCTTCATTCAGGGTGAATAAACTATGCACCAGTACATCTCCAAATCAGCAATGTGCATTCGCGCTGATACGAAGAAATTCAAAGTGACTCTGTATATGACTTCTTGCGTAACAGCAGTTGTTAAATTTCGGAGTAGTGCTGCTATTTATTGAACACAGAAGTAATGTAGGTTTTAAACATGATTAAAAATACTGAAATATAATTGTACATCAAGGAGTAAAGTGCTAATTTTTAACAAGTGTTAAGAAGAGTTTTATCTCTCTATTACATCTCTTGGAATACTTGCGTATTTTTAACTTTATTTATATTTTCTTGAAAATATCAGAGCTAATTTTTTGTCGGTAGCCTTGTGTGCAAGATTACATGTAAGTGATACATGACATAAACCTAAAAGAATTGTGCAAAGGGAAAAATACTCTTGTTACGGATTTTCTCAACATCAGGGATCGCCGTGTGTGAAGACACGTGCGGTACATAAAAGTGTTTTTCGTCTCTGTCTTGTATGCATAGAATAATAATCAAGGAAGAAGGTGCACGTCAATACCCAAATGATGCTTGCATTCCCCTTCTAGTGAATTGCCAGCGAATGTTTCTGTTGATTCCCAGTTCCTTGAAGTAGGGTATCCATCCTCGGCGCATTTATCGCTGTTTGTTGTGGGTGCTGCTTCGCTGACTGATTGACAGAGAGACGAGACATTCCAAAAATCTCGCCAATAAGTCACCAATCAATTAGATTGCAGCATTGTTACAACCCTATACCCGGCATTCCTATATTTTTTAAACCGAAACCAAAACGCATACGCTCCTTCTTGTACTATTATATATCTATGCTTGTATGGCAGGCAACAGATATGGTAGGTTGGTTGACTTTTTTACGTCGCACTAGGGCTGCGCAATGGCGACTGTCTGGGACTCACAATTTTGATCATCCACGGAAGGGATGGCTCTCCCGCTTCGGTGACCCCCAGAGGTATAATTTTGATGGGAACATTGAGGACATTGCTGCCACGACAGATTTTGCGTGCAAGAGCCACCATTAGTGTACACGACGGCCTTTGGCCGGCTCGAGTACCGAGCCCGCAATCTTCCAGTTACGAGCCCGGCACTCTACCAACTGGGCTACTGCGACCCCGCAACGGATATGGAAGGGTAGAAATGGGAAACCCTAATTTATAATATTATCGCCTTTCAAGGGGATATGACCCCTTAAAAAACTAGAATGTTAGGGCCACCACATGACTTTCTTTTATATTTTCCTATGCAAACTTACTCAGTAAAAATAATGTATTAAAATCATTGTTTAATAAAATTGTCTTTCATGATAATGCAGTACGATTTCCATATTAGAGAAATAGTATAACACTAAATATCCAAAAAAAAGTTCATTTTATTCTCGATATTACATAATGAAAACTTTTTTTTTTTAGTACGACAGGACTATTTCTTTCAAACTGGCATTTTGCGTCGCTACCAATTTATAGTGTTCCACTTTTAAAACACCTATGTAACTTCGCGAAAGTCAGTTTGAAAATTCTACAAAAACCAGTGAAATAATATATATATATATATAAAGAAAAATATTCTGTCCAAAAGGAAAGGATGCTAATTTCAAAAAATATTTTTGCATAATTATATTGATTTATGTGTGTATTCGTGTATAGGAAAATTTATAATTTCTTATGTCAATAAAAACATGAATATCTGTTACCGTTAAAGCTCGAAAGCCGTTAATATGCAGATTACCTAGCTAATCTGCAGTTTAACTAGGTTTAGAGAAACTACATTTTTTTTTTTTTTTTTTTTTTTTTTTTTTTAATAAAGTGCTCGACGAAGTGGACGTAGCCTGCTAGTAATTTACTAAATTCACAACGAAATTCTGGTTAGTTTGCCGCTTCAAGAAGTAAGCATATCAAAATATTTTTAAATAATAATTCAATAAGCTCAAGAATTCGGTTAAATAACTGCGCATGTAAACTGAATCGAAATATTGATCTTCTGATTACAAAACTTGCCATTTATTTACAATAACAGACGATGCAGTATTGTTTTTATTATAGATATTTTCGCTTGCGTAATATTTTTCCATTACAAGAAATCATATAAATGATGCTCGTTGATAACTTTTCGATAAATAAAAGAAAATAATAAATTATATGGAAAATGTTATATTTTACTCAAACTAAGAAGGAATGAGGCAATATTAGATATAGTTTATTGTATTAAAAGAATGATAATAAATATTAAATAAATAAAGGAAATATGCATTAAAGATGTGCACTGTTATTAAAAAGGAAGGGACATGTAACTTTAATTCTGTTGTCATGTTTTATGATGCATTAAATTTGTCAAAAAATAAAATTAAAATAATAAAATAATAAAAATAAATGAAAATAAAATAGTTATTAGCTTAAAAAACTCTCGGTACAGTCGTTAACAAAAGCGTCCGAACACTAGCAAAAATTCCTATGTAAAAAAAAGTACACTTCATACGGTTTAGTTAAATAAATCCTTGTCGAATCCTGTTCTTGGTCAGTGTAAGAAAATGATTCGATAAGGATTTATTTAACAAAACCAAATGAAGTGTACTGTTTTTACATAGGAATTTTTGCTAGTGTTCGGACACTTTTGATACCGATTGTTTCGAGCAACACGTTCTACTTTTGGGTTACTTTTTTTTTTTTTTTTACTTTTTTCTATACATAAAAAGAAAATATTGGATTCGAGGAAATTTTTTATCCCTAGTTTTCAACGTATTTACACGTTTTGAGAAGTCTTGAACGCGGTTTCACTATTTTCAGAAAATATCTGTCTGTGTGTCTGTGTGTATCATACATTATTTTGTAGGCGCTATAACTCAGGAATCAATGAAATAAATTTAACCAAACTTGGTATTTAGTTGGACCTTGACCTAAACTGGTGCTGATTACATCTGGGGATCAATCTGTCAACAAGTGTCCCCTTTTTTCTAAATTTTTAAGATGTTCAGTATAGGATAAAATTTCGTGTAAAAATACATAAATGAGAATTATTTTTAACGCATGATAGTAAAATTAATAGGAATTATTGATAATAGTAGAAGTAAACTAGGAAAGAAGTGTGTGCATGTAGAAGCATTGCTAGCCCTCGTGAGGGAGGTACGCTCCCCCTTCCCCACGGGGGAAAACATTTTACATGTGGGTATCTTTCGATAGAGCCCATCAATGCCTTTGAGATGAATGGTTGAAACATAGATCTGTAATAATTTAAAACAAAGTTATCTTTTTTTTTTTCTCATTTTTAACGGGAAAAAAAAAAAATCTCTTTTTTTCTGATGTTGGCACAAAGTTGACTTTCTTCGAAATTTAATGTTAATACTTCTCTGATAAAAATCGTCTGCATTCATCATGAAAAATACTTTTAATAAATAATTTGTACTGCGTGAATTTGTGTAAGGTTATATATATATATATATATAAGTCTTATGGTGGCCACAACATACTAGTTTTTATTATTGTTTTTTTGTAATTTTAGCTTAACAATATGTGACATAAAACGTTGTTCAGCAATAACTCGTTCAAATTACTCGAATAAGAAAAAGACATAAATTTCGTATATTTCCTTCAGGTCCTAAGAGATAAAGAACATAGCTACGATAAATGCGCCAAGCAGAAAACTGGCGCCTTCCGAGGCAAAGAGATGGTGACTGATGAGCCGGTCTGTATAATCATATGAGCTCTGCATGTTATGATAGTCAGAGCTCAATACTCTTCTTTATTACGCAGGGTTTTAAGTTTTCTTAAAAAATAAGCTAAATATTCAAATAAAATGTATTCTGCGTCTTAATTGATCCGTATGTAACATAACGTTGTATTTATAGCTATGAAAGTTCATTTGAAATTTTCATTAAGAACTGATGAAAGTTGGTATTAATTTTGACTAAAGCAATAATTGTTCCGCAGTGGCCTGTTCGGTTAGAGCAACGGGCTCGTAACTGAAAAATTGTGGGTTCGATCCTCGAGTTTGCCAAAGATCGTCGTGTACGCTAATGGCGATTGGTGCACGCTAAATCTGTCACGGTCACAGAGTTCTCCAATTCCCTATCGAAATTATATCTCTGGAAGTACTGGATAATGGAATTTACTCGGTCTTGATGAAAATTCGAACGCTTTTTGTTTGATGGTGCTGCCATCTTTCGCCAGTTTCTCGAGCTAAGTCATTCTTTCACCTCGTAAACCACTTATGAATCATGGGATGAAGCTAAGTACATACATTAATTTCTTTAAATGCAAAGTGCAGTGTTTCAGTAACTACTGAAATTCTACTTTTAACATAATTAAAACAAACACCTTACCTATTTCGTTTCGAGTTAGCTAGAGCATAAATACTTGAAATATCGCCTTAAAGATTTCACGTGTTACCACAGAACACAAAAGTGTTGCCACGGATAATCGCAAATTAAATACATAATGTTATGCCGATGAGCAGAGACAACATTATTTTAAGTCTCAATCTTACCAATTTGCCCGTACATTAAAGAAAAATGAAATTTAGAAATATACATATATATATATATATATTTAAAATTAAAATATATATATATATTGTCAAGTATCAACAAATTTTTAACATATGTTGTAATGCAGTTCAATACTGCATATCTCTGTAAATTTCATTTAAAAGAGAAAAAAAAATGGAATTGTTCTTTTACGCTTGCTGTGTAGATTATAATTAATTTCGTTATTTTCCATGGTAGTAATTAAGGTTACTACCCTTGTAGAAGACCCACACAAAAAAAATCACAGGTAATTAAGGACGTTCCAGAAAAGACTGTTTTTCTGGAAGTATGGTCTCATTCTACAGACTTTCGAAGAACGTAAATCGGAGTACTAAAAGAACTAGACTACGCTTTTAGCTTTACTTCCAAGAACGCCATTCAGCCAATACAGTCGGTTGAGTCATAGACCTGCTAACTATGCTAGTTTAACTGTAATGATATTAAGCTCCACCCTTCTTTCACACCAGAATAGTTGTAGAGTAATAGTCTTCTTATTTAATCATGAGAACTATTGCTGAATATTACTCTACAAATATTCTGGTGTGAAAAAAGGCGGGGCCTAATAGCATTACGGATAAAGTAGCATAGTTAGCAGGTCTAGAGTCATAGCAAAATAACGTTGGGCGTTAACAAGGATCAGATACAACCTCACGCTTGGCACACAACAATGAATATAGTTTTCAGAATCAGAAGATACTTACTCAGTTCTTTAGAGAGCGAGTCTGGTTTCTAAAAGAAATCTGAAGCAATAACTGTCATTAGGGAACTCTATTATCGGCGTCAGCATCATTTGATTGAGATGTCTGCCTATTGCATACTCTCGTAACAAACTTTTCTGC
This sequence comes from Salticus scenicus, assembly GCA_963930645.1. Classification (NCBI taxonomy): domain Eukaryota; kingdom Metazoa; phylum Arthropoda; class Arachnida; order Araneae; family Salticidae; genus Salticus; species Salticus scenicus. Next base: position 117,234,317 of record OZ005658.1, on the reverse strand, counting down.
GGTATTAAGGTACCGACAGGAAAATCGCGGATTGGAGTTGCATTTTTTAAGTAAGAAGTTTAGACACTTGTTTGGTTCGAAGTACCGTTACATCTGAGCCCAAAAATTGAACCAACTTACTATATTCGTAATGAATGACTATCTTTCATCTTTGAAATTTCGACCAAGTGTAAGATACACATTATTCATTTTACCTTTTACACGCCGCATTCAGATCTGGGTGTAATTTAAATTCGATTTTTACATATTTTGCCTTTTAATGCTTTAGTTTAAAGAACTCCGTCATTAAAATGTGTAAAAAAATTTTTTTAAGGTAATTTAGTATTATTATATTTAATATTATTAATTTAATATTATTAATTTAACATTATTAAATTTTATTATCATTATATTTTATTTTAATTTAATAATGTAAGCTATTTTAAACATGCCAGCCCATTTTTAGAAGCATTTGCTTATTTTTCTAAATTATGTGAATTTTTAAATTGTAGGGTAAAAGGGAAAATGGTAAAATAGGTCATTTTTATTAACCGACTTCAAAAAAGAAGGAAGGTTCTCAATTCAAACCGTATGTTTTTTTTATGTTTGTTAGCTCATAACTTCTGAACGGATGCTCCGATTTTTATACTTTTTGTTTTGTTGAAAAGGTCTTGGTCTAAAATAGGTCCCATTGTAATATCTTTACGATCTAAAGAAAATACACGGTGCCCAAAAAAATCAGTCCCAACTCCTTTAACTGCTAAACGGCTGCAGCTATAGCGATAAAAATGGTATGTATGTAAAGCAAAGTGGCCATGCAGCACAAGGTTAAACCGCTTGCAGCTCTACCTGGTGGAAAATAGCGAAGTTAGTGTTCCTATCTCGAAAATGGTTCTAAGGAAAAAGTGAATTACAAAGCTGAAGAGTATCACCGATTTAATACAAAAGAGAGTTTAGACATTCATGCTAACGTTCCTATCTCGGAAACGGTTCAAGACAGGGAGAAAAAGGGAATTATAAAATTGCAGAGCATCATCGATTTAGTACGAAAAGATAGTTTTGACATTGATGCTAAAAATACAAGGCTAAAAACGTGCAATTTTTTTTGTTCGCAATTTCTTACACTATACACTCTTGAGCTACATTGCTCACGCTGTAGCGTAGCTGGTGAGACATACGCTATATAGTTCAAAATACGGTTACTCGATACTTTTTGTTTTGTTGTAGAGATCTTGGTCTGAAGTAGGTCCCATTATAACATATTTACAATCTAAAGAAAATAAAGCGCCATCTGGTGAAAAACAGCGGAATTAGCCCTCCTATCTCAAAAACGGTTCAAGATGGGAGAAAAGTTAATTACGAAGTTGTAGAGCATCATCGATTTACTACGAAGAGACAGCTTTTAGACATTATTGCTAAAAATAGAACGCTTAAAACGTGCAGTTGTTTGTTCGCAATTTCCTACACTGTGCACACTTGAACTACGTTGCACACTTTGCAGCGTAGCGAATGACACGTATACTCTGTGGTTCAAAGTACTGTTACTGTAAGCGGTCACATCGATTAGCGCAAAGTCGTTTTCAACCAACTTCAGAAAGGAGAGTGTTCTTAATTCGAGCTATGTGTTGTTGTTGTTGCTTGTAAGCTTCTAACTTCGTAAGAGATGCTCTAATTAACCGACTTCAAAAAGGAGGAGGTTCTAAATTCAAAGCGTATGTTTTTTGTTTTTGTTTTTGTTTGTTAGCTTATAACTTCTGAACGGACGATCCGATTTTTATATTTTTTGTTTTATTGTAAAGGTCTTGGTCTGAAACAGGTCCCATTGTAAGATCTTTACGATCAAAAGAAAATACAGGGTGCCCAAAAAAGTCTGTACCGACTCTTTTAACTGCTGAACAGCTGCAGCTATAGTCAGAAAAGTGGTATGTAGGTATAGTAAAGTGGACATGTGCTACGCGATTCGACCGCCTAAAGCGCCACCTGGTGGAAAAGAGTGGAGTTAGCGATCCTATCTCGGAAACGTTTCAAGACAGGGGAAAAAAGTGAATTATAAAATTGCAGAGCATCATCGATGTAGTACGCAAAGATAGTTTAGACATTAATGCTAAAAACAGAACGCTTAAAACGTGCATTTGTTTGTTCACAATTTCCTATTTTGTGCACACTTGAACGACATTGCATATGTTGTAGCGTAGCGGGTGACATTTATGCTATGTAAAATTCAAAGTATGGTTACTGTAAGCGGTCACATCGATTAACGCATAGACGTTTTAATCCGACTTTATAAAGGAAGAGGTTCTCAATACAAACCATGTGTCTCGTTGTTGTTGTTGAAATTTGTAAGCTTATAACTTCGTAAGAGATGATTTAATTTTAATACTTTTTTTGTTGTCGTAATGATCTTGGCCTGAAATAGGTTTCATTGTGATTTCATAAGATATAAACAAATTACAGGATACTCACAAAAGTGTGTTCTCACTCTAACTGCTGAACGCATACAGCTACACTGGTAAAAGCAGTATGTAAGTATCGATGTTGAAACTTCTGTCCGTCAGCTGCAATGCATATTTTGCTCTTTGTTTGAACTTTACGCAGCGCAATTTCCAGCGCAGCGGGTGACACGTATTTACTGCAAAGTTCAATATATATGCCTAACAGAATTTTCGGTTACGAATACAACGTATCCGTAATTTACATTTCTAAAGACTTTTTAATTTAACGTATGTTTGTTCAATAGATAGTTTTTTGCTCATATCCGATAAAGGCAAGAAAAGTGACACAACTTAAAAATGCAGCATTTGAGAAAAATAAACTTAAAAATAACTTGACTAGAATAAAACTGGCACAACTGTCTCTTGCGTGGATAACTTTCTAGATGGAGATGTAACTTTTTTGTTCGCATTGGGTGCATTTCATGTATTTCTCAGTGACATAAAACATTTTTTGAGTAATGTCACTTTTCTTGGAAGTTGTGATTTGTGAAACTTCCGTCGAACGTCTTCTGATGCTCTGCTATATAGATAAGTTTTCACTGAAAAGAGAAAAATAAAATCTTTTTGTAAAAAAAATAGAACCGACTCCAAAAAAGAACTACTATTCAAACAACTAAAAATGAAAGAAAATTGGCAGAAAATGGAACTGTAAATTGCGCCAAAAAGTATAAAATAATTTCCTTCGCCAAACAACCTATAACACTACAATTAATCATAACTTTTGAAGTCGGCGCAAATTTAAATAAAAATTGATACCTTTATTCAATACAAAACTCAAATCCCATTCAAAATACACATCTCACATTGTTACCTGCAAAACGCAGCCGAAAACTACTTTGATTCAAAAAAACAAATAAGATTTCGTAAGCAGCAAAGTTGGCGAAGATGCTGGTATCTGACGTCCTTGGTGAAAGAAAAATCGCAAAATTATCTGGCAAACATATTTAATTTCTTTGCGATATCATGATTAGTTTGATAAGGTATATAAGAGAGTAATCAAGAATATGAAACAACACATCGTACAATATATATTATGAAAATATACATCTTGCGTGTATATTTTTGCCTTACGTTTTGATCGCCAAATCCTAAAGCCATGAAGGATGATAGTTATCAATGTTATACCAAATATGCAAAGGAAACTCTAACTTCGTAGAAACATAAATACCGCATTGTGAAGAATGTTCACTGTTCTATGTAGATGCTACTAATGGACCAATTGTATACAGTGATATAATAACAAAAGACACATGAAAATGGATCATTCGAGACAACAGCATTTGTTGCTACCGATCTAAAGACAAACCTTTAAAAACTAATTAAATTTTATTTAATTTTGCGCCGACTTCAAAAGTTATGATTAATTGTAGTGTTATAAGGAAAGGGCACGTGACTTCAGTCGCAGTCACGTTATGGGTAAAGTGGCGTAACATTGGCATTTCCACCAATACAAGTTCATCTTTTGCCACTCGAGAGTGGCAAAGATTGATTGACGGAGCGCTTGTTTGTAAACATACCCATTCCTTATAGGTTGTTTGGCGAAGGAAATTATTTTATAAGTTTAGGCGCAATTTAAAGTTCCATTTTCTGCCAATTTTCTTTCATTTTTAGTTGTTTGAATAATAGTTCCTTTTTGGAGTCGGTTCTATTTTTTTACAAAAAGATTTTATTATAATTTTCTACATATCTCATCTTTTATGATTGAACTGTAATTTCTATTTCAAAAAATGCCGATAATTTTTTCATGTCAGTATTCATGATATTTAATTTTTAAATGAATTTTTAATTTTATGTTCAATTTATGGAACATTGGCGTGTGTTAAAGGTTTTAAAGTCCGTATTAATTTTAATATATTAATTTTAAAGTGACGAGGGCATGAATCAAACCTAAATATTTGACATGGTGTGGCAATCCTATTGAAAGTAGGGAATTTTATATTCAATATCCATCGCTAATTTTTATTGTAATATTTGTCTGCTTGTATGTTTGTCTAATCTACTACATAGTTCCCAACTTCTACAATTTTAAAATAAGGATATTTTTTAAAGACATTTCTTATATTATTATTCAGAGATTTTAGATCTCGAAGTTCATTATCATATAATTCTGGTGAAAAGTCTACCGGAAAACCGTGAAAATTTGGTAGTTATACTACTAACATATATACCAAGCATCACTCTTCAAAATTAGTGGTAAGTTTTAAATAAAAAGGTCGCTAGAAGTGGAAAATACTGACCGCTGAGTTGAATACTGATGGGTCAACTGTCAGCTCAATGGTGAAGCACTGGCACGTTATGCCATGCCTCAGGTTGGATTTCCGCCCTGGTCAGTTTTCCCTTTCGTTAACATTAATGCATCTTTTAGTTTAAAACTGAAAATGCGTAGTATATTCCGATCGTGGCTGTTATTACTATGTGGTTTCCTATTTCCAAGATGCCCAGTTACCTTTAGTCAGAGTTGCCAACTTTTATAATTCATTCTGGCGCATTGTTAGTCCTGACTTTTTTTCATACCAGTAATTTTTAAGAATGACTTTCTTCTTATTTAATCATTGTCACATATTGGAGATAAATATTCTGTAAAAATTCTGGTGTGGAAAAGAAGGCGGGTCTAGAAATGCTCCGGACTAAATTATAAAAGTTGGCAACTCTGACTTTAGTCATCCGGATATAGCTGCCAACATTTTTCATTTATTCCATAGGAAGCCGCCTTTTCCCTCACACTAAATTTTTTGTAGAGAAAAATTCTCCAATATGTAAATACAATTAAGTAAGGAAGAAAAATACTCTTCCAAATATGTAGCGTGAAGAAAAGGCGTATATTGTTACTGTCAGTAGTACGGTTGTAACTGTTAATAGTACGGAATTGATAAAAAACGTTGAGAGCTATGCACCCAGCATACTACCTCAACCAGTTGCTGTTACGTAGATAGCATCTTGTAGCCAGTTACGAAGCCAGGAATTCCTCCAATATTGAGATCTGCACCGCAAAAAGAAATTTCTACAATTATATTTCTTAATCTGACGATGAAATCTCTAAATTACTAATTGCAACAAAATTTTACACCACTAATTTTGAATAGAAATTTTTCATAAATTTGCATAACAAATTTCTGTAACTAAAGAAGATGAAGGTTTTTAGACGGAGAAAGTGTTAGTAAAAATTCGCAACAGCTGGCAACTGTGCGAATTTCAAATCTTGTTTAAAGTAAAGTTTTTATTTATTTTTGAATGAGAAAGTTCAACACACATATATAGCAAATAGTTTGTAAATATTACGATAAAAAGAACTATTCTAATAAGTCTAACTCATGCACGTAATAAATTACATTATTAATATCATTACATGGTGTCCCACTGGGAACACAGTAGAAGAAAACTAGCTGGAACCCGTCGAATTCGACGATCATTTTATTGGCCGTAATGTTTCAAAAATTGTCGCATCATTATTTAAATGTATTTTAAATTAAGACATCTAATACAATTTACGACATTTCACTTAAAAAAAAGAAAGTCGGAAAAATACTTATAAATAGAAATACTATATATGACATCACTTACTACAAAGTGCTGTCAATGTGGCGTCAAACTGATTCCAAATAACAAATTGCTATCTTTTACTTTCTATTTCGTTTAATAATAAGACTAATGCTAGCTGACCACCCGCCCGGCTTTGCCCGGGCCCATGGTAATAACCTTCAATGAACCATAAATTTGCATGATTTTATATCTTTAACTCGATTTTGTTTTAATTTCTATTTTTAAATAAAAGCATCACGAAAAAATAATCAGCTGTAACAAAAAAAATTACCTCGAACCGAACGAAACTCTGCCTTGTGAACCCGGTACCTTCGGCAGCGCATACGCTGGCCGCTACTAACATTAAAAAATTCCCAGAAATTGACCTGGAATTGAACGAACCCGCCCGGTGTTGCTCGAGCCCATGTTACCTTAAATGAATATTAAATTTGTATGATTTCATATCTTTAACTCGATTTTGTTTGAATTTCTATTTTTAAATAAAAGCATTGCGAAAACAATAATCAACTGTAACAAAAAAATTCTGTTCGACTTTTTTTATTTTTCTCTTTTCATGACACATCTACAGACCAAGACCTTTTTTTAAACACCTCAACCAAATTTTTATACCTAGCCGTTCTCTCAATTTAGTAGAGACAGACAAAACACGTTTCAAATTATTATATAGATACTAGATTCCAACAGATATAATCGAGATAAGAATTTTATAATATACCACACAGGGGACAATTGATTACACAAATCTGCGAAATCATACTTTTTATTTATTTATTAGTACGACAGGACTATTTCTTTCAATCTGGCATTTCGCTTCGTTACCAATATATAGTGTTCCACTTCGAAAATGCCTGCCAATATCCAATTTCACCATTTAATTACTAAATCTGTTTTAAAATATTTTTAAAATACGTAAAAACTTTTATATACTTTTTCATTCACTTCCCGTCGGTGAGGATCGAAATCACAACCTTCGGGTTCGTGGATGTGTACTCTGACCACAGAGCCAACTAGTCTTGGCTGAGTATTTCCTGATTATTTAGACTCTTGTTTTCAGATATATATATATATATATATATATATATATATATATATATATTCTCATTCAAAATGGATTTGCTGCCTCTATCGGAGCTGTAACAATATAAATTGCTATGACTAGCTATATTGGTTTACGAAATCGATGCAGCTTACACAGCTTTATGAAGTACATGTCCCCTGACGTGTTCTTACTTCTAATTTTAAACATTTTTATCCAATTATTATTTCTGTGGCCCTTTATTTATTTTCTCTGTCATTAAGTTTAATGGTCCTTTTTTTATTATTATCATTCATATCGGCGTAAGTAATTTAAATTGTTTTTGTCTCTTATTGGTTCTTAATCTGTATCGCAACATTTTTGTGTCAGCCTTACCTCTTAGTTAAAATCAGTTCTATTTTTGTTGTGTTGGTATTGTTTTGTATCTATTAATTGCTAAATTTTAAGGTTAAATTTTATTACGATATCTATCATTTATATATATATATATATATATATCCTTTTTTTTTTTTTTTTTTTGAAAGGTTGTTAAAATACAAATATAGTAGTCCTATCGTACTAAATTAAACTCTGTAATAGACAGAATTTTATCCATAGTTTTAATGTTCGCGAAGTGAGCTTACATCGAAATACTCACTACAGCAGTACAGATATTATTATCATATTTTTTTTCACACCAATAGTTTTTTTAGAGTAATTTTATTCATTCATTTATTTATTTGTTTTCACCGTTTTGAGTGTCTTTGATGTGTTTTGATAGTCTGAATTCAGAAATGCTTGTCTTTTTTTCCTATCACGCAAGACATTTTCACAAAGTAAAGATGAAAATAGGAAGAATTCACATAGCGTTTATAACAAATTCGAACTATCATTTACACATTAAAAGTTTTTTTTTTTTTTTTTTTTTCTTTTTTTTTTTTTTTTCTTTTACATCGAAGCTCTGTATAGAGCTTTTATCTTCAGCACAGCTTGAGAACTTTAAGGATGGGGGGGGGGGAGATGGTCTCTATACAGCATCCAACAATAATATGCTAACGTGTTAACATTCCATCGGCCCTGATACCTTCTTTCCATTTCTTTGATGTCTTGATGAAATAGGTTTGGTGCTGCTATGTTGCAATTTCCTTCATTTAACAGGAAGATATATTTCAGCTTCTACTGTGTATAAATGCACAAAGTCTATCTATCTATCTATCTATCTATCTATCTATATATATATATATATATATATATATATATATATATATATATAGGCCATGGGAGGAAACTACGATCATACAATTTAAGTGCATGTCGGCCAAGAGGTTGCGCTAATATGCTGCAATTCAACCCTGTTTACGAGAATGCAATATCAATGACATATAAATGCACCACAACTTGGTACGGAAGATGGGTATTATAAAAAAGAAAATTACTGATTTAATTTTGTTGCAAATCGATCGACAGGTGACGCTGCTATACTACGATATTTCCAGCTTACGGGCGGGTTATATCTCTTCAAATCCACCAAACTTAGTATGTGTGATAAATGTTATGAAAAATTATTAATATTTAATAAATGCGTATATCGGACCATAGGTGGCACTGGTGTTTTTCAGTTTCTCTGACTTTTAAGATGCGTGGCTATATCTCAGTTACTCTTGATTAAAACTGCACTCAACTTCATATTTAAATCCTTTATTGTGAAATGTTGCGTTTATCTGAAAATTTACTACCATAATTTCCAAACAAAATTGTTTCAAAATATTTTTCTTTGATGGCGTATGTTGTAGACTACCTTTTGAAAATACTAGCGTTAAGTATTTTAAGACGAAGCGTAAATTAGTTACATAATCTATTGTATATTATAGGTTATGCTAGCACGCACAGAGTTGCCAACCAACTTTTTAATTTATTTCGTAGTATTGTTAGCACCGACTTCTCTTTCACGCCACTTTCCTTGCACAGCAATTTTTTCCAATATGTAGTTCTGGTTATTAAATAAGCAGAAAATCACTCTTCGAAAAAAGTGCTATGAATAACAGACAAATACTATCAATGCTAAGGAATAAATTATAAAATGTTGACAGCTCTGCACACATATAATCTGTTCTGCAATAATTCAGAAAAACTATTTGATCGTTTAGAATATTTTTACAAAACAGGTCAAAATAATTTGAAAATTTCATTTTGACTTGAAGATTTTCTGACATCCACCAGGTTTTAAATGCTAAATAAAATAATTCTCCACGTGACATAAATCATATGATTATTAATAATATGTAAAGAAATAAATATATTTGAGTGTAAATGTTATTCAGAAGGATAACATTACAATTAATTATAACATAACATTAATTATAATTTATTCCGGAGTATTTTTGGCCCAGCCTTTTATTTCGCCCCATTTTATTTATAGAAATTTTTTTTCCAATATATAACTTCCGTAAAATAAGAAAAAATCATCCTTAAAAAATAAGTGGTGTGAAAAAAGGGTGGGGATAAAAATACTCCGGAATAAACTAAAATGTTGGCATCTATGTACATAGAATAATAATAAATTTATGCTGTTATATTAGGCAAAGTTAAGAAATATTTTCGAATACACGGCAAACAAATGCAATATATTTGCTGAAAAATATTGTACATCTCTGTTAAATAAAAGAAATTTTTTAATCAAAAGTACAAAAAGAAAAAATCAGATTTTGTACCTATGACATTTTGAATTCAATTTTGAGTAACAAATCTTGTTTTAATAATTTTAAATAGATATTAATATAGATATTTTACATTTCTTATTTCCCCACCCCTATAATACGCAAAAGTTAAAATTAAATTATTTCAGATAGCTTTATTTTATTATTATTATTTTAACAATTTATGCAATTTTTTATATTATTATTATTACTGTGGGCTGTGGTTTAAGTGAATTATTTGAATTACTACTAATTTTATCAACGCAAAATCTACTATTTTGCGTAATTTTTTTTCGAAAAGCAAATAATTAGTATAACCCCTTATAGGCTTGTAATTTTAACATATTTTTATTCATTTACTAAGATTTGGGATTTCATAAGAGGTTTTTCACTATAAAGAACTTTTGCAACGTGATTGAAATAATAAGATAATTCAATAATTTTTACTTTTTAATTGCACCTAGAAATTTCAGTTCAATAAAACTATGACTATGCTTCATAATGTCCCTTTTACATACGCCAAGTTTTCTTCGATTACACACAATAGAACCTGAGATACAGTCGGCTGCAAAATTATTCGAGCACTAGCAATAATCCTTGCCAAAAAAAAAGCACACTTAATAGAGCTTTGTTAAATAAATCCTTGTCGAGTCATGTTCTTAATCAGTTTAAGAACATAATTCGACAAAGATTTACTTCGCAAAACAGTCTTAAGTGTACTTTTTAAATATAGGAATTATTGGCTAGTGCTCGAATAATTTTGCAGCCAACTGTATAGCTTTCCTTAAATAGGAGAAATCGAAGAACAGCGGCGCCACCTGTTCAGCGATTTGCACCAAAAGTTGATACGCACTAATTTGTGTCAAGGTCGAACTACATATAAATGTATAAGGAGTTCTGTGCAGCAGTACCTCAGATACGGTTGACACAAATTTTTTGTCCCTCACACACAGACACACTGACAGACAGCCATTTTCTAAAAATCGTCAAATCGTGTTCTGGATCTCTCAAAACGTGTAAATCCATAGAAAAATGGAAGTCGAAAATTTGTACAAATCCAATACCTTCTTCTATTGAATATAGAAGAAAGTAAAAAATATCACTCAACTCAACTTTTAGTACTAACAAGGAAACATTCAAAAGGTATCATCTTCAAAAAGTATTGAAAAAAATATGTGTGATTCTACTCTTCATAAAACACCAGAAAATGAAAAAAATATCGGCTGAAATTAATCACAGCGACCACTAAAAATTACCAAAATTAAGCATATTTGCCGATTTAGCGCTGTCAGGCGATATGTTTGCTAGCGCCGAGATTGACGTGTACGAACAGAACCGTGTTTTGCTTTTCCGCCAAGTACTCAAAATCAATCGCCTAGCAATGTGAAATCGTCAAATATGCTTAATTTTGATAATTTTTTGTGGTCACTGTAATTAATTTCAGCCGTTATTTTTTTCATTTTCTGGTGTTTTATGAAGAGTAGAATCAAATATATATTTTTCAATACTTTTTGAAGATGACACCTTTTGAATGTTTCCTTGTAAGTGCTTTTCTAGCAGTTTCTAACCCTTGCTTTTAATATATAAGAAAACATTTTTGGAGCACTGTAAACCAACGATGAATGCTTTTGTTGCCATAAATCTATAGGAAGGGTTCTTCATCTGTACATATTAAAAACGTATGTTTATTTCGTTACGATTGTTGCAGTCTAAATATGTAAATATTTATGTACGAGAAATTTTGCCTATAGATCGTAATGCATTTGATTTTTTTATTAACTCTATACACAGTAAATATATTCAATCTCAGCAAAATGTTTCAAGTAATATAACCATATGATACAAATTAAGATTACCAGCCAATATATATTTCCTAATTATGCTGATAATAAACACCCTAATACGTAGATATACAGAACTACTAGTAAAAAACCTAATTGTTTAGATTCAAAGAACATCAATATTTAAATTTATACCAAAAACTAAGTTTTCAAAATTCTACTTCAAGCTAATACCTTTTCCTACCATATATGGTAATAGAAAGCTTAAAAGAAATTTAATAACATTTAAATATAAAACTGAAGAAATTTTATTAAAATTTTGGAACATTTGTTTGTACCATTCATCCTTGAAACAAAAACATTTTTTTTTTATTCTAATAAAAGTTTTGTTTATTATAGTGACCAAAACATTCTCAACAACTATGCATGTAAATCGTTTTCCGTTACAGGTTGCAATAAAAAAAACAATAATTAATTCAATTATTTCCAAAAAATTATTTGTTTTTGAATAAACCTAAGTATTTCAGTTTATTGAGCAATTGTTTCAGCTGTTTCATGGGAAAAGGAGAGTAGAAAAAAAAATAAGGTTAGTTTTCGTATCCAAGAATATCGAACTGTCAGAGGGCATTGCTGCCAACATCCTAATTCATAATTAATATTCTGTTGTATTATTAGTACCCGCCTTTTTCCCCACCAGTCTTATTTTAGAATATTTTTCTTATTATAAAATCGTAATTGTATTTGAAGAGAATTCAGTACAAATAATACTACGGAATATTAATTAGGATGTTGACACTTATGAGAGAGCAATATAAGTAAATAATGTTAGGGGAATTAGTAGCTTGAAATTTTGATGCTCTCACTAATTTCTCGTCCATCTTTTCTAATTTATCCAACATAAATATGAATAGATTGATTTTCAGGAGATCCTACTCAAAATAAGCCAATATATAATTCTTCTCCTTGGAAAAAAAACTCATTTCTCAAGCCGATACTTACTAGTGAAAATGATTGTCCCTGGTACAGTCGGTAACAAAAGTGTCCGAACACTAGCAAAAATTCCTATGTAAAAAAAGTACACTTCATACGGTTTTGTTAAAGAAATCCTTATCGAATCATGTCCTTACACTGACTAAGAACAGGATTCGACAAGGATTTACAAGGATTCGACAAAACCGTATGAAGCGTACATTTTTTACATAGGAATTTTTGCTAGTGTTCGGACACTTTTGTTACCGACTGAACTTATTTATTCTGAAGTCAAATGGCACTTTTACCGGAAGCTGCAAGCTTTTAAAAAATATAGGTAAGTTCGTCGGTATCATTGAAATACACAGAATGTATCCTACAGTCTGCAGCAAAATTAGCCGAGCATTAGCAAAAATTCCTGTGTAACTAAGTGTACTGAGTAAGCACAGAATTCGACAAGGATTTATTTAACAAAACTGTATTAAGTGTACTTTTTTATTATATATATAGTTAATTTTTTTTATCGACGATAGTTAGACAAATATTAAATTTTTCGCACGGATGTGAAAAAAAAAAAAAAAAAAAAAAAAAAAAAATAATTGATGCGAAATGGTAAATAATTGTATTTATTTTTGTATAAATTCTTTCAAAGAGGCTTCGTAAGTTGATAAAATATCAATTTTCAGAATTTCCAGCTCTTTTTCGAGTTAAAATAGCTTAATTTTCCCTTAAAAACGCATTAAAATGCTCCAATAAGGCAGGTATTGGATTTGACGCCAAGTTTGGCGTCTTTTTTCCTCCTTGGTGACTTTTTTGGCGATATTGCCGAGAAAATCCTTATCGATATACCAAATATGGAAGATGTAACTTAATTGGCGGAGCACTTTCTGGAATTTTCCACACTTTCTTACATGAGTTTTTAAGGAGCTCCTTTACGCCAAGACGGTGAGTTGCAGTTGAGTTCGTCAAACGCTTCCAGTGCTATTGAAAAAGCTTTGAGCCTCTTTGAATGAGACTTGCTTTATGCGTTATTGCTATACAGTTCGTACTGGGGATCTCCTATTGACGGCTGTTGTTTAAGCTGTGTTTACAGGTTGAATTGAAGCTGATACTTGGTTTATAGACCTGTATTTTTCTGAAACTTTCTGTGAATAAATTACTCAATTTTTGCAAGTTTCGCCACTCATTCTCGGACAACTTACGAACCCCCAAATACGCAACATTTCTGGTGTCAGAAGTGAGATTGTCTGTGAATGGTGATAACTAGAGCTATGGAGAAAGAAATGAAGAATCTTCTAGAAGGGTTATCTGCCCAAATGAGTGAAATGAAAGATAGCCTGAGTCAAGAAATTAAAGAAATGAAAGCAGTACAAGAGAATATGGAAACAGGATTGATCGAAAAAATGGAAACTGGGCAAAGAGAATTAAAAGACAGTTTGGGTGAAGTTAAGGGTGAAATTAAGTCAATCCAAGAAAAAAGTTGAATGCAATCAAGAGGAGATGAAGAGACATCTTTCGACAGTAAAGGAAGTGATTGAAAGTAAGTTATCAGATATGGAAAATAGAGTAGATGGAATAGAAGAGAAGGTTATAAAGATAGAACAGAATTTTGAAGAGAAAGTTATGAAGGTAGAAGAGAGTGTTGCGAGGATAGAACGGAGTTACGGGGAGAAAGTTAAAGAAAATTTTGATGAAGAGCTGAAAGGAAGGTGTTTCAGAAATAGAAAGAAATTTTAAGGGAATAGAAAAAGATCGGGAGAGAAAAGTGGAAGAAAAGTTACATCCATGCCCGAGGGAGACGAAAAGAGAGCTAAAAGAATCCAGAATCAAGAGTTTATTAAACGATCCACCTACGACGGCAGTTCCTCCTAGCAGGTATAAAAGACGCGGCTTTCCATAGTAGCGGAAGCTAACGACTGTTACTCTACTGCCAAAACAGTCCATTTAGTAGCAGCATTACGAAGCGATGCAGCCGATATACTAAGAACTATTTCGAAGGAAGAAAGGCATGACATTGAGGCCCTGACCAGAGCACTGGAACTACGTTTTGGAGAAAAGTGTTCTAAGGACTATACTCGCCTCCAACTAAAGTCCCGTTACCAGAAAGCGGGTGAAAGTTTGCAAGAGCTAGCAGCGGATATTCAGATATTGTCACACCTAGCATCCCCGGCTGTCATGCTGACACTTGAGATGACATGGCACTTCAGTACTTTATCGATGCCGTTTGGGATCCAGAAATTCAATAACCACTTAGACTTTCCAATATCAGGGATGTTGAATCAGCTTTGGGCTACGCATTGAAGATAGATGCAGCCCAACAAGCCTCCCGCAAAGACCGCCATGCCATCAGAGCATTCTCATTAAGTGATACACCAGCTGATGTAAATGAAATGAAGAGACATCTCGCAGACTTCATGAGGAGATTGCGCAGACTTCAAAATGATAAAGTAGTAAAGGATCCGAAGATAAAGTGCTGGGGCTGCGGAAGAGATGGGCATCTGAAGAGAAACTGCCCTGTACGACCAACTAAAGAAAGTAACCCAGCTTCACATTCATTGGAAGTAAACTAAGAAAAGGTAATCTCGCGGGGCGGAGGTTGCCCGAAATAAGAGAGCCCCCATTTTCAGTGTTCTATGTTTCTGCGATGAGTGGCAGCGACAATGGATTTTACGTTTATGGCCAAGTTAATAATACCACCTTCCGTATGATTCTGGATACTGGAGCCAACATAAACATCATTAGAACGGATTTGGCTCAAGAACTTAAAGAGAAGATCATCTGGACGCCACCCTGCGTTAAACTCCAGAATGTGACCGGAGATGAATTCAAAATATATGGAAAAATGCACATGACCATCACATTTGGGACTGCCAGTTACAATCATATGGCATATGTAGCTGATATAAGAGGTCCTCTAATCCTTGGAATTGATTTCCTGAGAAAGCTTAACTTTAAATTGGACTTCAAGAATAATTAACTGCATTCAAGTTCCGAAGACATAGCTGTGTTTAACACTAAAAACTCACGGCATTCAGCCAGTTTATAAGATAATAGCCAAGTCTGAAATTTCCATCCCTCCACACACACAGAGGCAATAGTTTTCGGAACACCTCCTAACAAGCAATACTTCAGATATGGACTGATTGAATACCCGAAGACAGACAATAGCTCGAGAGGAGTTTTGGTGGCTTCATCTCTGGTTGACCTGACGAAGTGCATTGTTTCTGTGAGAGTCGCCAACATAAGCGATAAAGTAAGGACAGTGAAGAAGGATGAGGTGTTAGCAACCTGTACTCCTGTTACATGCATCAGCCGGCACGCGTAATCAACTGAGTCCAAGTCTTCAGAATTTTCAGCAACGGAATTAATCAAGAATGAAGAATTATGAAATGAACAGAGACTTGCTGCGGAGAAACTACTCTATGAATTTAAGGATCTCTTTTCTCGAACACCTGAAGACGTCGGAAGGACTAACATCAACCAGCACCGAATTGACACAGGAAATCCTTCTCCAATCAAACAACATTCGAGAAGACTTCCATTTGCTGAAGGAAGAGGTGACTGAACTTCTAAATGAAATGCAGCGTAATGACATAATCGAACCATCAACGAGTCCTTGGGTCTCTCTCATAGTACTGGTACGAAAGAAGAATGGTTCAATAAGATTTTGCTTGGATTATCATCGTTTGAATGATATCACGTAAAAGGCAGCTACCAGCTGCCTAAAATTGACGACACATTGGACACACTTGCTGGCAGTAAATGGTTCTCGACTTTGGATCTGAAGTGCGATTACTGGTAAGAAGAATTACATCCTGACGATCGTCAGAAGACTGCATTCGTCATGGGACAAGGATTGTGGCAATTTAAAGTTATGCCGTTTGGATTATGTAATGCACCTGCAACATTCGAGCACCTGATGGAAAAGTGCTAAAAGGACTTTCCTATGAAGCCTGTCTGGTGTATTTGGATAATATTACCATTGTGGGGCGCATGTTTGAAGATCATCTAAGAAAACTCCGCAAGGTGCAAGAAAAACTCTGGATGGCTAACCTGAAATTGAGTCTTAGCAAGTACAACTTGTTCCGTCGTGAAGTAAGTTATCTCGGCCATATCATATCTGCTGATGATGTGAGAAATGATTCTGAGAAGATCTCTGCAGTCGAGAAATGGAATGGTCCCGAAAATGTACACCAACTTCGAAGTTTCCTGGGATTATGCACATACTACAGGAAATTCGTGAAGGGTTTCTCTAATATTTCCAAAACACTCCACAAGCTGACGGAACCCAAACAGAAGTTCCTGTAGACAGATGAATGTGAAAATGCGTTCCAGAGAATTAAAGAGGCTTTAACATTATCGCCTATTTTGACGTATCCACAACCCGACAAACGGTTCAAACTTGATACAGATGCCAGCTAGGAAAGTGTCGGTGCTGTTCTGTCGCAGAACATTGATGGTCAAGAACGTGTCATTGCCTATTGGAGTAAATGCCTTTCTAAACCGGAGCGGAATTACTGTACCACCAGGAAAGAGCTTCTAGCCATCGTAAAAGCCATAGAACATTTCCATCATTACCTCTATAGCAGAAGATTCCTGCTCCGGACTGACCACACATCTCTAACGTGATTGCTTCAGTTCAAGAACCCGGAAGGTTAGACTGCAAGGTGGATACAACGTCACCAGCAATATGACTTCGAGATACGCCATCGCAAAGGAACTCTACATGGTAATGCAGATGCCTTGTCACGTAAGCCCCATCTCAGAAAGCTGCAAGTACTGCTCTAGAGTCGAACAGAAATACCAGCAGATAAATCCAGTTGCCTGGCAAGCTACAATCTTAACACCACCGACAATGGACCGGTGGAGTGACCAGGAACTTAGACGAGTCCAGTTGGAAGATCCTGACGTAAAGCCGATATTACAGCTGAAAGAGACGACCAGCAAGAGACCTACCTATCAGGACATCTCCGCGTTTAGCCCCATCACAAGGAGTTACTGGGCACTCTGGGACCCTCTTCATATTAGAAACGGCGTACTATACATAAAAGGGGAATCTGACGATGGCAGGACTTTCAGATGGTAGATTGTATTACCAAGATCCAAGATTACGGATATTCTAGAGCAGCTGCATATTAGTCCAGCCGGAGGCCGTTTTGGGGTGACGAAGATTGCAAAAAGTTCGAGAACGTTTCTTCTCGTGCAAAGCAAGGAAAGACATGGAGAAATGGTGTAAATCCTGTGAATGCTTATGCTTAATGTAAAGGCCCAAAGAAACGAAGCCGAGAAAGACGACAACGATATAACGTTGAAGCACCATTTGAACGGATTGCACTCGACATCTTGAGTCCTTGCCAAAGATCTCCAGTGGAATATACTTATGTACTTTAAACTTAACGATACGTTTGTATCGCTAAATTTTAATTTATGTATGTATTGAGATTCTTAATGGTTTATATTACATTGTGATTTTTTAACTTTTTGATGAACTTCTTATTCGCTATATGTCTGCTGTATTTCTGTATTTGTTATAAGAATAAGAATATGGTTAAATGTATTTAACTTTCATATATCATGGCTGAAATGTCTATAAATGTATAACAATCTGTTTTGTACACAAGATCTATCTACACGTTTTCCGGCTATATGTCAGGAAAGTAAAACAACGTAGACTCTCATTCACTAATTATATCTGAAAAGGAACTGCCAATCTTTACGGTTTTGTGAAAATATCATGAAGATTTGCATCTACATGTATAGTGTTTTTAAACATTGCTGAAACGAATATTTTCAGATATATTTCAAGTGTTTACAGTAAACAGTTTTAGAGGAAATCAAAATACAAAGAACTATATCCAGAGCTAATAGCATTTCCAGATTTTTGATATGGATGAATGCTGCAACTATGGTGACATGTTTTATCGTGCGTTAATACGTATAGTTTGTGTTTTCTATAGTCATTTGAAAAATATTTTAGGATCTTTAGAGTATCATTCTAATGTATTACAACCAATAAATACAAACACCAGTATTTTGATTCCGCTACGCTTTATGTCTTATTGAAACTTTACGAAATTGTATAATTTAGTTGTGATGATTGTCTTTCAAGTTGTCTTGGTGCATAGTGTCAAAGCATTTAATGGATGATAACTACACTCATGAAATTTCTTTATTAAGTCAAACCTATGGCTGACAACATATTTTCAATGTTTTGTAAGTGCTTTAACTGTGATAACTTTCTTTCCGTTTCCTCATTGCATCCAATTGTGTCAGTACAAGTTTTGAATGTTCCAACTGTGAAAATGTGCAAGTTCCATGTTTACAAATGTTTCTACTTGCACTTCTGGTTTGCCCTGGTGTTTTGTATTCGCGAAACTGTTAAAAGGAAACTTAATATTCATGACAAGAGATTTTATTTGCGTTAACTGTGAAAATAGAGTTTTGATTTTTGAGCCATATTCTTGAAGACACAGGGCTTGAACTCAGACTTATGTTAAAAGTATACGGCGAAGTGTAAAAGACAATTATTTGTAGACAGATCTTGTGTTCTTTCACCGATATACAGTGAACTCTCGATTGTCCGAATGCGTGTTACCCGTTTTGTGGATTATCCGTGGTCTTCTTCTTGGGGCTTTAAATTATGATGGTCATTTAAAAATTTATTTATACAATTATATCTACAATTAAAAGTTACAGAATAAAGGAAGGCAAAATTTCTAGGAAAATGAATTTGCATTTGCCTAGCCACCCAATTCCGCGGATAATATAGGGTTTACTGTATTGAAGGAATTTTTATTTACATTTTTTTACATGGTGAAGACCAGCAACTCTTATATGTCTTTTACTGTTTCGAGGAATAATTAAACAGCAGATGTGTCGTTCTACAGTCACTTAAATTCTATCTGCTTAACACTTAACGGACGGGCCACGTAAATCTACGTCATTACGTTATGACTACCTAAGACGGGCAACGTAGATTTACGTTTGCTGTTTTAAAGGGCGGGGTTACGTGGAAAAGTTATTGACTATGACATGTCAATTATGCAAGTTCCACTTCGTAAGAGTGGATGTTTTATAAAATATCACATTCATAAGGACTACTAGACATGCAAATAAAAAAGTTATACAATTTTATTCAAAAATAGTATTTATTCATGGAAACAACAACGCCCATATATAGATGTTTATTTAATTATTTAAAAAATTTCCGGAAACGGGGACAGACAGAGAAAATACAACCCGTCTGTTAAGTGTTAGATTATTTTAATTCCTTGCGCATAAGTTCAATAAATTAATCAAAAGAATGTTCATTCTTTTATTTCTTTTCAAGAGTTATAGGTCTGTAACATACAAATTCAATTATTGTATTTGGCACAAAAGACTATAATCTAAGAGCCAGTTTTTTAACAGTTCAGTATTATCTATATTTATAAATTAAAAAAAATTTTGTTCCTATTTACCCAGTTTACATTTATTAGAATCAAAGAAGTGTTTTAAATATCATGTTAAAATAATTGTTTAATTTTGATAAAATATGCAATATGCATGTTCTAACATTATTTAATTCTTAAGAATAATAACACATACTTTTATTTATCGTTGATTTTATGTTAAATTAAAAGTAATATGTCTAGGGCTTTGACCCAAACTGACTTTCAAAATACATTAATACAAATAAAATCATCAGAGCTATTTGAGAAAAAAAAATGTTTTGAAAGCTACCAAAAGAAGAAAAAACATCAATTTATTTTTTAATTACAAGTTTTTTAATAAAGAAATCATACAAAGAAGAAATGAGAAAATTATCTAGTAGATAAGACTTAATTATCTTAGAACAGACCATGACTCTTTGAGGAAAATAAAATATAATTAAGAATAAAGTAACTAAAAGAATCAGTTAATCCTTTCTTGATTTTCCTTTGTCTACATATGTCAAAGATATCCTTCATGTCGCCTTTCAGAAACGATTAAAATAATTTTGTTTAAAATTTAAACTTTTCTGATTGTATAACGGTTTGATTTATAAAAATATTCATTAGAAGTTTCTTTCTTTCTTTTCTTTTTCTTTTTCTTTTTTTTTCTTTTAAGTGTTTTCAATAATGAACTTTAAAAAATGCAAAAACATTTTAAAACTTAATTCTTTTTTTTTTTCTATAATATAATTTTATTAATTTGTTTTTCTTCTTTATATGAAAAATGTAGTTATCAAAATAGGACACAAATTTAATTATTAAATAATATTTAAATCATTATATGTCAAAAATTTAATTTTACTTTAAAATTTCCATTATAAACACAACAACAATTTTTTTTAAAAAAGTTTTATAATTTTTTTTTTTATATCAGACATACCCTCCCTTTATATCAGTACTCTGTTTGGCATTATTATCTGAATATTCAGCTGGCAAATTTTTAATATATTCTACTAAAAATGTTTTGAAAAACTAATCTATTATTGGGCGTGCTCTATTTTAAAATAAGTTCTCTACTTAACATTATTGGCTAACAAATATGTCTTTGAAATTTTTAGTGTCTGAGGAATTGTTAATTTAAAAAGAAAAAAAAAAAAATAGATGGAAATGGCATTAATACGTCCATTTTTATACAAATAGCGAGGGAAAACTAACGAAAAATTATGCATTTTTGGCATGTTCGTTGTTTGATTATGTATATTACAGGTATTAGACAAAATAATTCAAATACTAATACTAATAATAATAATAATAATAATAATAATGGCATCCTTTCCAAAAACATTATTTGATATGTGCCAAATTTTGTGCCAATATTTGATTTGTGATATTTTTTTAATTTAAACTACTTTAAACCAGGTAACTTTTTAAAATGGCATTATTTTAAATTCTATCAAATCGAAGGATGATAAACTTTTATAAAAGAAAAGTAATAAAAAGCATATATTTTTCCATTTTTCTGAAATTAATATTTTTGCCTCTCTTGCAACTGATGACTCCTCATTAAATCTCACCAAAAACTTTTTGCGCTCATATGTGCATTTACTGTACTGTACTTATAAAATTTACTGCACTCATTTACTGTACAATACGTGCATTTAAATTCTGCCCGTTATTAATATAATTATTTGTTTTTGCATTTTCTCCTTAATGTTTTTAATTCGTTCACACATTCATCTTATACATTTGAGCATATTGAATAACATTGCGCAATCACGTCAGTAACCCATAGATGCCTACATTTTAATTTATTCCGGAGTATTTTTAGCCCCGCCTTTATTTCATACCAATTATTTTTTTAAAGTAAATTTTTCATATTTTATCAAATTTAGATATTGGAGAAAAAAAAATTTCTATAAATAAAGTGGTGCGAAATAACGGCGGGGCTAAAAATACTCCAGAATATATTAAAATGTTAAGATCTGTGCTAACCTGGAATTCGCATTAGCGTAAATACAGGCTACACCAAATATCACTGATGCATTTTAAAGTTTAATATAAAATCAAGAATTTCACGAGAGAAAGTAAGGTTTGAACTATACAGTGCTTTTTAAGATGGGGAATTTTGTTTAAAATATAAAACGATGGTTCAAATTTTGCTTATGTACCTTAATTTACTGCTCTGTACCTTAAAATAAAACAAGAAAAAACATTAAAAAAGTGCAAGGTAATCTTTTAAAGAGTATATATTTTCTAAAACACACGACAATATTTTGTTATGCTCGCCTTTATAACTCGAACAATTTGCAAACGATAATCCAAATCAATCTTCGTGCTCGTAACATTCATTGTGAAAAATGCTAAATTAGACACGATTTTAGGTTTTTTAATGCTTCAAAGTGAACTTTAAAAAGTAAACATTTTGACCTTTGAAAATCCCACATTAAGAAATTAAGAGGGTCTTGACTCCACCTCGAGTTTACCTCCATCCATAGTCTTGGCATCAAGGTACCCATAACAAAACTACAAGAAATTGTATTCTAAACGAAAATAGGGACAAAAAACGCCATCCATGATAGTTGCCAACTTAGCACCTATCATGCACCAATTATTTTGGCTACCGAAAAATTTCTCTAAAAATTGTGTTTTACTTAATCAGTGAAAACCGTTACATTTCGCTGATTAAATGGAATAAATATTCCTATTAAAATTTTCCAGTAGTCAAGTGGTGCTAAGTTGGACCACTGTTAAAAAAATGTAACTTTGCGGCCAGAAATTCTTTGTAATTTGAGAAAAAAGTCGTAAATTACGGAAAAATTACGTTGACAAAACGCAATTTTCTGTAATTACAGAGAATTTCTGGCAGCAAAGTTGCATTTTTAAACAGTGTATGCCATCAACAGTCTGGACATAAAGGTGCCCATAACAATACAGCAAGAAATGGTATTCTAAACAAACATATATGGACAATAAACTCCATCTAAGGAGAAAAGTTGGAACTTCTTTTTTTGTTGTTTGTTTAAATGAAAGTTTCGCCGTAAGAAATGTTGTAGCACAAACCGCACATTTCATAATTGACAACATTTTGATCCCTTTTTGGCTACTGGAAAACTTTATTGGATTTATTGTTTTTCTGTAACAGTGTTTACTCATGAAATAAAAGAAAAGTTTCTATTAACATTTGCTGGTAACCAAAAAGAGCTAAAGATGGCAACTATAACTTTCATACGTCATTTATTTCATTTTCTATGATTTTATTGCATTTGCATAAATTAATTTATCAAATAGTTAAAAATTTTGCAATTTTAGACAAGTACCCATACCTGCCAACATCCTAATTTTGAATTGGAAGAATTTTAGTACACGCCCCTTTTTCCACACCACTTTGTTTTTAGAGTTCGCTGACTGTTCAGAGAAAGAAAAAAAAAAAAGACGGGGTTAGGAGGCATTGAGCTGAAGAAAATTTGAATAAATTACAAGAACAAAACACATGAGAAGGAAATTTAAGTAAAGTATTACAAGATATCCTACCAGTACGAATTTAAACATCAAAAAGGGAAATTAAATTAAAAGGAACATTTAAAAACAATTCATTAAAATAATTTTAAAAAAAAATACTCTTGAAAAAAAAGTGGTATAAAAAATGCGGGGCTAAAAATACTCCGGAATAAATTAAAATGTTGGCAGCTATCAAAATAGGCAACTTTCTCTGAAATACAGCCAAATGAAGCCAAACAGAAACAAAATAAAGCCAAAAAAGAGCCAACACCAATGTTGCCAGCTCTTTAGAAGCCTTCTTCAACATGAAGGGACGCAGTAGGGACTATTTGGAGGTACCAGTTTTGCTCAGGACATCGTCAGGATATCCCCTGAATGAAAATTCTGCATACAGACATCCTGAGCAATAAAGTAGGGACTTTTATCATGAATGTAGGGACATTTTATGCGGTCCGTGGGGACATGGCATAATTTAAGTTGGCAACATCGGTTTACACTTGAAGATTCAAAGTACAGTAAAAAGACATTGCGTTCTTGGGTTATGAACTTCTGTTACTCTTGTAATGCACCATTAAAATAAATAAATAAATAAAAAATTCGGCTTACTATTTTTTATAAAAATTTCTTTAACATTATGTATTTTGAAGGCTTCGAATTCATTTCGTTTTTAGTTCAAGTTATGCTGAGCTTGAAATCTGAAAATTCGAATTGGAAACCAAATATAGAGAAAGGCGGCGTTGCATGCATTAATCTAATTTAAGCGTCCAAAGTAAAGTGTATACAATCAACCAATAAACAGAAAAAAATATTTTAAAATATAATATATGTATATTAATATAACTTCACTAATCATATAATGTCGTCTTTCAACTAAATATGCCTCCCCCACTTTCCCTCAGACCTAGGACTCCAGTGCAGTCAATCGGCCTTACTTCCAAATACCGAAGAATTCAATTAAATATGCAAACACACATGAAAACTTACAATCAAAATATTTCTTATTTTAATGAAAAATATTATTTACTTACTGAGTTCTGATTAAAAAAAAATAAAAAAAAATTCATAATCTCTGACTGAATACTGAATATATATGCACAATGGAATTATGAAAGACATGCGTAGAATGAAGAATACCATTCGGGAAAGATTTTTTACACTAATTTTGAATAAAAGTATAATTATTTATTCAGTAAAAAATAAAAAATAAAACATTGAAGGTATGACCATCCCAATATTTATCTTTTCTTTTTATTTATTATCAATATTTTTCTCAATTTACTCGAGAAGTGTATCAACACTAGAGATGCAAAAACCCCGGGAATTTAAAACCAAGGGAAAAAAACCGGAAGTTTTGGGGAAAAAACTGGGAACTTTAGAAATTTTGCGGGGGAAAAAACAAATTAGAAATCTCTAAAGCATATAATAAGTTGTTTACTTAATATAAATGGATATTTTAAGGACTTTGATATACTGATAAACTTATAACATTAATTTATCATTTTATTTTCAATTTTTCAGAAATGCAGAAAAATCATAATTTGTAAAGAAACTTAAGCTTTCTTTATTAAATTAGCACTTAAGATAAATGTATCGGTACAATGTTGCATACAATTTCCATATTATACAAGCTGAAGAATTAAGGAAAGCAATGTACATAAGCCTGTAATAGTTTGAAAAGAGAAATAATTAAGATTTGAAAAGTTCTTTAAAAATTTCTATTTTATAAAACGAAAGAATTATTTAAAATAATGAAGTGGTTTTTAGAAAGAAGAGATGGTATTTTATGAAATTACTGCAGTGGTATAGTTTCTTTTACAAGTTATTTTCATAAATATTTCTTATTAGAGTTTGTACAAAATTGATATTAAATTTCCAACAATTAAAATTTTTTGATAAAAATTTATGTACATATTATTTTTCTGATTTTTAAACATATATATATATATATGTGTACATATATATAAAGTTTCTGCATTTCTAACACAACAAGTGGAGAAATGTTTCGAATTTCTTATATATTTACTTATATATTACTTATGTATTAAATTTAAGAATTCCTCTTCTTTTTCTTTTCTTTTTTTTTTCTCTTTATTGTAATTTTTAAAAAAGGAACAATTTAAAAATTATCATGTAGAAAACTAACAAATGCTTCATTTAAGTTCAGTGAAACTTGAATTTAGTTGGGTTTTTTTTCCTAAAATCTTAAGTCCAATTCTCTAATTGTTTCATAGTACATTCATAAACCAAAAAAATTAAATGTTATTAATTCTCATTAAGAATGGAAAGGATATCTTAAGAACATAACAGAATAATATTAATGAATAAAAACAGAAACTTACTGTTATTTTAAGCAACGCATTAATTATAATTAATTATTTTCTTCGTTTTCGGAATAAACATCGAAGATGCTCGAATTAGCTTCAAAGGGAAATGAAAAGGAAATCTATGCAGGAATTGAATTTGAAGTTAATTTAAAGATCGGAGGCTAAATAATTAACAAATTTATAAAAATATTCAAAATTTCAAAATTCCCAGGGAAAAAATCGGGTGTTTTGAAAGCCTTGCATCTCCAATCAACACTGGTAAATACCTTAAAGGAGAGATATTTTTCCCCAAAATAACACTTTTAAGAAATGAAGCCAGATGCTTTCCAGAGCCAACCACCTTGATTTGCAGCCAATTTTGCTCCAAGGAGGCGAAACTGGCAACACAGCTTTGCTTCTATAAGCTATTTTGATTAAATAGCTTTTTCATGAGCTATGACTCAGAAGTGCAGAATGGTTTTCAACATTGGCCGAAACTAGAAAAGTACTAATTAAAAAGTCTTTTAATTTTTTCTGGTGTACAAATACATTATTATTATTATTTTTTTTAATACAATTTTTTTCTTGCACAGTTGAAATTAAAGTAATTATTAAAATAATAATTAGATAAATAAATCGCCATTCTTGGCAAAATATCTAATGATATTTTGCCAATTCATACGCTGAAGTGAAAAGAGATATTCTTTAGTATTTTTTAGTTGTAAGTAAGTTGTTAGCTGAGAGATGTTGCAGCGGCCTGTAAGATGAAGTTAAAGTCGCTTGATATAGTCAAGAATTTTATAATGTTCTCTTCTTACTACACGCAAAAATTCAAAAAGCGCTTGTAAAAATGTAAATACTTTTGTACATATAGATGTCGTCTTGTGAACTATTAAAGATATAGATTTAATTATTTTACCTAATTTTTGCAATTAAATAACGAGAAAAATATTTAAAAAATTAGTGGGACCCAAAATACAAGGTAGTAGGATCCTGCCAATAACGACTTATATTTCACATTGGTTTTAGGAATATTTATGCATACTTAAAATTTCAAGACCATGAGCGTTATATAAATATACATATTTATATATATATATATAAGCCATAAAATTGGTAATTAGTTTAAAAAGTTGCACAAAATAATTCCAATATGCAATCGCTTAGTGTCAAATTTGGTACATATATTTATCAGTCACAAGGAATTAACGCAAGGCTATTAGTTACCAGAAATATATATACACATATATACGGAGAGATACAACAGAGATATGAAGGGGACTGGGGGGGGGGGCTTCCGCCTTTCTTAGAAACGCTTAGAAACATCTAGTTATGCATAGATGCCATAGATAACATTTTATTTTTTCGAGAGTGTTTTTAGCCCCGGCTTTATTTCGCACCACTTTATTTATAGAACAAGTTTCTCCAAAATGTAACTTCCATAAAATAAGAAAGAGTAACTTTAAAAAATAAGTGGTATGGAATAAAGGCGAGGCTAAAAATACTCCAGAATAAATTAACACTTTTGCGACCACATGTTTTTGTCTTTTTCACAGTAAGGTACGCATGTGGGCGTTATTCTCCCGAGTTACAATATTTCATATCGAAATTTTCCGCATTCACATTTATATTACAAAGGGATGTATATTACAGTTATACTCTTTCTAATCAAAGCATTTATATCCATAGTATATTAATAGTACAGTCGGCAATAAAAAAAAAAGGACACCCGTGGGGGGGGGGGGGGGCATTAATTTCTCCATAAGTTGTCGTAAAAACATGTGGTTGGTACCAATCGATTTGTAATAACGTCTAGTTTATATTGGTATATAATAGGTTTTACTTAAGGGCTCGTCTACATACTAAAACTGGCATTAACTTCATTTGTTTTCAAAGGTAACCCCCATTTTTTATAATTTATTTGAATTCTTTGGTTCAAACCATCAGGGAAAATGGTATAGTTTATATATTTTGCTCAAATTTTCACAGAGTTATAAGCTGTCAAAATATGACGGCGCTAATGTTAAATGAATGTGACAAACATTAATTCATATCTTCCAAAATAATTATGATATTCAAATTCTGTTTTTTTTATATGATAGAATGAAGTGACACAAACATATTCAGTTCATATTTTTGACAAAAAAAAACATTTTTTGAATTATGAAAATTATTAATAAGTTCATAATTCTAATAATTATGAATTATGACCAATGTTAATTTTTGCATGAATAGAACGGGCATCATCAAAAACATGGGTTTCCAAATTTACAGCTCGTTCTTAACATTATTTTTTTGAGTTACAGTGATGTTTCATTTTTTACTGCTGTTAGGGGGCCGTCACTTATAATAGTTTGTATCCTCTGTGAGCAAATATCTGTATATATTTCGACGAAAATTTTTTAATTTACCTTAATGTTATTCTAATTGTTTTCTAAGGAACTTTTCAATGTTTATGATACAAATTGGATTATTTTTTATAAAACTATCGCAATGCAAACGAGAGATTGTGAAAGAATTCCAAAAGAAATGAAGCCCCGCCTCTATATTGCGGAAACAATATTAAAAAAACTAGTTTGCGTATTCATATGCAGGGGTTGTATTCTCCGCCCTTTTTTCAGGCCACTAATAGGAATGATAAATGCTTAAATTTATTTCTACCACTATTTTTATGTAATAATCTATATCCTGTTTAATCATAGCACATTACTGTAAATATATCCAGAAGTATTTCTGCGTATAATTACTGGTGGCAAAAGAGGCAGAAAATTCATATCATTAAGAGTGTCCTGAAAAGAGGGCGGAGAGTACGACCCCTGCGTATATAACTCTGTATGTGACGCTGGTATGCATAAATGTCAATGGCATTTACTACATCGAATGCTGAAGATAAAATTTAAATGATTTAATTGGAAGTATGAAAAATAGTTTTGTTTTATAATGTAAAGTTTTAAAAAAATTGTGTAAAGGCATGGCTTCCATTGAAAAGGGGAGTAGACTCGATTCTGAAATGTTACGTCTTTGTTCTTAAATATTACATAACTTTTCCTAGTTTCTCACTGCTAAAATTCTATTTTATCCCTTTTTGTCTTTCGTTTTTAACTTGAATATTCTAGGATGCGTGCACCTCAAGTTAAATATCATGATTTAGAAAACGCGGTAAGACGAGGATTATTATTTGAAAGAGCAATATTCGGTGAACAATACTTTTGTTTTTTCCTTTTTTTTAAATTAATATAATTAATATTTATCAGATTTTATAAAACAAATTTTCCATTTTAATCTTGTTGAGACATTTTCGCATTCGTTTACTCAACTGTTTATGCTATTTAAATTTTATCGCATAACGTAACATAATAAAATATAAAATATTTATTAAATGTTTTTTTAATACTGAATAATATAATGTTCAATTGTTTTTTTTTTTTTTTTTAAGTTTTTGAAATCTATTATTGAAACAAAGCGCAATATTATTTGTTTTCGATTATTCTAATCACGGCTTAAAACTGGCGTCACATTTATCATGGAAAATGAATTTAAAACAAAGTAATATGTCTTATTACTATTAGATATAGATTTTACATATTTAAAATTAAGAATTCAAGTACTGTAGACGACTGCAGAACGGGGAATATTCGTTCTAGGCAATAGGAAACTGTTTTTTCTTTATCTATATTTATTTTCATATGAATATACATAATAATTATACTCTACCTAGTGAAAGTAATTGTATTCACACTATTTTGTTTATATAAAAATGAATATAAGGAATATTCTTAAAAAATATCGTAACACAAAAATTGTGAAAGAAACGTCCATTGGAGGAGTTACAGATTTCCAAATGACGTGAAACTACGTCAGCAGTGGCGAAAATGTTAAATATCCTTTCTCAGATTTTAGTTCAAATCTTGTTATCTATATTTTTGTATATTATCTATTATTGGTTTGTACGCCTAAAATTAAATGTAAAACTTTGTAGTAACACTTTCATGCGGAGCTTACTGTATAAAATAAAAATATACCCAACAAGAAGTAGATAATTCTTTTTCTTAAATATTAAACACATTTTTTTTTAAACTATTAATATTATTATAATTTTTACTATTATTCTTTTCCCTTGGTATCTAGATTTTTGTAATTCAACATTGTATGATTCAAGCTATTTAATTTTCTTCGTATGAAGTAATATATTTAACTATTCGATGTTTAAAAAAATGGAAACCAGTAAAAAAACTGTTTATTCATAAACTAACGCAGAAAGTGCTGCGAATTGCAATCCTATTTGATTTTATAAATAAAACTTCTGATTCTCTTTTCCGGTGTGAAACTTAATAAATATTTTTTATCGGGCAGTGGATCAAGATTTATTTGTTCAAAATTTATAGACGGACCCCTAATACATTTTCCCGTGTAACTCTGTTTAAAATTAATTTAACGATTATAAATAGGTATGTTTTTCAAACCGCCTTGATCTCAGCAATCTCAATATGATGTCAGAAATAGCGGTCGTCATTGAAAAAAAAAATGAAGTTTATGCCTGTTTTAATATGTACATGACCCCTTAAACAAAATCTAATTACACCACCAAAAACTAGACTGTATTACAAATCGATAGGTACCAGCCGCATACGATAAATTACGGGAAAATTAGGTCGCGGTGGCGTTTTTTTTTTTTTTTTTTTTTTTTTTTTTTTTTTTTTGCCGACTGTACAAATATGAATATTCGGTATATTTTTAAGAAATAATGGAACGCCCACTGGTGGAGTGTGAAATTTTCAAATGACGAGAATCTACGTCAGCGGTCGCGAAAGTGTTAAAATATTGGCATCTATGAATTATGGGGTAAGTCAATCGTATACAGAGCTGCCAACCTAATCCAGCAAACTGTTAGTACCGCCCCTTTTCCTACACCACTTAATTTTTAGAGTAATTCTGTTCAAATATATTTACGATGAATGAAGAAAACAAATACTCTAAAAATTAAGTGGTGTAGAAAAAGGGGCGGTACTAACAATTTGCCGGATTTGGTTGGCAGCTCTACGTATATATGCAGAAACATCAGTCACATTCTTCCCCTCTTGTAAGCACTTCTGTGTTCTGTCAAACAAGAGAATCCTGTAACTAACTCTATGCCCAAACTATTTTACTATCCCATGCAAAGTAATGAACACCAAAAGATCATGTCTAAGTTAATAGGCATAATAATATTAGCATGATGTTAAAATTGTTTTATTTATTAAAATTATTTTGATTAATATATTTCACAAGGAATATTCCGTAATACATTCTAGAAAATATTATCATTACAAAATTATCCTTAAAAAAATAATACAGCTGCAGCTGTATTATTTTTTAACGATAGTTTTATAAACATGGAAAGATATTACTGACCGAGAATATCACTGAGTAACAGAGTTGCATGAAATCGTAAGTATTCCTTTCTGAGATAAGGTACTTTTTCAGACGTGAAGTAACGAATCAATTCGAACACCTGTGCGGAATGACTGATGCGAGTGTTTTACTCGTTACTTCGTTATCTGTTTATGTATGATGCTGTATCTAACATGAGGAGTGCGGGGAGAGTTAGATGCGAAAAGATGGGTGTTTTATTCACTACTCGGTACTTTTTTGTTACCGTATGACGCGATTTGGACTATTAGTTTTTGTATGATTTGGATTTCAGTAGTAGCCAGCGTTCATAATATTGTTGTTGTATTTTGTAAATCCGTTGTATAAGAGAAATAATTCAAGCTTTTTACTTGCACGATAGTGTATCATATCAGTTTTGCCGCCAGAAATTCTTCGTCTATTTCCCGTGCAGAGATTAAGTTAAAAATATTATTTTTTTAATAGGAAAATTTTAATAATATATTACCGTGCTAATAGGCTACAATGCAATAATAATATTACTTATTATGTTACGTGAAATAACGCCCATCTCTACTCCCAGTTTAAATTTATTCATCAGAAGCCAAACTACTATTAAAACCAAGTTAATATTATGCGATAGTGAAAAAACACAATTCAAAGAAAGGTTTCAAAATAAAATTCATGTTTGACGACTCAATTTTCATACATGTGCAGGCAACACTGTTTTACCATAAGGCCCCCATGGCGACATGTTTTAGTATAGGACCCCCATGGCGATTTTTATTTCCATGTTGACGATGTTTTTTACTTATTAATTTATTTTTACGTATTTATTTGTTAAACAAAACTGGTACTTATTTTGATTACATATTTTATTATTGCATTTTTAGTCAATGTTTGACAATAAATAATTCATATTCTGTTTAAACATTTAAAGTATTGCTTGCTCGCTTTAAAATGGCGCGTGCAAGGGTTGTAGAGATGCAACTTTTAAAATACATTTTCCTGTAAAAAGATCTCATCACACAAATGTCGTCATTTTTCTGATTAAATCATTGAACTAAATCCTCGTGCTTAAATATTGCCGACAAATACTAATTTTTTATCCTCGCGTACTTTATTAAATATGTCGCTATCGTATCGCTTAAACAAAACTTAATCATAACTGGACCACGTTAGAGAAACATTATACAGATTATTGAATAAAAAATCCGCCAGATCTGGCTACACTGGCTACCATGCTAGTGTACTCCTCGCACTTTATAAGGTCAAGTTATATTAACCTTCTACTAAAATATTTTTGACTGCATACTGGAGTACGTTAGCTTGATATATCTTCGGAAACTAGTTAGGATTACATAAATTATTTGGATTGTTGTGTTCCCACCTGCTGATGAAGTTGATTTTCCCTCTAGTGAATTTTCGGCTTGAATAATTTTTGAATTAAATTAGCATTTTTAATTTCCGGAAAAATTTTGTTTTGTATCATCTATATTGAAATACTAATACACACACAATAAATTCAAACAATAATTAATAGGGTTCCCACATCCCGAATTTTTGTAAGCACTTTTTCACTATTATTATCTTAAAATAAATTTCTGATTAAATGCACAGTCGGCGGAAAAAAAAAAAAAAAAAAAAAAAAAAAATCGCATCACTCGCTGTAATTTCGTTATTAATTGACGCAGAAAAATTTAATAGACACCATTCAACACTAAATTAAATGCACTTTCTGAAAATGTTGTCAAATTTCGAATTAGGGGTTATCTATATATTGAAATGAGCAAAAACTTTGATTTTTATTAATAGCAACACCGAATTTTGACTTCATATGCGAATTTCTGAGAGTCGGCAGTGCGTAAAAGTGTATTATTTGCATATTTTATCGTTAGTATTCATAGAGTTATAATCAAAAATGTGTTAGGGGGTTATCTGTAATTGTTGAAAAATAAATTGAAAATCCTGCAAGAAATAGACAAAATTTCACTATTTCACACCGGAAATATTTTTAGAAACGTTAATTTATAAAAAATAATGTTCCTTACGATTTGGCTTCTTTGTCTATGAAAATATTGCTTCTTAATTAAAGATTTCGCAATAGCTAACGTAGGCTCACGTCGTTTGAAAGTCTGTAACTCTGTCACTGTCAGTGGGCGTTTCTTTCGTAAATTGTGTGTTATTTCTAAGTATGCGCCCAGTGTTCATGTTTTTACAATAAAATATACTGTGGATAGAATTATGTTGATTAGAAAGCATATAATTATAATGCATATCCATTTGTAATATAATTGCGAATACAGAAAATTTCTTCTGAAATATTTTATTTTGAGAGAATAAAGCTTGTAGGCTGACTTTACTGTCAAAAACACAAAATCCTGCGGTCGCAAAAGTGTGAATATATATTTATAAAAGTTAAAGTATATTTAAAAATGTATATAAAGTTAAACTATATTTATAAAATTTTAAAGACTAAAGTATCCTTAAAATAATAATAGTCCCCCCTGCAAAAAAATAAAGAAATTAAAATAAAGAAATATATGAAGTAAAAGATTAAGCCTTTAACTATGACGACAGGTAAGAAACGATTTTACAAGTCTGTCTTAAATTCGAATTCCATTCTTTTTTTTTTTTTTAAATATACAAGAACCTATTTTTCTATTTTAAACAGTAAACCACGCCTATTTAGATAATATTTTTCTTCTAGTGCATACTTGCCAACATCCTAATTAATATTCCGTAGTATCATTAGCCACGCTTTTATATATATATCAGTATTATTTTAGAGTACTTTTTGTCTTATTTGGTCGTAATTGCATTAGGAGAATATTAATCTACTAATTTACTGGTGTGAGAAAAAGGGCTGGACTAGCAACACTACGGAATATTAATGAGGATTTGGCAAGTATGCTAGTGTTCGCTTAAAGGATTCAAAATTTATCACCAGATGAAGAAAATATTGCTTGTGTATATTTTCGTCAACATAAAATAAAAGGTTTAACACGAATACTCAAAGTCACCTTTACTTTTCTTTTCTGTATTGTTTTCATTTGAAGAACGATAAAAGGCGGGACTTTAGAAATCAGGAGTTCTTGATACTAACACTAATGTCTAAAAATCAACATTTTTGTTTCATTTATTTGTGTTTGACGTTATTGTTATATAATTTCACCCGTAAATAAAAAATAAAAATATTTTGTTCAATTTTCTCTGTTATTTTTTAAGATTTGTTTCGTTATCTCATGCAAAACTTTATAAGAGACAGCCCCTTAAACCACTCCAAAAGAAAGATTTATTTATATCTCGAAAACTAATCACTGGAATGAGCTGCAAATTTGCACACCCATATTTTTCAGCATCAGGATTTATTTTATGTAAAAAATTAATATAGATCATAATTCATAATTTTTATAAATATGAAATTATTAATATTTTTCAGAATAAAAAAAAAAAAAAAATTCAGAATCAAAAGTAATGATGGATTATGTTTGGGTTTCTTCAATGTATCTCGTAAAAAGAAAAAAAAAATATATATATATATATGTATATATATATATATATATATATATATATATATATCGTTCAAGTTAATTTTGGGGAAGATATTAATAAAAGTTGTAAATATGAATTTAACATTAGCACCTTCAAACTTTGAACGCTTATAACTCTATAAAAAAATAAGTAAAATATACTTTTTCGCATCGTCGCGATCCCAGGAATTCGAAAAAAATTAAAGTTACCACTGAAAAAATCAAAGTTGATGCGCGTTTTAATGTGTAGACCCCCAATTCAAAATTTTACTTCATTTTCTGAAAGTAGTAAAAATTCCCAGTCGTATGATACCTATTGCATTTTTGTGCATTAATTAGCAACGGAGTTACCTCGAGTGCTGCGTTTTTTTTTCTTCCCCGACTGTACATTATACATTTAAGAAGAAATTTACTTCATAATGGTGGTGGAAGCATACTTGCCACATGGTTTTCGTTACCTCCAGGGTACAGAAATAGCTTTGTAAGTAAACATTATAAATTTCAAAAAATCACAACACTTGTTTTGGGTCAAAATAATAGCGCAATTCTTCATCAGGGTGAATAAACTATGCACCAGTACATCTCCAAATCAACAATGTGTATTCGCGCCGATACGAAGAAATTCAAAGTGACACTGTATATGACTTCTTGCGGAACAGCAGTTGTTAAATTTCGGAGTAGTGCTGCTATTTACTGAACACAGAAGTAATGCAGGTTTTAAACATGATTAAAAATACTGAAATGTAATTGTGCATCAAGGAGTAAAGTGTTAATTTTTAACAAGTGTTAAGAGGAGTTTTATCTCTTTATTACATGTCTTGGAATACTTACGCATTTTTAACTTTATTCATCTTTTCTTGAAAACATCAGAGCTAATTTTTTGTTGATAGCTTTGTGTCAGGATTACATGAAAGTGATACAGTACATAAACCTAAAAGAATTGTGCACAGGGAAAAATACTCTCGTTACGGATATTCTCAACATCAGGGATCTCACGTGTATCAAGACACGTGCAGTACATAAAATTGTTTTTCGTCTCTGTCTTGTATGCATAGAATAATAATCAAGGAAGAAGGTGCACGTCAATACATAAATGATGCTTGCATTCCCTTTCTAGTGAAATTCTAGCGAATGTTTCTTTGATTAGCTGTTCCTTGAAGTAGGGTATCCATCCTCGGCGCATTTATCGCTGTTTGTTGTGGGTGCTGCCTCGCTCTCTGATTGACAGAGACACGAGACA
This sequence comes from Salticus scenicus, assembly GCA_963930645.1. Classification (NCBI taxonomy): domain Eukaryota; kingdom Metazoa; phylum Arthropoda; class Arachnida; order Araneae; family Salticidae; genus Salticus; species Salticus scenicus. The sequence goes on along the minus strand of OZ005658.1, from coordinate 117,198,492 downwards.
ATTAAAAAATCTCGCCAATAAGTCGCCAACCAATCAGACTGCAGCATTGTTACAACCCTATACTCGGCAGCGTATCTCCGAAATGTTGGCGCGCAGAACAAATTCACAATTTTTCGCTAGAGAATGCGATTTTCGCCAAATCTGGAAGTGCAAAGAGTAACTTCACGCCGCTTAACCTGTATAAATAAACATCCGGCGTTTTTCTTTCTTTCTTTTTTCTTTTATTATTTTTTTTTCTTCTGTTGATTAATGTAGGATTTAAATCGCAAAACGAAACATATCTTGAAATTAAGAAATAGTTTTCCGAATAGAGAACTAGATAACAATAATGGTAATATATTAGCATTGAGATCCGATTTCATGTGTAAGGCCAAAAAGGTGTAAAAATTGTTCAAACAAATTACAAATTCTTAGTAAAATGCATGATGAATGTTCATAAGTCCAAATCAGTAGTACGCCATTTTACATTTCAACTATTTTTATTATCATTTTGTATTTAAATTTTTAAAATGTACGACTTTATAAAATATTTCTCTTACGATGCAGTGCTTGAATTTTCATAAATTATCACCTTATATTTATCTATTATGTATTTTTAAAGAACATCTTAATCATAATAAAATAGATATTTCGTGTTAAATTTTATGGTTGAAATTTATAAAATTTTCTACGTATAATTTCCTCCTCGAACATGTCCATTTCTCATTCTTTACCCCCCCCCCCCCCAACCCCAACATACAAAGTTATAAAATAAAACGTTAAACATTTTATTAATGCTATTCTATTTGTTTTTCAGTAATCATAAACAATCTAACATAATATGTTATACAAATCAAAGTAATAATGATGCGCATAACCATTCTCATCCTATATTTATTGTTAGTAATTTCTATTGAGAGCGAAATGTATTCATATTAAAAGGAATGAGTATGATAGAACACTCAACACAGTCGCAGACTGAAATGCCACACCTCATAGGCTACACTCTATCCGATTCGATACATTTGACTTATCGTAATTAAATGACTAATTTTATTAGGATTGTTTTCGTACATTAATTTCCAACACAACTGATCCCCATATTGCAAGTTCGTGGGAAGTATTGGCCTAATTTGTCAAATGAAGGAAACACAATTTTTAATTACTAAAGTTTCAAATTAAAATGTTCATATTTAATGAAGTGTATTAAAAAATATATTTTAAAATATTAGTCTGACATGTTTACGACAAAATATTGGCATAATGGACGTTTAAACGAAATTTTCCTCTATTTTGCCATGTTAAAAAGAAAACGTAAATTTTGAATAACATGCGAAGTTTACAACTTACATTGTTCCAAAGCAATATTGTCCTTATCAATAACATAAGTGATATTTAAAAACTGATGCACCCATTTTACAAACTCAATATCTATAATACACACAGACAAGTCACATAAACCAACCACTAAAGACATAATTTTTGGATTCAGGAAACCTCAAAACATATAAATGTAATAAAAATTCAATTTAGAAAACTTGATCCGAAAACAATACTTTCGCGACCTTTTACGGATAAGATAAAGTAAATTAGAATAAGAGAATAATTTTAAATTAATTAAACTTTAATTGCATTTATTACATTGATTTTTGTTTATAAAAAGAAATGCTTTCATTTAATTTGGGGTAGCCCTGTATATTTACTATATATTTCACAAACACAATATAGTGTACTAATTTAGCACAGAATTTAAAACACATAGCACGACATGAAATGACCTTTCAGCAATTCCATTGTATGAATATATCTGAATTCTTTCGTGGGGTTCTGTGTAAACTTCTTATAAAGGATAAACATTCTACATTGTATACGAAACATTCTTTCATGCACATAAAATATAAGTTCAATTTATTTTATTTTGTTTCATCCAAAAATATTAAATTGTATTTACCAGAAAATTCACACATAGACTTAATGAATTTGAATTCTTTTCTTAGTGACTGTACACGAATTACTTAATATTTAAACCGAGTCCCAATATCTATTCTTGAGGTATGGTGATAACAAACACACAGACACATTCAGGCAACCGCTAAAAATCTAATTTTTTGTTTCAGGATATTTAAGCAAATGTAGCAAAAATTCAATTTCGAAAATCTGAATCAAAAATAAAACTTTTTTTACAATATATGGGTAAAATAAACTAAATAATGATCATAATAATGATAATCTGGTGTGTCACTCACACGACTTTCTTTTTTGCCCTGCATTTCAATATTATAATGACAGATTGCACATTAAATCTTAAGATCAATAACGTAAGAATGTAAAGTTTAATGTACTTTTCAAATAATTTAAAATAGGTTTAGAAACAATTTTATTTGACAAAGAGAAAGTAAATAATAATAATAATAATAATAATAATAATAAAACAGAATAAAATAAAATAAAATAAATGTATTTCAAGGATAATTTTAAAAGCTTTAAAATCATAATATTACAAATATACTTCTTCATTAATCTTGATAAAATAAATTTAAAGGGTTTTCTAATAAATTTTGGTATTAAATTATATTATCTAAAAATAACGATACAAAGACTCCATTGACACATTTTTAACAATTATGATTCAGGGAGCCTCAAAACGTGTATATATAAGTAAAATTCAATTTGGAAAATTTGACCCTAAAACAATACTTTCATTACCATATATGTTGGTAAGAGAAAGTAAAATAAATAAATAAATAAATAAATAAATGTATTTCAAGAACAATTTTAAAAGCTATAAAATTAGAATAGTACAATTTTATTTCTTCATTAATCTTGCTAAATTAAATGTAAAGGGTGGAGGATTTCTAATAAATTTTTGCATTAAATATATTATTTAAGAATTACGATACTAAAACTCCATTGACAAATTTTTAATAGTTTATTCTCTTGGGGGAAAAAAAAAAGATTGCTCGAATCCTTAACGAATCGTGAATGAAGTGGAAAGAAGGGTTGCTTTGCGGCAGAGAGGGTTTTGGCGCGAGCTACAAAAATTCGTCAGGTTCGCCTGTACGCGCCAACATTTCGGAGATACGCTACCCGGCATTCCTAGATTTTTTAAACCGAAACCAAAACGCATACGCCCCTTCTTGTACTATTATATATCTATGCTTGTATGGCAAGCAACATATATGGTAGGTTGGTTGATTTTTTTACGTCGCACTAGTGCTGCGCAATGGGCAATTGGAGACTGTCTGGGAATCACAATTTTGGTCCTCCACGGAAGGGATGGCTCTCCCGCTTCGGTGACCCCCAGAGGTATAATTTTGATGGGAACATTGACAGGGATGGAACACAGGCGCAGAATTCATACCACTATCAATGTAAGAAAATTTTCTACTTCTTAAATCAGCGATATTATAGGTACAGAAATTTCTTCAACGGATTCCGGTATGAATTCTGCGCCCGTGTTCCATCCCTGCATTGAGGACATTGCTGCCACAACAGATTTTACGTGGAACAGCCACCATTAGTGTACACGACGGTCTTTGGCCGGCTCGAGTACCGAACCCGCAATCTTCCAATTACGAGCCCGGCACTCTACCGACTGGTCTACTGCGGCCCCGCAACGGATATGGACGGGTAGAAATGGGAAACCCTAATTTATAATATTATCGTCTTTCAAGGGGATATGACCCCTTAAAAAACTAGAATGTTAGGGCCACCACATCACTTTCTTTTATATTTTCGTATGCAAACGTACTCAGTAAAAATAATTTATTAAAATCATTGTCTAATAAAATTGTCTTTCATGATAATGCAGTACGATTTCCATATTAGAGAAATAGTATAACACTAAATATCCAAAAAAAGTTCATTTTATTCTCGATATTATATAAAGAAAACTTTTTTTTTTTTTTTAGTACGACAGGACTATTTCTTTCAATCTGGCATTTATAGTGCTCCACTTCGAAAACACCTATGTAACTTCGCGAAAGTCGTTTTGAAAATTCTACGAAAACCAGTGAAATAAAAAAATTTATATATATATATATATATATATATATATATATAAAGAAAAAAATTCTATACAAAAGGAAAGGATGTTGAGGAAAAATATTTTTGCATAATTATATTGATTTATGTGTGCGTTCGTGTATAGGAAAATTTATAATTTCTTATGTCAATAAAAACATGTATATCTGTTACCGTTAAAGCTCGAAAGCCGTTAATGTGCAGATTACCAAACTAATCTGCAGATTAACTAGGTTTAGAGAGACTACTTTTTTTCTTTTTTAATAAAGTGACCGACGAAGCGGACGTAGCCTACTAGTAATTTACTAAATTCACAACGAAATTCTGGTTAGATTGCCGTTTCAAGAAATACGCATATCAAAATATTTTTAAATAATAATTCAATATGCTCAAGAATTCGGTTAAATAACTGCGCATGTAAATTGAATCGAAATATTGATCTTCTGATTACAAAACTTGCCATTTATTTACAATAACAGACGATGCAGTATTGTATTTATTATAGATATTTTCGCTTGCGGAATGTTTTTCCATTACAAGAAATCATACAAATGATGCTCGTTGATAACTTTTCGATAAATAAAAGAAAATAAGAAATTATATGGAAAATGTTATATTTTACTCAAACTAAAAAGAAAAGGGGCAATATTAGTTATAGTTTATTAAATTAAAGGAATAATAATGAATAAATGAAATATGTATTAAAAATGGGCACTGTTAAAAACGGAAGGACATGTAACTTTAATTGTGTTGTCATGTTTTATGATGGATTAAATTTGTCAAAAAATAAAATAAAGTAAAATAAATAAAAAAATAAATAAAAAATAGTTATTAGCTTAAAAAACTCTTTTTATTTTTCTGGTTAATGTGATACAGAACTATTTTCTGATGATTAGAGATGGCTGAAAATAATTTTCAAACTTTATGCAGCAGGAGGTTTATTTTATTTATCCACCCCCCCCCCCCCCCCCCTTTCTCTCGAGTGAAACAAGTTTTTCGGGAGTTGGGACAAGTTTTTGTTTAAACTACGAAACCAATTCGGCTGACTTTTTTCCAATAAAAGATACTAGTTGAAAAATACTATACTGGCAATTTTTGAAAATTTTAAATATTATTGAACTTATAATTTTTCAAGTGCGTTAAAAATTCCCAAAAACTGAAATGATGATCATATCGTGCAATTTATAATTTAAAAAAAAAAATGCTTCAAAGTAACTGATAATAACTAACCCCAAAAATTTAACCAAATTTTTAAAGTTGTTTACAAGAAAATATGTCCTTAAGTTGTATTATTGATATAACGACACTTCAAAGATTTGTTTTCCCTCCTCTTTTCTAGACTTGAGATTGAAACCGAAACCGTTAGCTAATATTTTTAAGTAACTTTTATTAAACAATTCTCTCTTCTCGGGGGAAGGGGCGGGGGGGGGGTATCTAATGATTTGGAAGAAACGAATTATCAAAGCTAAGACCTAAGAAGAATTAACCACAGGTAAGGTTCCTATACATGCAAACTACCACATTCGATTTATTTTATTTCATTTTACTTATTTTTATTTTATTTTATTTTTTGCCTTAGGGTTGTCTTTGTACCCTGCGAGTCCGTAGATTTTCAAGTGGTAGACACTGTTTCGAGTAACACGTGCTACTTTTGAGTTTTTTTTTTTTTGTTTTTTTCTCTACATAAGAAGAAAATATTGGATTCGAGGAAATTTTTTAACCCCAGTTTTCAACGGATTTACACGTTTTGAGAAGTCCTGAATGCGGTTTGACTATTTTCAGAAAATAACTGTCTGTATGTCAGTGTGTATCACAAATTTTGTAGGCGCTATATCTCAGGAACGAAATTTAACCAAAGTTGGTATTTAGTTGAACCTTGATCTAAATTGGTGCTGATTACATCTGGGGATCAATCTGTCAACAAGTGTTCCCTTTTTTCTAAATTTTTAACATGGCAGTATAGGATAAAATTTCGTGTAAATGTAGAGTCACCAAAAAAAAAAAAAAAAAAAAAAAAACGTCCCCCCCCCACCTGATTTCGCCATAAATTGTCGTAGAAACATGTGGTTGGTACCACACTGTTAAAAAAATGCAGAAAAAATACAGAAATTCTCTGTAATTTCAGAAAAAAAGTCGTAAAATACGTTTTGTGTACGTAATTTTTCCGTAATTTACGCCTTTTTTTCTGAAATTACAGAGAATTTCTGTATTTTTTTTGCATTTTTTTAACAGTGCAATCGATTTGTGATAACGTCTAGTTTATAATGGTATAGTTACATTTTGCTTAGGGGGTCGTCTACATATTAAAACTGGCATCAACTTAATTTTTTTCAACGGTAACCCCCATTTATTTGAATTTTTTTGGATCAAATCATCGCGGAAAATGGTATAATTTATATATTTTGCTCAATTTTTCATGAGTTGTAAGTTGTCAAAGTTTGGGGATGCTAAAGTTAAATGAATGTGACAAACATTCATTCATATCTTCCCAAAAAATTAGTATATTCAAATTCTGTTTTTTTTATGCGTTAGAATGAAGTGACCCAAACATATTCCAAGCATATTTTTGATAAAAAAAAACATTTTTTGAATTATGAAAATTTTTAATAAATTCATATTTGAAAAAATTATGATTTATGACCTATGTTAATTTTTGCACGAATAGAACGGGCATCATCAAAAACATGGGTTTCCAAATTTACAGCTCGTTCCTAACATTATTTTTTGAGTTACAGTGATATTTCATTTTTCACTGCTGGTAGGGGGGCGTCACTTGTTATAATTTGTATCCTCTGTGAGTAAATATCTCTATACATTTTGACGAAAAACTATTTTAATTTACCTTTATGTTATTCTAATTGTTTTCTAATGAACATTTCGATGTTTATTATACAAATTGGCTTATTTCTTATAAAATTATCGCAATGCAGGCAAGAGATTGGGAAAGAATTCCAAAAGAAATGAAGCCCCGCCTCTATATTGCGGAAACAGTATTAAAAAAACTAGTTTGCATACTCGTATATGACTCTATATGTGACGCTGGTATGCATAAATGTCAATGGCATTTACTATATTGAATGCTGAAGACAAAATTTAAATTATTTAATTGGAAGTATGTAAAATAATTTTGTTTTATAATGTAAAGTTTTAGAAAAATTGTGTAAAGGCGTGGCTTCCATTGAAAAGAGGAGTATACTCGATTCTGAAATGTTAAGTCTTTGTTCTTAAATATTACATAACATTTCCTAGTTTGTCACTTCTAAAATTCTGTTTTATCCCTGTTGTCGGTTTTTTTTTTTTTTTTTTTTTTTTTTTTTTCCTTTACTTGAATATTCTAGGTTTCGTGCACCTCAAGTTAAATGTCATGATTTAGAAAACGCGGTAAGACGAGGATACGCAGTGGATAATACTTTTTTTTTCCTTTTTTTAAATTAATATAATTAATATTTATTATTTTTACCACATTTTTTAAAACAAATTTTCTGTTTTAATCCTGTTGTGGCATTTTCGCATTTGTAATAAAATATTAAATTTTTATTAAATGTTTTTTAATACTAAATAATATAGTGGAAAATAGATTTTTTTTTTTTTTTTTTTTTAAATCTATCATTGAAACAAAGCGCAATATTACTTATTTTCACGTTGTAAAACTGGCGTAAGATTTATTATGGAAAAAGAATTTAAAACAAAGTAATATGCGTTATTACTTTTAATGCTAAGTTTATACGTGACATCTAAGTTTTAATTTTGTGTCACGTATAAAGACGTGACGTATCACTTAAAATAGAAATGATTTTGAACAGTATCTCCTTTTTATTGAATATTAAACACTTTCGCGACCGCATGTTTTTGTCTTTTAGATAGTCTGTTCCGCCAGTGGACGTTATTCATTCAAACTACATTATGTCAGAACGAGGTTTTCTATATCCATATTTATTTTACAAATGGATATACAGTCGGTAACAAAAGTGTCAGAACACTAGCAAAAATTCCTATATAAAAAAAGTACACTTAATACTGCTTTGTTAAATAAATCCTTGTCGAATCATGTTTTTAGTCAATTTAAGAACAGGATTCGACAAAGATTTATTCAGCAAAACTATATTAAGCGTACTTTTTTTATATAGGAATTTTTGCTAGTGTTCGGACACTTTTGTTACCGACTGTACATAATTATTATACTCTTTCTACTGAAAGTATTTGTATTCATACTATTTTGTTTATTTTAATATGAATATAAGGAATATTCTTAAGAAATATAGTAACATACAAATTGTGAAAGAAACGCCCACAGGAGGAGTTTCAGATTTCCAATGACGTGGATCTTCGTCAGCGGTCGCGAAAGTTTTAAATATCCTTCTCAGATTTTAGCTTAAATCTTGTTATCTGTATTTTTGTATATTATATATTGTTGGTTTGTACGCCTAAAATTAAAGTAACCATTATTTATAGTAACCATTTTATGTGGTTCTTACTGTATAAAATAAAAATATACCCAACAGAAGTGTATAATACTATTTTGAAATATTAAACATTTTTTTTTTTTTTTTTTTTTTTAAATAAACCGGTATCGATATTATTATCATTATTACTATTATTCTTTTACCTTGGTATTTAGATTTTTGTAATTGAACATTCTAGGTTTCATATGACTCAATTTATTTAATTTTTTTCTTATGAAGTGATGTATTTAATTGTTCGATGCTTTATAAATATAAACCAATAAAAAACTTTTAATTCATAAGCTAACACAGAGAGTTCTTCCAAATGACATCGTTTTTAGTTTTATAATTAACATTTCTGTACTTTTTTTCCGGTGTGAAACTTAATAAATGATGTCTATTTGTGGTAGATCAACATTTATTTTTTCTAAATGTATAGACGGACCCCTAACACATTTTCACGTGTAACTCTATTTGTAATTGATTTAAAATCAGGCCAGGTCGGCTGGTCGGCCATTGCCGAGGGGCCCCAGGAGACCTCTCAAAACATACTATTTAGAAATAGTTACATCAGAGTAATTTGACTATTTTCCTATAATTTTACTGATTTACAAATAATTTTGACTCAAGAAGTGTTGTGCACTGTGCAGTGTTCATAATTTAACGCAAGTTCGCGATCAAAGAACTTAAATGCAAACAATTATTGAAGCTTTGCGATGAAAACCTTGTCTTTCTTGATTGTTTTAATCTAGGATGCGTGCACAAGTAAAGTCGAGAATGTTTCATTCATGGAGCATGCTGCTTCATCTTCATCCTGTATGTTTGTTCTCCTATCTTAAAGAACCACGAAATTTTAAATGTAGCGTCTAGATTGCGATAGTTACGTCTCTTCGCAGCTTCAATTTTTTTTCTTACCTAATATAACTAACTTGTTTTGCGCAATGCTCACCCGCTATAAGTCTCGTAGTAAGGTTGTATTTAAAGCAGTGCCAGAGCTGTGCTAACATGAAACACGTGTATCAATGTGGTGATTCGAAAACAAAAGACGAGAAAATCTTTAGATGTTGAAAAAAATTCCAAATATCTAAATGCTTCGTTCATTAGTTTACTTCTAAGCCGCAAAGTGGGCTTTTGAGGGACGAAAATGACACATTAAATACAGGTAACTCGAATTAGTTTATTAGCTTAAAAGTTCAAGCAAAACAATTCTATCATTTAATTTTATAAAATTAATTTTTAAAATTAGACATTCTTGATTTCAGATGAAAATTAGAGATTTTATATAAAAATAATACTTAAATACCTTCCACATACTCAATAATTTGATAAACTATCAGAAAAATCAGTTGCAAAACAATTCTATTATTTAATTTTTAAAATTAGAAGTTCTTAACAGCCTTTTTTTCCCTATAAAATTCTGTAGAAAACAGAATTTAATTTAATACGACATGACTTTTTTTTTTTTTTTAATCTATTATTCCATATAAAAGTATGCAGTTTTTTTCGTTCCTTAGCATCGGTTATTACATTCGTTTCTTAAAAAAAATTCTGTACAGCCCCCCGTTGGTGACTTTTGTTGTCATTTTGGCGATGAATTAAAGAGGCTGTCACAATTGCATAAGTAAAGATCTTGGCGAAAGTTGCTTAGTTCACTATACTTGTACCAGGGTCTTTCAGAACCATTTTTCTTTTTGTTATAAAATATAATTTACAATTTGTATCAACTAAATAACAATTAAAGAAGATATATATATATATTCTTCCAATATGCTTAGTAATTTATTACTGTTGTGTCCCTTTTTATAGTTATTTAGGTATTACTGTAGGATTTATATTATTATGGTTTATCAAAAATGTGATCTGATTGCCTAAAAATAAAAATATTTCACAACCTCATTTTTAAATAATTAACCGCTCGTAATTAATTAGTATACTTATTTTTTTCAGCATGGAACTAGTTTAGGTATGACATGTAAAAATTATGTAACTATTTATTGGGAAAATAAGTAAACGATGTTAGAAAAAAGCTTACATTTTTGCTGAACTATTTTCTTGGTAGCAAGAAAGCTAAATGTAGTTTTTAGGAATGTAAGCCTAATTTTCATAAAAATATATGTTTTAATATTCTATTTATATGTAAAAGAGTACTTCCATTCACTTACTCACTGACTTATCAACGCACAGCAAAATTTACTGGAGTCACTGACTCGAAACTGAGTCAGATTATAGAACATATAGTGTAAGCACCCCCTAAAAAGCGATTTTACAAAATTCGCCCCCCAAAGATGGCAAAGAGGACACAATGTGATTTCATAAAATTCTCTATATCTGAATGAAAAAAAAACAGATATCAGTAAAATTTTTGCTTTAAAATATAGCTAAGAAAAACACATAAACACATTTTGCTTTAAAATATGGCTAAGAAAACATATTTCTAGAATTTTAGAAATTTGACAATCAAGGAGGATCTCAAACAGAAAGACAGATATACGTAAGATTTTTGCTTTAAAATATAGCAAACGCAGATATCCAGAAACCAATTTCTGAAATTTTAGAAATTTAGTCCCCAAAGGAGGGAGGAGGGAGCAAAACGTAGTTTCACATTTCAAAACCTGATTACACATAATACATCATTTTAGTAATAATAATTTTAGCAATAATATCATTTTAGTTATTTAAAAAAAAAAAAAAAAAAAAAAACTATCCCTGAGACTTTTATCTTAAAATAAGGCGAACAAAATATCTAAAATTCCATTTCTGGTATTTTATAAATTCAGTGCTCAAGAGGTGGGGGGGGGGGCGTAAAACGTGGCGATTTTGTGCGAGACTGGATTACGAATTTTGCAGTGAAAGTTGGTTCTAGAGAGCTAACACCCACTAAGACGGAATTTTGCAAAATTCTCCCTTTCCCACCCTGAGGGGGAGGGAGGCGGGACAAAATCCCGTTTACGAGCATAACTCGGGTCTAAATTACTTCACGATTAAGAAACAGCACCAGAAGAGACTAGACCTGCATACAAAAAAGAAAAAATATATCTCGAATTTCGAATCCTTTATTTTAAAGGTGGGGGGGGGAGAGAATTTCGCAAAATTCGGATTTTCCATTAAAACTCTACGAAAAATGGCACGTAGAAGTAGAAAACAACTGTGTCTTCTGTATATATTTCCAGAAACCTATTTTCGGTGTTTTGCGATTTTTGATTTGGGAAGGGAGGGGGGGGGGGGGATTTACAAGGAAGGCAAATTTGAGAGCAATCTTTTTGCATTAAATTTTCCCAGGGGAATCTATGGGAGCTACGTTTACGAGTTTTGAGACGTGTTCAATATTTTCATCAAACATTAACTGTGACGGGATTTTGCTAAATTTCTCCATAAGAGTGGTGAGGGGACAAAAAATAAAATAAGATAAAATAAATAAATAAAATAATAATAATAGTTAATTAATTAAAAATTGCAAAAGTAATTCTGTTCCAAATTATCTCAGGACGACAATATATTGGTATGTGGGTTTGCTATATGAGCACAAAAAATGCGTTTCAAGTTATAATCCTCATCTAAATTATCTCAGAAAGGTAATGTCTGAGTGTATGGATTGCTTATTTGTGCCTAAATACTCTCTAAAAATACATTTTGCGAAATATCCCCTTTCCCTTTTAGCGTGTGTTGTGGGGGGGGGGGCACAAAACACATATCCAAACGTAATTCTATTCCGAATTATCTCAGGAAGGTAATTTTTGGTGTGTGTGTGCGATGTGTGCACCTAACACATCCTATAAAGGAATTATCATAGGAAATCTATATTTTGCTGTGTTGGTTAGTGACGTGAGTGTAATGCACACGAAAAAAGGATTTTGTGAAATATCCCCCTTCCCTGTTTGCTGGGGGGGGGGGGGCAAAACATATACTTTTTTTTTTTTTAATGGGGCAGTGTATGTACACAGCACGCATTATAGGAGGATTTTACGAAAGATCCTCTTTCACCCATGGGAATCTGGTGGGTAAAAAACATGTTTCAAACTGTAACTCTGCTCTAAATTAAAAGCGATTTTTCAGTGTGTGTGCTGGTTATGTGTACCCAATACACACTATAATGAAATTTGCGAAATCCTCCCCCCCCCCTCCTCCGCTTTAGTGATGTAGGGTAAAAAACTGAAGTTTTGACTGATTTGAACGAATTTTTTTTACATTTTTTCATTTTACGAAATTTTTAGAATTGGTAAGTTGTATATAATTTTGTGACTTCATTAAAAAATAGTGTCCTGATAGTTTCCTCTAAATACCTCAGCAAGGGGCCCCTTTTCGATTTCTTGCCGAGGGCCCCAAAAGGAGCCAGTCCGGGCCTGTTTAAAATATATAAATAGGTATGTTCTCCGAACCGCCTTGATCTCAGAAATTTGAATATGAGGTCAAAAATAGGGGTTGTCATTGAAAGAAATGAAGTTTACGCCTGTTTTAATATGTAGATGACTTTTAAGCAAAATCTAACTATACCATTAAAATCTAGACGTTATTACAGATCGATAGGTACCAGCCGCATGTTTCTACGATAATTTACATCCAAATTAGGTGGGGGGTGGCTTTTTTTTTTTTTTTTTTTGGGTGACCGTACATAATGAGAGTTATTTTTAACGCATGATAGTAAAATTAATAGGAATTATTGATAATAGTAGAAGTAAACTAGGAAAGAAGTGTGTGCATGTAGAAGCATTGCTAACCCTCGTGAGAGAGCTACCCCCCCCCCCCCCCCACGAGGGTAAAAATTTTCCATGTGGATATCTTTCGATAGACCTCATTAATGCTTTTGAGATGAATGGTTGAACCATAGATCTGTAATAATTTAAAACAAAGTTTTGTTTTTCATTTTTAACGGAGGGGGGGGGGGGGGGATCATTCTTTCTGATGTTGGCACAAAATTGACTTTCTTCGAAATTTAGTGTTAATACTTCTCTGATAAAAATCGTCTGCAATCATCATGAAAAAGAACTTTTAATAAATAATAATTTAATAAATAATTTGTACTGCGTGAATTTGTGTAAGATTATATTAAAAAAAAAAAAAGTGTTATGTTGGCCACAACATACTAGTTTTTATTATTGTTTTTTGTAATTTTAGCTTAACACGTTCGCTGCCGGTTTCACGTGACTAAAATTTGAAATGACGTTTTTTTCCTTTAACCCGCCGAATATGTTTGACGTGTTGTACAAGAGCGCTACATCGCCAGATGTTATAGGCTTTGTGTTTACCTTTGCTTGTTTGCGTCATGTGTTACGTCAATACGCTGTATTACGTCAAACGTGTAAAAATTCATCTGCTCGTTACAAGCAAACTCTGGAGTTAATGAGTAATAAGTTAAATTTCCATAGCAAATAGTTTCATTTGTACTGAGCAGATAAAATATCTCGCTGACGCTAACACTTCGGTTGCATATTGATGATACGTGTTTTATTAGAGAGAAAGTATTTTATTTTGAAATACCCTTCCATGGAGGATCAAATTTTTGATCGCATGTTTCCGGACCACTTCTAGGGCTGAGTTCCCGACCGTTGCCAATCGCCCATTGCGCAGCACTAGTGTGACGTAAAACCCAACCAATCATCTATTTTGAAATATGAATATTTGTGATGTTTGCGTTAGTACTGTTTGGCTGGTTGAATAGAGTTGGAATTTAAGAGGTACTTTTGAATTTAAGAGGTTGGTTTGTTGATTGTGTTTTACGTCACACTAGTGCTGCGCAATGGACAATTGGCGATGGTCTGGGTCTCACCCCTAGAGTTGTCCAGGGACAAGCCATCACAATTTTGATCCTCCACGGAAGGGATGACTCTCTCGCTTCGTAGACACCCAGAGGTATAATTAATATGGGAACATGGAAAACATTGCGGGCACGACAGATTTTATGAGCACCAGCCACCATTAGTATACACAATGGTTTTTGGCAGGCTCGAGTACCGAACCCGCAATCTTCCAATTACGAGCCCGGCGCTCTACCGACTGGGCAACCACGGTCCTGAATTTTAGAGGCATATTTTTGAATTTTATGCCAATACTGGTTGCTACAGTACAAAATTTTGTATACTTTTTAATTTCATGCATTTTGAGATAGGGGTATAGTGAACAGATCAGAGTACCATTATAATAGAGAATCGTTAAAATTTGCTATAATTATCCAGTTGCGGATTTATTTTTTCATTCCTAATGAATGAGGACTATAAATAAAATATTAATGATAAATAATTTACTTTATACAACTTTTGAAAACTTTTAAATTTAAAATTCCTAAGTAAAAAAGTATACTTCATACATTTTTGTTAAATAAATCCTTGTCGAATCCTGTTCTTAGTCAGTGTAAGAACATGATTCGATAAGGATTTATTTAACAAAACCTTATGAAGTGTACTTTTTTTACATAGGAATTTTTGCTAGTGTTCGGATACTTTTGTTACCGACTGTACTTATAGCTGTTAAATTATTGGAAATAAAAAAAACTATCATCTAAACACTAATCATCAATTACTAAAGCAACACACTTTTCAGGGACATTTGGTGTGATTGTATAATCTAAGTTTTATTTTTGTATTTGTGATTAGTTATAAATTCGTAATTATTTTTTTTTTCTTTTAATTCTATTTTATGAAAATTTTCCTTTTGTCCTATGTATTATTATTATTCGGATTTTTTTTTTCAAGACGCGTTTTCTTTTTAGGTTAGATCGCCGAAAAGCTCGCTATCGTATGCCGCCGGTGTAAGGTTGCTATTCGGAACACGATGCAAAATGGCGCCGTCTTGGCGATTTTCGAAATTTCGCCAAGCGGCAGCCTAAAGTAAACTTTCACCTGTAAAGTGATACGTCACATCCCGCGCTGGCGCGGGATCGGCAGCGAACGTGTTAACAAAATGTGATATGAAACGTTGTTCAACAATAACTCGTTCAAATCACACGAATAAGAAAAGGACATAAATTGTGAATATTTCCTTCAGATCCTAAGAGATGAAGAACATAGCTGCGATAAATGCGCCAAGCAGAAAAATTGGCGTCTTCCGAGGAAAAGAGATGGCGGCTGATACGTCGGTCTGTATTATTATATGCGCTCTGTGTGTTATGATAGTCGAAGCATAATACTCTCCTTTATTACGCATGGTTCTAATTATTATTGAAAAATAAGGTAAATATTCAAATAAAAAGTATTCTGTGTCTAAATTGATCCGCATGTAACATAACGTTGTAATTTACAGGTATTAATGTTCATTCGAAAGGTTCATTAAGAACTGATGAAAGCTGGTATTAATTTGCACTAAACCAGTAATTAGTCCACAGTAGCCTGGTTGGTAAAGGGAGCGGACTCGTAATTGAGAAAATTTGGAGAAAATTGGAGAAAATTTTTCTATAAATAAAGTGGTGCGAAATAAAGGCGGGGTTAAAAGTACTCCGGAATAAATTAAAATATTGGCAGCTGTGGTTTATCCGTAATGGTATTAAACCCCGCCCTTTTTACACACCAGAATAGTTGTAGAGTAATATTCTTCTTATTTAATCCTGAGAACATATTGCTGAATATTACTCTCAACTACTCTGGTGTGAAAAAAAGGCGGAGCTTAATACCATTACGGATAAACTAGCATAGTTAGCAGGTCTAGAATCATAGCAAAATAACGTTGGGCGTTAACAAGGATCAGATACACCCTCACGCTTGGCACACAACAATGAATATAGTTTTCAGAATCAGGAGATACTTACTCAATTCTTTAGAGAGCGAGTCTGGGGTTGTTTTCTAAAAGAAGTCTGAAGCAATAACTGTCATTAGTGAACTCTATTATCGGCGTCAGCATTATTGATTGAGATGTCTGCCTATTGCCTGCTCTCGTAACAAGCTTTTTTGCGGTATTAAGGTACCGACAGGAAAATCACGGATTGGAGTTGCATTTTTCAAGTAAGAAGATTTGACACTTGCTTGGTTCGAAGTACCGTTACATCTGCATAGCTGCCAATATTTTAAATTATTCCGGAGTAATTTTAACCCCGCCTTTATTTCGCAC
Organism: Salticus scenicus; assembly: GCA_963930645.1. Taxonomy (NCBI): domain Eukaryota; kingdom Metazoa; phylum Arthropoda; class Arachnida; order Araneae; family Salticidae; genus Salticus; species Salticus scenicus. The sequence continues at coordinate 117,182,014 of OZ005658.1, read as the reverse complement.
CACTTTATTTATAGAAAAATTTTCTCCAATATATAACTTCGATAAAATAAGAAAAAAAAAAAATACATTTAAAAAAAAAAGTGGTACGAAATAGAGGCGGGGCTAAAATTACTCCGGAATAAATTAAAATAGTGGCAGCTATGCATCTGTGCCCCAAAAATGACCGAACTTACTATATTCGTAGTGAAAGACATACTTCGTAATGAATGACTATCTTTCATGTTTGAAATTTCGACCAAGTGTAAGATACATACTATTATTGATTTAACCTTTTACACGCCGCATTCAGATCTGGGTGTAATTTAAATTCTTTTTTTTTTTTTTTTTTTTTTACATATTTTGCACTAAATTTTTTGTAGAGAAAAATTCTCTAATATGTAAATACAATTAAGTAAGGAAGAAAAAAACTCTTCCAAATATGTAGCGTGAAGAAAAGGCGGATATTGTTAATAGTACGGAATAGATGAAAAACATTGAGAGCTATGCACCCAGCATACTACCTCAATCAGTTGCTGTTATGTAGCCAGTTGTAGCCAGTTACGAAGCCAGGAATTCCTCCAATATTGAGATCTGCACCGCAAAAAGAAATTTCTACAATTACATTCTTTAATCTGACGATGAAGTCTCTAAATTACCAATTGCAACAAAATTTTACACCACTAATTTTGAATAGAAATTTTTATAAATTTGCATAACAATTTTCTATAACTAAAGAAGATGAAGATTTTTACTCGGAGAAAGTATTATTAAAAATTCGCAACAGTTGGCAACTGAGCGAATTTCAAATCTTGTCTAAAGTAATGATAAACAGATGAAGTTTTAATTTATTTTGCAATGAGAAAGTTCAACACACATATATAGCAAATAGTTTGTAAATATTACGATAAAAAGAACTATTCTGATAAGTCTAATTCAAGCACGTTATAAATTATGTTATTAATATCATTACATGGTGTCCCACTGGGAACGCAGTAGTAGAATATACTAGATTCCAACAGATATAATCGAGATAAGAATTTTAATATACTACATAGGGGACTATTAATTACACAAGTCTGCGAAATCATACTTTTTATTTATTTATTAGTTCGACAGGACTATTTCTTTCAATCTAGCATTTCGCGTCGTTACCAATTTATTAACACGCTTTTATTAGCTTCACCTGTATGCATGTACGTTTGTTTGTATGTATGTTTGAACAGGGGATCGGACGAGAACCGGTACTTTCAGCATGGTATGGCCGTTGGCTGTATGTATGTTTGTAACCACTCTGGGAGCAAACAAAAAATCTATATTGTAAAAAAAAAAGACTTTTCGTACGTGAACGCCGTGGCTGCGAGGTAAATAGCTGCGCTACGAACTTAAGGGTCTAGCGCTCGAGCCCAGTCTGGGAGATTTTTTAAAAATAGTTTTTATTTGATTCTAAATTATTTTAATTAAAGATTTAAATGTATGTAAATATTATGGTGTGTCACTCACACGATTTTCTCTTACCCTGCATTTTAATACTAAGATAGATATTTTGTGCTTTTTAGTTCACATTTCTATAAAAGCGTGTTCTTTAATTTTTTTAAAACTATAATATTATAGTGTTCCGCTTCGAAAATGCCAGCCAATATTCAATTTTACCATTTAATTTCTTACTCTATCTTAAAATATTTTTAAAATACGTAAAAACTTTTATATACTTTTTCTTTCACCTCCCATCGGTGAGGATCGAACTCACAACCTTCGGGTTCGTGGTTGTGTACTCTGACCACAGAGCAAACGGGTCTTGTTAAATATTTCCTGATTATTCAGACTAGTGTTTTCAGATATATATATATATATATATATATTCTCATTCAAAATGGATTTGCTGCCTCTATCGGAGCTGTAACAATATAAATTGCTATGACTAGCTATATTGTTTTACGAAATCGATGCAGCTTTCACAGCTTTATGAAGTACATGATGTCCCCTGACGCGCTCTTACTTCTAATTTTAAACATTTTTATCCAATTATTATTTCTGTGGCCCTTTATTTATTTTCTCTGTCATTAAGTTTAATGGTCCTTTTTTTATTATTATTATTCATATCGGCGTAAGTAATTTAAATTGTTTTTGTCTCTTATTGGTTCTTAATCTGTATCGCAACATTTTTGTGTCAGCCTTACCTCTTAGTTAAAATCAGTTCTATTTTTGTTGTGTTGGTATTGTTTTGTATCTATTAATTGCTAAATTTTAAGGTTAAATTTTATTACGATATCTATCATTTATATATATATATATATATATATATCCTTTTTTTTTTTTTTTTTTTTTTGAAAGGTTGTTAAAATACAAATATAGTAGTCCAATCGTACTAAATTAAACTCTGTAATAGACAGAATTTTATCCATACAGCAGTACAGATATTATTATTATATTTTTTTTCACACCAATAGTTTTTTTAGAGTAATTTTATTCATTCATTTATTTATTTTTTTTCACCGTTTTGAGTGTCTTTGATGTGTTTTGATAGTCTGAATTCAGAAATGCTTGTCTTTTTTTCCTATCACGCAAGACATTTTCACAAAGTAAAGATGAAAATGAGAAGAATTCACATAGCGTTTATAACAAATTCGAACTATCATTTACACATTAAAAGAGTTTTTTTTTTTTTTTTTTTTTTTTTTTTTGACATCGAAGCTCCGTATAGAGCTTTTTCCTTCAGCACAGCTTGAGAACTTTAAGGGGGGGGAGGAGAGATGGTCTCTATACAGCATCCAACAATAATATGCTAACGTGTTAACATTCCATCGGCCCTGATACCTCCTTTCCATTTCTTTGATGTCTTGATGAAATAGGTTTGGTGCTGCTTTGTTGCAATTTCCTTCATTTAACAAGAAGCTATATTTCAGCTTCTACTGTGTATAAATGCACAAAGTCTATCTATCTATCTATTTATATATATACATATATATATATAAAGGCCATGTGAGGAAACTACGATCATTCAATTTAAGTGCATGTCAGCCAAGAGGTTGCGCTAATATGCTGCAATTCAACCCTGTTTACGAGAATGCAATATCAATGACATATAAATGCACCATAACTTGGTACGGAAGATGGGTATTATAAAAAAGAAAATTACTGATTTAATTTTGTTGCATATCGATCGACAGGTGACGCTGCTATACTACAATATTTCCAGCTTACGGGCGGGTTATATCTCTTCAAATCCACCAAACTTAGTATGTGTGATAAATGTTATGAAAAATTATTAATATTTAATAAATGCGTATATCGGACCATAGGTGGCACTGGTGTTTTTCACTTTCTCTGACTTTTAAGATGCGTGGCTATATCTCAGTTACTCTTGATTAAAACTGCACTCAACTTCATATTTAAATCCTTTATTGTGAAATGTTGCGTTTATCTGAAAATTTACTACCATAATTTCCAAACAAAATTGTTTCATAATATTTTTCTTTGAGGGAGTATGTTGTAGATTACCTTTTGAAAATACTTGCGTTAAGTATTTTAAGACGAAGCATAAATTAGTTACATAATCTATTGTGTATTAAAGGTTATGCTAGCACGCACAGAGTTGCCAACCAACTTTTTAATTTATTTCGTAGCATTGTTAGCACCGACTTCTCTTTCACGCCACTTTTCTTGCACAGTAATTTTTTCCAATATGTAGTTCTGGTTATTAAATAAGTAGAAAATCTCTCTTCGAAAAAAGTGCTGTGAATAACAGACAAATACTATCAATGCTAAGGAATAAATTATAAAATGTTGACAGCTCTGAACACGTATAATCTGTTACGCAATAATTCAGAAAAACTATTTGATCGTTTAGAATATTTTTTACAAAACAGGTCAAAATAATTTGAAAATTTCATTTTGACTTGAAGATTTTCTGACATCCACCAGGTTTTAAATGCTAAATAAAATAATTCTCAACGTGACATAAATCATATGATTATTAGTAATATGTAAATAAATAAATATATTTGAGTGTAAATGTTATTCAGAAGGATATATAAATAGATTCCAATATTATAATTTATTCCGGAGTATTTTTGGCTCCGCCTTTTATTTCGCCCCATTTTATTTATAGAAAAGTGTTTTCTAATATATAACTTCCGTAAAATAAGAAAAAATCATCCTTAAAAAATAAGTGGTGTGAAAAAAAGGTGGGGCTAAAAATACTCCGGAATAAACTAAAATGTTGGCATCTATGTACATAGAATAATAATAAATTTATGCTGTTATATTAGGCAAAGTTAAGAAATATTTTCGAATACACGGCAAACAAATGCAATATATTTGCTGAAAAATATTGTACATCTCTGTTAAATATATGAAATTTTTTAATCAAAAGTACAAAAAGAAAAAATCAGCTTTTGTACCTATGACATTTTGAATTCAATTTTGAGTAACAAATCTTGTTTTAATAATTTTTAAAAGGATTTCTCTACAGTTTTTCAAATGTCGTCTCAATTTTCAAATTTCAATTGAGATAATCTTTATGTGAATGACATTTTAAATAAAGTCTTAAAATAGATATTTTACATTTCTTATTTCCCCACCCCTATAATATTACACATAAGTTAAAATTAAATTATTTCAGATAGCTTTATTTTATTATTATTATTTTAACAATTTATGCAATTTTTTTTTTATTATTATCATTACTGTGGGCTGTGATTTAATTCAATTATATGAATTAGTACTAATTTTATCTACGCAAAATCTACTATTTTGCGTAATTTTTTTCGAAAAGCAAATAGTATAAACCCTTATAGGCTTGTAATTTTAACATATTTTTATTCATTTACTAAGATTTGTGCTTTCATAAGGGGTTTTTCACTATAAAGAACTTTTGAAACATGATTGAAATAATAAGATAATTCAATAATTTTTGCTTTTTAATTGTACCTAGAAATTTCAGTTCAATGAAACTATAACTATGTTTCATAATGTCCCTTTTACATACGCCAAGTTTTCTTCGATTACACACAATAGAACTTGAGATATAGCCTTCCCTTAAATAGGAGAAATCGAAGAAAAGCAGCGCCAACTGTTCAGCGATTTGCACCAAAAGTTGACACGAACTAATTTGTGTCAAGGTCGAACTACATATAAATGTATAAGGAGTTCTGTGCAGCAGTGCCTCAGATACGGTTGAAACAAATTTTTTGTCCCCCACACACAGACACACAGACAGACAGCTATTTTCTAAAAATCGTCAAATCGTGTTCTGGACCTCTCAAAACGTGTAAATCCATCGAAAAATGTGTTAGGTTACATTTATTTTCCATTACCAATGCCTCTTGTATTTACCCTCCTTCACCGTATAATAGATCTTTCCAATAACGACTGGCGCGCCACCACTTGGACTGTTTTTCGTACGGCGCATCTTTTTACCTGTACCTTGTTGAATTTTTGTTTCTCTGTATGTACCATGTGATGTGAGTGTTCGTCTAATTAAAAGTGTTTCGTGTTAATATGGACTCATTAATATGCATTATAATTTGCGTGCTCTGCCTTCTAAGCCCAATAGGTTATGGGCCCAGAGCAAATTAATTTTTATTTACGATAAATAGACTTTTATCTGTTAGATAGACGACCACGTTTAAAAATGGCGTCTTATGGAACACTACGTATTGAAACTTTAAACAAAGATAATTACGAGACATGGAAGATACAAATGAAGGCACTCTTAATAAAAAATGAATCCTGGATTTATGTATCTGGCTCTAAACCAAAGCCAGAGCTCGTGGCAGGTGATGCGACATCACAAGAAACGTTCGATAAATGGACTGATATGGATGAAAAGGCCAAAGCCGACATAATTTTGTGTATATCGCCTTCTGAACTGAAACAAATAAAAAACTGCGAAACATCCTTGGATATATGGAAAAAATTAGAAGAAATATATCAATCTAAAGGCCCCGCTAGAAAAGCGTCACTGTTAAAATCGCTTATTCAACATAAAATAGCAGATTCCTCTTCTGTGAGCATTCGAGATCATCTTCGAAAGTTTTTTGACATAGTCGATAAACTATCTGAAATGGACATTAGAATAGATGATGACTTGTTAACTGTGATGTTGTTATACAGCCTACCATCCAGTTATGAAAATTTCAGGTGCGCAATAGAATCCAGGGATGAGCTACCTAAACCAGAAGTACTACGAATAAAAATAGTAGAAGAAAACGACGCCAGACGCCATGATGACAGACCGAACGATGGAGCGTTCATGACTGGGAATTTCCGAAAGAAACCTGCTCCGTGGAATAAAAATAAAAGGAATCCTAAGATTACTGAACAGTACACTCAGAATGAAAGAGATAATTCAAAAATTACTTGCTGGAAATGTAAACGTATCGGTCACCGTGCAAATCAGTGTGAAAAAGATAAATCATTTAAATATCGACAAAACAGTTTAGGACTACTGGCCAGCACAAATTCAACGAATACGAACATATTATTCAAAGAACAATCCGAGAATCTTTATTGTGTTGACAGCGGCTGTACTCGACACATGGGGAAGGATGACTCCAATTTTCACGATTTAAAGGATACGGATATAAAATCGGTAAATTTAGCGAATAATGAAACAACTGATGTGTCCGGTGTTGGTAAAATATTAATTAAAACAAAAGTAAATTCAAAACTTCAAAATGTAGAGATCAACGACGCTCTATTGGTTCCAGGTTTGAAAACGAACTTATTGTCCGTGTCACAAATGTGCGACAAAGGTTTCACTGTAACTTTTAAAGACAAATGTGCTGTTATAAATAACAGACAAAAAAATGTGACTCTAATTGCGGACAGAAAAAATGAACTTTATTATCTACGGGATAATAATGCAAATATAAATAATGCAGTTAATTTTTCGAGTGAATCAATCGATAGTTCTAAAAATATTTTCGCCGATGTGGAAAGATGGCATTGTAGAATGGGTCATCTAAATGTAAAAGATTTGATTGACTCTAATTTAAAGGGTCATATTAGGGGGTTAAATATTAAAAAGGTATCCGACTTCAATTGTGAAGTTTGCGCGTTAAATAAAATGGCCCGTGCTCCTTTTCCTAAGCACTCAGATCGTGTTACAAAAATGTTAGAAATAGTGCATTCGGATCTTTGTGGGCCTATTAGGGTTCCCTCAATAGGTAAGTCCCTTTATTTTATTACTTTTATTGATGATTATTCTCGTTATTGTGCAGTAAAATTCTTAAAAACTAAAGATGAAGCATTAAATGCTTTTAAAGAAATCAAACTTCTTTGGGAAAATGAAAAATCTATAAAAATAAAAAAATTCATGAGTGATAATGGGGGCGAATTTATTGGGACTGAATTTGAAAATTTCTTAAAAGAAAATTGTATTCAGCATAGATTAACAACCCCTTATTGTCCGTAACAATCAGGTGTTTGTGAAAGGAAGAATAGAACTCTCGTTGAAATGGCCCGTTGTCTATTATCACAATCAAAATTACCCTTAAATTTATGGGCGGAAGCTATTAATACTTCTAATTATATAAGAAATAGATGCCCAACAAAAGCTTTAAATGGAAAAACCCCATATGAATTATGGAATAATATAACACCTAACGTTGGCTATTTTAAATCTTTTGGCTGCACTTCTTATTTTTTCGATAACCATCCTAAACATAAATTTTCCCCAAGGTCTAAAAAAGGGATATTTGTGGGTTATTCAGAAAATTCTAAAGCATTTCGTATTTATCTTCCTGAATCAAAAACAATAATTTTATCCCGTAGCGTAAAATTTTTTGAAGAGAAATCTAATGATGTTTCAAAAATAGGTCAATTGTATCCAGATATTTCTGAAAGAGAAATACAATTAAGCGAATTGCAAAATGACTCACACATGCAGCCGGCAGAAGAAAAAATTTCTCCTCCTCAAATAAAAAATGAAAAAGATGAACTGTCACGTGACTCAGAATCGGCGCTCGAAGATAAAAATATATTGTCATTGCGTAATCGCGAAATAATTAGGGAGCCGGAATCTATTGCGAATGCTGTTTGTAGTTTTAATTCGGAAATAGAAATAAATAATGCCTTAAAAAGTCCGGAAGCTTCGAATTGGTATAAATCAATGACTGACGAAATAAAAGTAATATTAAAAAATGATACATTCGAAGTAGTAGAAAGGCCCCAGAAAAAATGCATAAGAGGTAGATTTGTCCTTACAAATAAATATGATCAACATGGATCTCTTTTGAAATATAAAGCGAGATTAGTAGCTCGCGGATTTAGTCAAAAATTTGGTATAGATTTTCGTGAAACTTTTTCTCCGGTAGCAAAAATGGGATCTATTAGAATCTTAGCAGGTTATGCTGCTAAATTAGGAATAAAAATATATCAATTTGACATAACGTCAGCATATTTGAATGGAAAATTAGATGAGGAAATTTTTATGGAAGTTCCCGATTACTTTAAAGAAATACTTCAAATAATTATAAATGAAAATTGCGATAGGGACATATCTAATAAAGCAGCCGAGATTCTTAAATATCTAAATGTAGGGAATAAAGTTCTTTTGTTAAAAAGATCTCTCTATGGCCTCAGGCAGGCCGGGAGGTGTTGGAACACTAAATTAAATAAAATTTTGAATGATTTCGGAGCAAAACAAACAAATGCAGATCCATGTTTATATTATATTAAAAGTGATAAAGGGTTGACTCTTATAATGATTTACGTTAATGACATATTGTTTATGTCACAGGACCCTGATATGTTAGAAAACTTCAAAATTCATCTTAATGAAAAACTAGATGTTAAATATTCAGGCATAGTTAAATATTGTCTAGGGATAAATTTTCAGTTAGAAAATGGCCTTATAACAATGAGTCAACATAGTTATATTAGAGAGCTCTTAGAGCGTTTTGGCATGACAGAAGCCAAGCCCGTAGCTTGTCCTATGGATACAAGCATTTGATTAAAAAAGGCCGAAAAATGTTGTGAAAACGAATATCCCTACCGTGAATTAGTTGGAAGTTTGATGTATCTTGCAACTTCCACCAGGCCGGACATTGCAAATTCCGTCAGTCAATTAAGTCAATTTCTAACTTGTTTTGATAAAACTCATTGGACTGCCGCTAAACGAGTTTTACGATACTTAAAGAAAACAATAAATTTTGGACTTGTATTTAGAAAAAGTAATGAGCCTTTGTTCGGTTACACTGACGCGGATTGGGGAAATTGCCTCGATGACCGTAGGTCATATACAGGTTACTGTTTCATTTTTTGCGGGAGTGCAATTACATGGGAAAGCCGTAAACAGTGTACCGTAGCTCTCTCATCAACGGAAGCCGAATATATGGCTTTATCCGATGCCACTAAGGAAGGGATATATTTATGTAAATTACTAAATGAGTTATCTGAATGCAAAATTGAAAAAGTGAGTATATTTACAGATAACTTAGGATCTATTAAATTAGCTGAAAATCCGATCTTTCATAAGCGCACCAAGCACATAGACATCAGGCATCATTTCATAAGGGATGCACTGAAAGATGGAATCATTGATTTAAATTTTGTGTCTACTGAAAATATGGGGGCTGATATTCTTACAAAAGCATTAATATCATCAAAACATTACAACTGTTGTAAAATTATGGGATTGGAAGATGTAACATTGTTATTTAGGTAGATACGTCGACATTGTGGGGGGGGGGGGGGGTGTTAGGTTACATTTATTTTCCATTACCAATGCCTCTTGTATTTACCCTCCTTCACTGTATAATAGATCTTTCCAATAACGACTGGCGCGCCACCACTTGGACTGTTTTTCGTACGGCGCATCTTTTTACCTGTACCTTGTTGAATTTTTGTTTCTCTGTATGTACCATGTGATGTGAGTGTTCGTCTAATTAAAAGTGTTTCGTGTTAATATGGACTCATTAATATGCATTATAATTTGCGTGCTCTGCCTTCTAAGCCCAATAAAATGGAAGTCGAAAATTTTTACAAATCCAATACCTTCTTCTATTGAATGTAGAAGAAAGTAAAAAATATGACTCAACTCAACTTTTAGTACTAACAAGGAAACATTCAAAAGGTGTCATCTTCAAAAAGTATTGAAAAAAATATATGTGATACTACTCTTCATAAAACACCAGAAAATGAAAAAAATATCGGCTGAAATTAATCACAGCGACCACAAAAAATTACCAAAATTAAGCATATTTGGCGATTTAGCGCTGTCAGGCGATACGTTTGCTAGCGCCGAGATTGAAGTGTACGAACAGAACCGTGTTTTGCTTTTCCGCCAAGTACTCAAAATCAATCGCCTAGCAATGTGAAATCGTCAAATATGCTTAATTTTGATAATTTTTTGTGGTCACTGTAATTAATTTCAGCCGTTATTTTTTTCATTTTCTGGTGTTTTATGAAGAGTAGAATCAAATATATATATTTCAATACTTTTTGAAGATGACACCTTTTGAATGTTTCCTTGTAAGTGCTTTTCTAGCAGTTTCTAACCCTAGCTTTTAATATATAAGAAAGCATTTTTGGAGTACTGTAAACCAACGATGAATGCTTTTGTTGCCATAAATATATAGGAATGGTTCTTCATCTGTACATATTAAAAACGTATGTTTATTTCGTTACGATTGTTGCAGTCTAAATATGTAAATATTTATGTACGAGAAATTTTGCCTATAGATCGTAATCCATATGATTTTTTTATTAACTCTATACACAGTAAATATATTCAATCTCAGCAAAATGTTTCAAGTAATATAACCATATGATACAAATTAAGATTACCAGCCAATATATATTTCCTAATTATGCTGATAATAAACACCCTAATACGTAGATACACAGAACTACCAGTAAAAAACCTAATTGTTCGGATTCAAAGAACATCAATATTTAAATTTATACCAAAAACTAAGTTTTGAAAATTCTACTTCAAGCTAATACCTTTTCCTACCATATATGGTAATAGAAAGCTTAAAAGAATTTTAATAACATTTAAATATAAAACTGAAGAAATTTTATTAAAATTTTGGAACATTTGTTTGTACCATTCATCCTTGAAACAAAAACATCTTTTTTTTTTTTGTTTATTATAGTGACCAAAACATTCTCAACAACTATGCATGTAAATCGTTTTCCGTTACAGGTTGCAATAAAAAAAACAATAATTAATTCAATTATTTCCAAAAAATTATTTGTTTTTGAATAAACCTAAGTATTTCAGTTTATTGAGCAATTGTTTCAGCTGTTTCATGGGAAAAGGAGAGTAGAAAAAAAAATAAGGTTAGTTTTCGTATCCAAGAATATCGAACTGTCAGAAGGCATTGCTGCCAACATCCTAATTCATAATTAATATTCTGTTGTATTATTAGCACTCGCCTTTTTTCACCACCAGTCTTATTTTAGAATATGTTTCTTATTATTAAATCGTAATTATATTTGAGGAGAATTGAGTACTAATAATACTACGGAATATTAAGTAGGATGTTGACAGTTATGACAGAGCAATATGAGTAAATAATGTTAGGGGAATTAGTAGCTTGAAATTTTGATGCGCCCACTAATTTTTCGTCCATTTTTTCAAATTTATCCATCATAAAAATTTAATAGATTGATTTTCAGGAAATCCTACTCAAGATAAACCAATATATAATTCTACAGTCGGTAACAAAAGTGTCCGAACACTAGCGAAAATTCCTATGTAAAAAAAGTACACTTCATACGGTTTTGTTAAATAAATCCTTGTCGAATCCTGTTCTTAGTCGGTGTAAGAATACGATTCGATAAGGATTTATTTAATAAAACCTTATGAAGTGTACTTTTTTAACATAGGAATTTTTGCTAGTGTTCAGACACTTTTGTTACCGACTGTACATGGAAAAAACACTCATTTCTCAAGTCGATACTTACTAGTGGAAATGATTGTCCCTGGTATTTATTTATTCTGAGGGCAAATGACACTTTTATCAAAAGCTTCAAGATTTTAAAAAATGTAGGTAAGTTCGTCGGTATCATTTAAATCCACAGACTGTATCCTACAGTCGGCAGCAAAAGTAGTCGAGCACTAGCAAATATTCCTATGTAAAAAAAGTACACTTAATACTGTTTTGTTAAATAAATCCTTATCGAATCATGTTCTTAGACTGATTAAGCACAGGATTCGACAAGGATTTATTTAACAAAACTCTATTAAGTGTACTTTTTTATTATTATATATATATATATAGAGTTAAATTTTTTATCGACGATAGTTAGACAAATATTAAATTTTTCGCACGGATGCGGAAAAAAAATTGATGCGAAATTGTAAATAATTGTATTTATTTTTGTATAAATTCTTTCATTCCCCCAAATACGCAACATTTCTGGTGTCAGAAGTGAGATTGTCTGTGAATGGTGATAACTAGAGCTATGGAGAAAGAAATGAAGAATCTTCTAGAAGGGTTAGCTGCCCAAATGAGTGAAATGAAAGATAGCCTGAGTCAAGAAATTAAAGAAATGAAAGCAGTACAAGAGAATATGGAAACAGGATTGATCGAAAAAATAGAAACTGGGCAAAGAGAATTGAAAGACAGTTTGGGTGAGGTTAAGGGAGAAATTACGTCAATCCAAGAAAAAGTTGAATGCAAACAAGAGGAGATGAAGAGACATCTTTTGACAGTAAAGGAAGTGATTGAAAGTAAGTTATCAGATATGGAAAATAGAGTAGATGGAATAGAAGAGAAGGTTATAAAGATAGAACAGAATTTTGAAGAGAAAGTTATGAAGATAGAAGAGAGTGTTGCGAGGATAGAACGGAGTTACGAGGAGAAAGTTAAAGAAAATTTTGATGAAGAGCTGAAAGGAAGGTCTTTTAGAAATAGAAAGAAAATTGAAGAGAATAGAAAAAGATCGGGAGAGAAAAGTGGAAGAAAAGTTCGTCCATGTCCGAGGGAGACGAAAAGAATCCAGAATCAAAAGTTTATTAAACGATCCACCTACGACGGCAGTTCCTCCTAGCAGGTATAAAAGACGCAGCTTTCCATTGTAGCGGAAGCTAACGACTGGGACTCTACTGCCAAAACAGTCCATTTAGTAGCAGCATTACGAAGCGATGCAACCGATATACTAAGAACTATTTCGAAGGAAGAAAGGCATTACATTGAGGCCCTGACCAGAGCACTGGAACTACGTTTTGGAGAAAAGTGTTCTAAGGACTATACTCGCCTCCAACTAAAGTCCCGTTACCAGAAAGCGGGTGAAAGTTTATATTCAGATATTGTCACACCTAGCATCCCCGGCTGTCATGCTGACACTCGAGATGACTTGGCACTTCAGTACTTCATCGATGCCGTTCGGGATCCAGAAATTCCAACACCACTTAGACTTTCCAAAATCAGGGATGCTGAATCAGCTTTGGGCTACGCATTGAAGATAGATGCAGCCCAACAAGCCTCCCTCAAAGACCGCCATGCCATCAGAGCAGTCTCATTAAGTGATACACCAGCTGATGTAAATGAAATGAAGAGACATCTCGCAGACATCATGAGGAGATTGCGCAGCCTTGAAAATGATAAAGAAGTAAAGGATCCGAAGATAAAGTGCTGGGGCTGCGGAAGAGATGGGCATCTGAAGAAAAACTGCCCTGTACGACCAACTAAAGAAAGTAACCCAGCTTCACATTCATTGCAAGGAAACTAAGAAAAAGTAATCTCGCGGGGCGGAGGTTGCCCGAAATAAGAGAGCCCCCATTTTCAGTGTTCTATGTTTCTGTGATGAGTGGCAGCGATAATGGATTTTACGTTTATGGCCGAGTTAATAATGCCACCTTCCGTATGATTTTGTATACTGGAGCCAACAGAAACATCATTAGAACGGATTTGGCTCAAGAACTTAAAGAGAAGATCATCTGGACGCCACCCTGCGTTAAACTCCAGACTGTGACCGGAGATGAATTCAAAATATATGGAAAAATGCACATGAACATCACATTTGGGAATGCCAGTTACAATCATATGGCATATGTAGTTGATATAAGAGATCCTCTAATCCTTGGAATTGATTTCCTGAGAAAGTTTAACTTTAAATTGGACTTCAAGAATAATTAACTGCATTCAAGTTCCGAAGACATAGCTGTGTTTAACACTAAAACTCACGGCATTCAGCCAGTTTATAAGATAATAGCCAAGTCTGAAATTTCCATCCCTCCACACACACAGAGGCAATAGTTTTCAGAACACCTCCTAACAAGCAATACTTCAGATATGGAGTGATTGAATACCCGAAGACAGACAATAGCTCGAGAAGAGTTTTGGTGGCTTCATCTCTGGTTGACCTGACGAAGAGCATTATTTCTGTGAGAGTCGCCAACATAAGCGATAAAGTAAGGACAGTGAAGAAGGGTGAGGTGTTAGAAACTTGTACTCCTGTTACATGCATCAGCCGGCACGCGCAATCAACTGGGTCCAAGTCTTCAGAATTTTCAGCAACGGAATTAATCAAGAACGAAGAATTATGAAATGAACAGAAACTTGCTGCGGAGAAACTATTCTATGAATTTAAGGATCTCTTTTCTCGAACACCTGAAGACGTCGAAAGGCCTAACATCACCCAGCACCGTATTGACACAGGAAATCCTTCTCCAATCAAACAACATTCGAGAAGACTTCCATTTGCTAAAGGAAGATGTGACTGAAATTCTAAATGAAATGCAGCGTAATGACATCATCGAACCATCAACGAGTCCTTGGGTCTCTCTCATAGTACTGGTACGAAAGAAGAATGGTTCAATAAGATTTTACTTGAATTATCGTCGTTAGAATGATAAATCGTAAAAAGCAGCTACCCGCTGCCTAAAATTGACGACACATTGGACACACTTGCTGGCAGTAAATGGTTCTCGACTTTGGATCTGAAGTGCGATTACTGGTAAGAACAATTACATCCTGACGATCGTCAGAAGACTGCATTCGTCATGGGACAAGGACTGTGGCAATTTAAAAATATGCCGTTTGGATTATGTAATGCACTTGCAACATTCGAGCACCTGATGGAAACAGTGCTAAAAGGACTTTCATATGAAGCCTGTCTGGTGTATTTGGATAATATTACCATTGTGTGGCGCATGTTTGAAGATCATCTAAGAAAACTCCACAAGGAGCTAGAAAAACTCTGGATGGCTAACCTGAAATTGAGTCTTAGCAAGTGCAACTTGTTCCGTCGTGAAGTGAGTTATCTCGGCCATATCATATCTGCTGAAGATATGAGAAATGTTTCCGAGAAGATCTCTGCAGTCGAGAAATGGAATGGTCCCGAAAATGTACACCAACTCCGAAGTTTCCTGGGATTATGCACATACTACAGGAAATTCGTGAAGGGTTTCTCTAATATTTCCAAACCACTCCACAAGCTGACGGAAGCCAAACAGAAGTTCCTGAGGACAGATGAATGTGAAAAAGCGTTCTAGAGAGTTAAAGAGGCTTTAACATTATCAGTAACAAACAGTTCAAACTTGATACAGATGCCAGCTAGGAAAGTGTCGGTGCTGTTCTGTCGCAGAAAATTGATGGTCAAGAACGTGTCATTGCCTATTGGAGTAAATGCCATTCTAAACCGGAGCGGAATTACTGTACCACCAGGAAAGAGCTTCTAGCCATCGTAAAAGCCATAGAACATTTCCATCATTACCTCTATAGCAGAAGATTCCTGATCCGAACTGACTACACATCTTTAACGTGATTGCTTCAGTTCAAGAACCCGGAAGGTCAGATTGCAAGGTGGATACAACGTCACCAGCAATATGACTTCGAGATACGCCATCGCAAAGGAACTCTACATGGTAATGCAGATGCCTTGTCCCGTAAGCTCCATCTCAGAAAGCTGCAAGTACTGCTCTAGACTCGAACAGAAATACCAGCAGATAAATCCAGTTGCCTGGCAAGCTACAATCTTAACACCACCGACACTCGACCGGTGGAGTGACCAGGAACTTAGACGAGCCCAGTAGGAAGATTCTGACGTAAAGCCGATACTACAGCTGAAAGAGACGACCAGCAACAGACCTACCTATCAGGACATCTCCGCGTTTAGCCCCATCACGAAGAGTTACTGGGCACTCTGGGACTCTCTTCATATTAGAAACGGCGTACTATACATAAAAGGGGAATCTGACGATGGCAGGACTTTCAGATGGCAGATTGTATTACCAAGATCCGAGATTACAGATATTCTAGAGCAGCTGCATAGTAGTCCAGCCGGAGGCCGTTTTGGGGTGACGAAGATTGCAAAAAGTTCGAGAACGTTTCTTATGATGCAAAGCAAGGAAGGACATGGAGAAATGGTGTAAATCCTGTGAATGCTTGTGCTTCATGTAAAGGCCCAAAGAAACGAAGCCGAGAAAGACGACAACGATATAACGTTGGAGCACCATTTGAACGGATTGCACACGACATCTTGAGTCCTTGCCAAAGATCTCCAGTGGAATACACTTATGTACTTTTTAAACTTAACGATACGTTTGAATCGCTAAATTTTAATTTATGTATGTATTGAGATTCTTAATGGTTTATATTACATTGTGATTTTTAACTTTTTGATGAACTTCTTATTCGCTATATGTCTGCTGTATTTCTGTATTTGTTATAAGAATATGAATATGGTTAAATGTAGTTAACTTTCATATATCATGGCTGAAATGTCTATATATGTATAACAATCTGTTTTGTACACAAGATCTGTCTACACGTTTTCCGGCTATATGCCAGGAAAGTAAAAGAACGTAGATTCTCATTCACTAATTATATCTGAAAAGGAACTGCCAATCTTTACGGTTTTGTGAAAATATCATGAACTTTTGCATCTACATGTATAGTGTTTTTAAACATTGCTGGAACGAATATTTTCAGATATATTTCAAGTGTTTACAGTAAACAGTTTTAGAGGAAATCAAAATACAAAGAACTATATCCAGAGCTAGTAGCATTTCCGGATTTTTGACATGGATGAATGCTGCAACTATGTTTTATCGTGTGTTAATGCGTATAGTTTGTGCTTTCTATAGTCATGTGAAAAATATTTCAGAATCTTTAGTGTGTCATTCTAATGTATTACAACCAATAAATACAAACACCAGTATTTTGATTCCTCTACGCTTTACGTCTTATTCAATCTTTACGAAATTGTATAATTTAGTTGTGATGATTGTCTTTCAAGTTGTCTTGGTGCATAGTGTCAAAGCATTTAATGGATGATAACTACACTCATGAAATTTCTTTATTAAGTCAAACCTATGGCTGACAACATACTTTCGCTGTTTTGTAAGTGCTTTAAAAAAGTGCTTTAACTGTGATAACTTTCTTTCCGTTTCCTCATTGCATCCAATTGTGTCAGTACAAGTTTTGCGTGTTCCAACTGTGAAAATGTGCAAGTTCCATGTTTACAAATGTTTCTACTTGCACTTCTGGTTTGCCCTGGTGTTTTGTATTCGCCAAACTGTTAAAAGGAAACTTAATATTCGTGACAAGAGATTTTATTTGCGTCAACTGTGAAAATAGAGTTTTGATTTTTGAGCGATATTCTTGAAAACACAGGGCTTGAACTCAGACTTATGTTAAAAGTATACGGCGAACAGAAAATTGTCATTCAGTGTGAATGCAGGGAAAAAGAATTGTTTGCTACTGCACACCGACAGTAAATATGTGCTGAAGAAAGTAGTGATCGTTCAATTTAATACGTGGCCAAATAATTATATACTCCGTTGATATATCTTGTCCAATACTTTCCTTATGAAATTGTAAAAGACAATTATTTGTAGACAGATCTTGTGTTCTTTCACCGATATACAGTAAACTCTCGATTGTCCGAATGCGTGTTACCCGTTTTGTGGATTATCCGTGGTCTTCTTCTTGGGGCTTTAAATTATGATGGTCATATAAAAATTTATTAATACAATTATATCTACAATTAAAAGTTACAGAATAAAGGAAGGCAAAATTTCTACGAAAATGAATTTGCATTTGCCTAGCCACCCAATTCCGC
Source organism: Salticus scenicus (assembly GCA_963930645.1). Lineage (NCBI taxonomy): Eukaryota > Metazoa > Arthropoda > Arachnida > Araneae > Salticidae > Salticus > Salticus scenicus. The sequence continues at coordinate 117,164,014 of OZ005658.1, read as the reverse complement.
GGATAATATAGGGTTTACTGTAATAATGGAATTTTCATTTACATTTTTTTACATGGTGAAAACCAGCAACTCTTATATGTATTTTACTGTTTCGAGGAATAATTAAACAGAAAATGTGTCGTTCTAAAGTCTCTTAAATTCTATTTGCTTAACACTTAACAGACGGGCCACGTAAATCTACGTCATTACGTTATGACTACCTAAGACGGGCAACGTAGATTTACGTTTGCTGTTTTAAAGGGCGGGGTTACGTGGAAAAGTTATTGACTATAACATGTCAGTTATGCAAGTTCCACTTCGTAAGAGTGGATGTTTTATAAACTATCACATTCATAAGGACTACTAGACATGCAAATAAAAAAGTTATACAATTTTATTCAAAAATAGTTTTTATTCATGGAAACAACAACGCCCATTTATAGATGTTTATTTAATTCTTTAAAAAATTTCCGGAAACGGGGACAGAGAGAGAAAATACAACCCGTCTGTTAAGTGTTAGATTATTTTAATTTCTTGCGCATAAGTCCAATAAATTAATCAAAAGAATGTTGATTCTTTTAATTCTTTTCAAGAGTTATAGGTCTGTAACATACAAATTCAATTATTTTATTTGGCACCAAAGAATATAATCTAAGAGCCAGTTTTTTAACAGTTCAGTATTATATAAATTTATAAATTTAAAATTTTTTTGTTCCTATTTACCCAGTTTACATTTATTAGAATCAAAGAAGTGTTTTAAATATCATGTTAAAATAATTGTTTAATTTTGATAAAATATGCAATATGTATGTTCTAACATTATTTAATTCTTAAGAATAATAACAAATACTTTTATTTATCGTTGATTTTATGTTAAATTAAAAGTAATATGTCTAGGGCTTTGACCCAAACTGACTTTCAAAATACATTAATACAAATAAAATCATTAGAGCTATTTGGGAAAAAAAATGTTTTGAAAGCTACCAAAAGAAGAAATAAACATCAATTTATTTTTTAATTACAAGTTTTTCAATAAAGAAATCATACAAAGAAGAAATGAGAAAATTATCTAGTAGATAAGACTTAATTATCTTAGACTCATGACTCTTTTAAGAAAATAAAATATGATTAGGAATAAAGTAACTAAAAGAATCAGTTAATCCTTTCTTGATTTTCCTTCGTCTACATATGCAGGGATGGAACACGGGCGCAGAATTCATACCGGAATCTGTTTAAGAAATTTCTCAACCTATAATATCGTTGATTTAAGAAGTAAAAAATTTTCTTACTTTGATAGTGGTATGAATTCTGCGCCCGTGTTCCATACCTGCATATGTCAAAGATATCCTTCATGGCGCCTTTCAGAAACGATTAAAATAATTATATTTAAAATTTAAACTTTTCTGATTGTATAACGGTTTGATTTATAAAAATATTCATTAGAAGTTTCTTTCTTTCTTTTCTTTTTCCTTTTTTTTTTTTTTTTTTTTTTTTTTTTTAAGTGTTTTCAATAATGAACTTTAAAAAATGCAAAAACATTTTAAAACTTAATTCTTTTTTTTTTTTCAATAATATAATTTTATTAATTTGTTTTTCTTCTTTATATGAAAAATGTAGTTATCAAAATAGGACACAAATTTAATTATTAAATAATATTTAAATCATTATATGTCAAAAAGTTAATTTTACTTCAAAATTTCCATTATACACACAACAACAATTTAAAAAAAAAAGTTTTATAATTTTTTTTTTTTTTTTTAAATATCAGACATACTTTCCCTTTATATCAGTACTCTATTTGGCATTTTTATCTGAATATTCAGCTGGCAAATTTTTAATATATTCTACTAAAAATGTTTTGAAAAACTAATCTATTATTGGGCGTGCTCTATTTTAAAATAAGTTTTCTACTTAACACTATTGGCTAACAAATATGTCTTTGAAATTTTTATTGTCTGAAGAATTGTTAATTTAAAAAGAAAAAAAAAATAGATGGAAATGGCATTAATACGTCTATTTTTATACAAATAGCGAGGGAGAACTAACGAAAAATTATGCATTTTTAGCATGTTCGTTGTTTGATTATGTATATTACAGGTATTAGACAAAATAATTAAAATACTAATACTACTACTACTAATAATAATAATAATGGCATCCTTTCCAAAAACATTATTTGATATGTGCCAAATTTTGTGCCAATATTTGATTTGTGATATTTTTTTTAATTTAAACTACTTTAAACCAGGTAACTTTTTAAAATGGCATTATTTTAAATTCTATCAAATCGCTGGATGATAAACTTTTATAAAAGAAAAGTAATAAAAAGCATATATTTTTCCATTTTTCTGAAATTAATATTTTTCCCTCTCTTGCAACTGATGACTCCTCATTAAATCTCACCAAAAACTTTTTGCGCTCATATGTGCATTTACTGTACTGTACTTATAAAATTTACTGCACTCATTTACTGTACAATACGTGCATTTAACTTCTGCCCGTTATTAATATAATTATTTGTTTTTGCATTTTCTCCTTAATGGTTTTAATTGGTTCACACATTCATCTTATACATTTGAGCATATTGAATAACATTCCGCAATCACGTCACTAACCCTTAGATGCCTACATTTTAATTTATTCCGGAGTATTTTTAGCCCCGCCTTTATTTCATACCAATTATTTTTTTAAAGTAAATTTTTCTTATTTTATCAAATTTAGATATTGGAGAAAAAAAATTTCTATAAATAAAGTGGTGCGAAATAACGGCGGGGCTAAAAATACTCCGGAATATATTAAAATGTTAAGATATGTGCTAACCTGGAATTCGCATTAGCATAAATACAGCTACACCATATATCCCTGACGCATTTTAAAGTTTAATATAAAATCAAGAATTTGACGAGAGAAAGTAAGGTTTGAACTATACAATGCTTTTTCCGATGGGGAATTTTGTTTAAAATATAAAACGATAGTTCTAAATTTTGCTTATAGATGGCGCTGTACCTTAAAATAAAGTAGAAATCCTTTAGTAAACCAGAGATAAGACAAGAGCTTAGTGCGCTTGCGCAGTGGACGGAAAAAAATGGCGGGCTGATTAAATTTCGTCCAAACTATGGCAACGTGGATTCCTAACCTTGGCGCATAAGCGCAGTATGGGCTATTTATTTGTATGTTTCATAAGTGGTTTTGTTTGAAGGTTGTTCTAGTGCAGTGGTCGCCAAGTCTATGTTGGCGCTGCAGCCTTCCCTCAGGCGGTCGAAAGTAGCTTTGGACGAATCAGGATTCATTGCCAGCATTGTCGTATCTCTAGTTTACTGAAGGATTTCTAAAATAAAGCAAGAAGAAACATTAAAAAAGTGCAAGGCAATCTTTTAAAGAGTATTTATTTTCTAAAACACACGACAATATTTTGTTATGCTCGCCTTTATAGCTCGAACAATTTGCAAACGATAATCCAAATCAATCTTCGTGCTCGTAACATTCATTGTGAAAAATGCTAAATTAGATACGATTTTAGGTTTTTTAATCCTTCAAAGTGAACTTTAAAAAGTAAACATTTTGACATTTGAAAATCCCACATTAAGAAATTAAGAGGGTCTTGACTCCACCTCGAGTTTACCTCCATCTATATTCTGGGCATCAAGGTACCCATAACAAAACTACAAGAAATTGTATTCTAAACGAAAATAGGGACAAAAAACGCCGTCCATGATAGTTGCCAATTTAGCACCTATCATGCACCTATTATTTTGGCTACCGAAAAATTTCTCTAAAAATTGTGTTTTACATAATCAGTGAAAGCCGTTACATTTCGCTGATTAAATAGAATAAATATTCCTATTAAAATTTTCCAGTAGTCAAGTGGTGCTAAGTTGGCAACCACTGTTAAAAAAATGTAACTTTGCTGCCAGAAATTCTCTGTAATTTGAGAAACAAAGTCGTAAATTACGGAAAAGTTACGTTGACAAAACGCAATTTTCTGTAATTACAGAGAATTTCTGGCAGCAAAGTTGCATTTTTTAAACAGTGTATGCCATCCACAGTCTGGACATAAAGGTGCCCATAACAGTAGGGCAAGAAATGGTATTCTAAACAAACATATGGACAACAAACGCCATCTAAGGAGAAAAGTTGGAACTTCTTTTTTTGTTATTTGTTTAAATAAAAGTTTCGTATAAGAAACGTTGTAGCACAAACCGCACTTTCATCATAATTGACAATATTTTGATCCCTTTTTGGCTACTGAAAAACTTTATTGGATTTTTTTTTTTTTTTTCTGTGACAGTTTTTACTGATGAAATAAATGAAAAATTTCTATTAACATTTGCTGGTAACCAAAAAGAGCTAAAGATGGCAACTATGACTTTCGTATGTCACTTATTTCATTTTATATGATTTTATTGCACTTGCACAAATTAATTTATCAAATAGTTAAAAATTTCGCAATTTTGGACAAGTACCCATACCTGCCAACATCCTAATTTTGAATTGGAAGAATTTTAGTACACGTCCCTTTTTCCACACCACTTTATTTTTAGAGTAATTATCTTTAAATCTAGTTACGATTAAATAAGTATAAAATTACTCTAAAAAAAAGACTGATGTGAAAAAAAAAGGCGGGTACTAAAAATCTTCCGATTATTAATCAGATGGTTGGTAAGTATGAGTACCATAAATGCAGGGGATCATACTCAAATTACAGTATATTTTCACGCACATTTACATATTTATGAGCTACAAAATAAAAATTAAATAATGTGTACCAAATAAATTAATTTTAATAAGCCTCATTGCTTAGAAGCACGGAATCTTTTTTAAGAGTAAAAAATATTAAGAATAAATTACAGAAAAACATGTAATTTCAAAATTAAAGCTAATTAAACGATTCATACTGAAATTGAAGACGTTAATCTTTGCAAAAAAGTCGTTTCTATTAATTGGATATAAGCATATTGAAGTAATAGTATTTGGATTATTTTGTCCTATACCTGTATGTTCCATGATTATTTGTTGCTTTCATTAATAAATTACTTTTATTCATAAATATATATTTACAGTTAATCGACTGTAAAATATTTATTAATGATATAATCACTTTTTTGCATCATATTTGTGAATTATACATTTCAAGTCCATGTTGTATATAAATTATATCATAGTAACTATTATGTAAAATAGTTTGGTTTTTAAAGCATGTATATTATGAATTTTATAACCTGTTACAAATTCTTAATTCACGATGAAAATTTTAACATCACTATTACATTGTACTTTTAATTTAATATTTCTGCTACTCATTTTAATTTTTTGCATTGTTAAAAAATGTAGAAAGTGGTTTTTACATACATAAGCATATTCTGATATAATATAATGAACATACGCATATTCTGATTGGTGTATCTTTAAACTATTTATGAATGTTAATGGTTAATAAACATGGTACGTCCAGCTAAGAGTCTTGTTTTTACTCCAGTATATAAGATACAGGGCTATAATGCCCACTTTTTTATCCGGATAATGTCCACTACATAACAGTTGTTCACAAAAAATAAGACTACAAATTTAAAAAGAGTTTTACTGTTCATGAATAGTGGTGGAAAATGTACTAAAAAATAAGAGATACTACATGGTCTGATTATAGGATTCGTACAATCCTTGATTTTTCACTACCACTAATTTCTTATAGAAATTTTTGTTATAAAATAAATTAATAATTTAAAAAATAAGTTTATTGTTGAAAAATACTGGTGAAAAAGTCTGTGAAAATTTGTTTTCTTAATTTATTGTAAATATATTTGAAGAGAATTACTCTAAAAATTAAGTGGTGTAGAAAAAGGAGAAGTACTGACAATTTGCCGGATTAGGTTGACAGCTCTGGTACTGTTATGCCTACATTGCTTTGTTAAAAGTAGAGGCTACGATTTCCTATTTCATTTACAAAAGTTAAAAAAAAAAAAGAAAGAAAGAAAGAAAGATTCGTTTAAATTTTTAATTATTTATCAAAACTACGGCAGTAAAACATAAAATTCCCGTTTTTCCATTTAAAAATTTCTTTGAAGACGTCGTCAGAGGCTGTACCCCAGCCTGCAAACCTCTCTATAAAAATTCGACTTTACTTCTTTAAGCTATTGTGAATAGCTTTTTCATGAAATACGACAAGCGTGCTCAATATTACCGAAGCATTCGTCTGAAACAGAAAAGTACAAATCGAAAATTCTTTTAATTTTTTCTGGTGTAAAAATACATTATTATTATTATTTTTTTTTTATACAAATTTTTCTTGCACAGTTGAAAATAAAGTAATTAAAAGATAAATAAATAGCCATTCTTGGCAAACTATCATTGGATATTTAACGTACAGAAACATCAAACCGTCTCAATTATATATATTAAATCAATTTTTTTTTTTTTTTTTTTTTTTTTTTTTGTATGTATGTATTTTTTTAAATGTATTTTAAATTAAGTTTTGTCTCGTAAATAAAATAGTTTTTTATTTAATTATCATCAGATATTTTGCCAACTCATACACTGAAGTGAAAAAAGATATTCTTTAGTATTTTTCTAGTTGTAAGTAAGTTGTTAGCTGCGAGATGTTGCAGCGGCCTGTAAGATGAAGTTAAATTCGCTTGATGTAGTCAAGAATTCTATAATGTTCTCTTTTTACTACGCGCAAAAATTCAAAAAGCGCTTGTAAAAATGTAAATACTTTTGTACATATAGATGTCGGCTTGTGAACTATTAAAGATAAAGATTTCATTAATTATTTAATTTTTCTAATTAAATAACAAGAAAAATATTTTAAAAAATAGTGGGACCCAAAATACAAGGTGGTGGGATCCTGCCAATAACGACTTATATTTCACATTGGTTTTAGGAATATTTATGCATACTTAAAAGTTCAAGACCATGAGCGTTATAAAAAATATATATATTTATATATATATAAGCCATAAAATTGGTAATTAGTTTATAAAGTTGCACAAAATAATTCCGATATGCAATCGGATAGTACCAAATTTGGTACATATATTTATCAGTCACAAGGAATTAACGCAAGGCTATTAGTTACAAGAAATATATATACACATATAGACGGAGAGATACATCAGAGGGCTGAGGGATGGCTTCCGCCTTTCTTAGAAACGCTTAGAAACATCTAGTCATGCATAGATGCCAACATTTTAATTTATTCCGGAGTGTTTTTAGCCCCGCCTTTATTTCGCACCACTTTATTTATAGAAAAAATTTCTCCAATATATAACATAAAATAAGAAAAAAATACTTTAAAAAATAAGTGGTATGGAATAAAGGCGAGGCTCAAAATACTCCGGGATAAATTAACACTTTTGCGAACGCATGTTTTTGTCTTTTTCACAGTAAAGTCGGCCTGTGGGCGTTATTCTCCCGAGTTACAATATTTCATAACGAAATTTTCCGCATTCACATTTATATTACAAATGGATGTATATTACAGTTATACTCTTTCTAATCAAAGCATTTATATTCATAGTATATTAATAGTACAGTCGGAAAAAAAAAGAAAAACTTTTAAAAAGTGCTTTAACTGTGATTACTTTTTATCGGTTTCCTCATTGCATCCGATTGTGTCAGTACAAGTTTTGAGTGTTCCAACTATGAAAATATGTAAGTTCCATGTTTACAAATGTTTCTACTTGCACTTCTGGTTTGCCCTGGTATTCCGTATTCACCAAACTGTTTAAAGGAAACTTAATATTCGTGAAAAGAGATTTTATTTGCGTCAACTATGAAAATAGAGTTTTTGTTTTGGAGTCATATTCTTGAAGACACAAGGCTTTAACTCAGACCTATATTAAAAGTATACGGCGAAGTAGTAATCGTTCAATTTAATACGTGTTAGTAAACACAGTACACCAAATAATTATATACTGCGTTGGTATATATTGTCCAATACTTTCCTTATGAAACTGTAAAAGACAATTACTTGCAGACAGATCTTGTGTTCTTTCACCGATATAAAGTAAACTCTCGATTGCCCGAATGCGTGTTACCCGTTTTGTGGATTATCCGTTGTCTTCTTCTTGAGACTTTAAATTATGATGTTCATTTAAAAAAATATTTATACAATTATATCTACAATTAAAAGTTTTAGAAAAAAGGAAGGCAAAATTTCTAGGAAAATGAATTTGCATTTGCCTAGCCACCCAATTCCGCGGATAATATAGGGTTTACTGTAATAATGGAATTTTCATTTACATTTTTTTACATGGTGAAAACCGGCAACTCTTATATGTATTTTACTGTTTCGAGGAATAATTAAACAGTAAATGTGTCGTTCTATAGTCACTTAAATTCTATTTGCTTAACACTTACCGGACGGGCCACGTAAATCTACGTCATTACGTTATGACTATCTAAGACGGGCAACGTAGATTTACGTTTGCTGTTTTAAAGGGCGGGGTTACGTGGAAAAGTTATTGACTTTGATATGTCAATTATGCAAGTTCCACTTCGTAAGAGTGGATGTTTTATAAACTATCACATTCATAAGGACTACTAGACATGCAAATGAAAAAGTTATACAATTTTATTCAAAAATAGTACTTATTCATGGAAACAACAACGCCCATATATAGGTGTTTATTTAATTCTTTAAAAAGATTCCGGAAACGGGGACAGACAGAGAAAATACAGCCCGTCTGTTAAGTGTTAAATTATTTTAATTTCTTGCGCATAAACTTTATTGATTTCAATAAATTAATCAAAAGAATGTTGATTCTTTTAATTATTTTCAAGAGTTATAGGTCTGTAACATACAAATTGAATTATTTTATTTATCACAAAAGAATATAATCTAAGAGACAGTTTTTTAACAGTTCAGTATTATATATATTTTTTTTATAAATAAATATCTATATATATATATTTATAAATTTAAAAATTTTTTGTTCCTATTTACCCAGTTTACATTTGTTAAAATCAAAGAAGTCATTTAAATATCATGTTAAAATAATTGCTTAATTTTGATAAAATAAGTCATATGTATGTTCTAACATTATTTAATTCTTAAGAATAATAACACATACTTTTATTTATCGTTGATTTTATATTAAATTAAAAGTAATATGTCTAGGGCTTTGACTCAAACTGATTTTCAAAATACATTAATACAAATAAAATCATTAGAGCTATTTGAGAAAGAAATATGTTTTGAAAGCTACCAAAAGAAGAAAAAAACAACAATTTCTTTTTTAATTACAAGTTTTTCAATAAAGAAATCATACAAAGAAGAAATGAGAAAATTACCTAGTAGATAAGACTTAATTATCTTAGACTCATGACTCTTTTAAGAAAATAAAATATGATTAGGAATAAAGTAACCAAAAGAATCAGTTAATCCTTTCTTGATTTTCCTTTGTCTACATATGTCAAAGATATCCTTCATGTCGCCTTTGAGAAACGATTAAAATAATTATGTTTAAAATTTAAACTTCTCTGATTGTATAACGGTTTGATTTATAAAAATATTCATTAGTAGTTTCTTTCTTTCATTTCTTTCTTTCTTTTTTTTTTTTTTTTTTTTTAGTGTTTTCAATAATGAACTTTAAAAAATGCAAAAAGATATTAAAAATTAATTTTTTTTCAATAATAGAATTTTATTAATTTGTTTTTCTTCTTTATATGGAAAATGTATTTATGAAAATAGGACACAAGTTTAATTATTAAATAATATTTAAATCCTTATATGACAAAAAGTTAATTTTACTTTAAAATTTCCATTATAAACACAACAACAAAAAAACGTTTTATAAATTTTTTTTTGGTATCAGACATACTCTCCCTTTAAATCAGTGTTCTATTTGACATTATTATCTGAATATGCAACTGGCAAAATTTTAATATATTCTACTAAAAATGTTTTGAAAAACTAATCTATTATTGGGCGCACTTTATTTTAAAATAAGTCGTCTAATTGACATAAAAGAATCAGTTAATCCTTTCTTGATTTTCCTATGTCTGCATATGTCAAAGACATCCTTCATGTCGCCTTTGAGAAACGATTAAGATAATTATGTTTAAAATTTGAACTTTTCTGATTGTATAACAGTTTGATTTATAAAAATATTCATTAGTAGTTTCTTTCTTTCTTTTCTTTTCTTTTTTTTTTCTTTTTTTTTTCAATAATAGAATTTTATTAATTTGTTTTCCTTCTGTATATGAAAAATGTAATTATGAAAATAAGAGAAAAGTTTAATTATTAAATAATATTTAATCTTAACATCACACTTAATTTAACACACTTAATTTAATTTTAACATCACTTACATCGTAATTTCAATTTAATACTTTTGCTACTCATTTTAATTAAATATATATATATATATATATATATATAATTAAAGCATATAACGCATTGCTAAAAAATGTAGAAAGTGATTCTTACATATATAAACATATTCTGATATAATATAATGAACATATGCATATTCTGTTTGGTGTATCTTTAAACTATTTATGAATGTTAATGGTTGAACAGGGAGCAGCCCCCGCTCACCGCTCGAAGAGCGGTGTTGAGCGCTGAATGTTAATGGTTAATAAACGTGGTACGTCCAGCTGAGAGTTTGTTTTATTTTTCATTGCTGTTTTTAATCCAGTATGTTAGATGCAGGGCTAGTACTGCCCACCTTTTTATCCAGATAATATCCACTACATAACAGTTGTTCTCATAAAATAAGCCTAGAAATTTAAAAAGAGTTTTACTGTTCATGAATAGTGGTGGAAAATGTCCTAAAAAATAAGAAATACTACATGCTCTAATTATAGCGTTCATACAGTCCTTGATTTTACTTTACCACTAATTTCTTATAGAAATTTCTTTTATAAAAAATAAATTAAAAATTTGATAAAAGAAGTTCATTGTTGAAAAATACTGATGAAAAAGTCTGTGAAAAAAAAAAAAAAAAGGTGGAGGCAGATCTGTATGAATTCTGTATTAGCAATAACAGCTATTTTTGGACTGTGAAATTTCTTTTTACCCACCTGCTTGTGATGGTGAAAATAAAAATATCATAACAGTGAACTTATTTGTGTGGTCCCAGCAAGTTCATTGCAATAGAATTAGATTTTATAATAATTATTCCTTTTAATGAGACAATCAATACACTCATTATAAACTAGATTACGTTATAGAAGTCTTACCTGTCAATTTTCTAATTAATGTTCTGTAGTTTTGTTAGTATCCGCCCTTTTTCCTCACCATTTTTTAGAAAAGCAATTTTCTCCAAATGTAATTGCAACTTACATAAAAAATACTCTTTAAAAAGACTTGTGTGAAATAAAGGTGAGTACTACCAATTCTACACGGAATATTAATTAGAATGTTGGCAGGTATAATAGATATAATCAACAAACTGGTAAATCTAGTAAAATAATATACTGCCAACATTTTAATTTATTCCGTAGTACTTTTAGCCCCACCTTTAATTCGCACCACTTTATTTATAGTAAAATTTATTCCAATATCGAATCGAACAACGGAATATTAGAAATCTCTTGCATCTCTAGAATCTTCGCCTAACCTAACATGACATCGGAAAACTAAAAGAAACAAGTTTTCTGACTGTTCAGAGAGAGATTTAAAATATATATATATATATATATGTAAAAAAAAAAGGACGGGGTTGGGAGACCTAACAATAGATAGAAAAGCAGACATTGAGCTCAAGAAAAAATAAATAAATAACAAGAACAACACACATGAGAAGGAAGTTTGAGTAAAGCATTACAAGATAGCCTACCAGTACGAATTTAAACATCAAAAAGGAAAATTAAATTAAAAGGAACATTTAAAAATAATTCATTAAAATAATATAAAAAAAAAATACTCTTGAAAAATTAGTGGTATAAAAAAGGCGGGGCTAAAAATACTCCGGAATAAATTAAAATGTTGGCAGCTATCAAAATAGGCACATTCAACCTTAAAACAAAATGGAAGCGGAGCGGGTAACTAACAGTTTTACAGAATATTAATAAGAATACGTGCAGATATGAGTTTCTTTTCAACATAGGAATACAGTTCACTAGAGTTCCAGCCAATGGCAACAGGCTGGAAGAAATTTTTAGCATAAGAATACCTTTTCGTCGACAGTTATTCAATCGAGAGTAGAAGTACGCTTATGGTACTGCAGAGCTGCCAACTTAATCCGGCAAATTGTGTGTACCGCCCGTTTTCTACACCACTTAATTTTTAAAGTAGTTGTTTTCTTAATTTATCGTAAGTATATTTGAAGAGAATTACTCTAAAAAATAAGTGGTGTAGAAAAAGGGGCGGTATTGACAATTTGCCGGATTAGGTTGACAGCTCTGGTACTGTTATGCCTACATTGCTTTGTTAAAAGCAGAGGCTACGATTGCCTATTTCATTTACAAAAGTTTAAAAAAAAGAAAGAAAGAAAGATTCGTTAAAATTTTTAAATATTTATCAAAGCTAAGGCAGTGAAATATAAAATTCTCATTTTTCCATTTAAAAATTTCTTTGAAATCTCGCTATACGACGTCGTCAGAGACTGTACCCCAGCCTGCAAACCACTCTATAAACATTGAAATATATCGCCCCTCTAAAATTCGGCTTTGCTTCAGGGTTGCCAGGTCATATTTTTCAAACGAGGCCAAACTTTCTCTGAAATAGAGCCAAATGGAGCCAAACAGAAACAAAATAAATCCAAAACAAGTCCTTTCGGCTTATTCGGAAGGGTAGGTTGATTTCTTTTTCCTTATCAAGTAGAGTTTCAAAATGGCGGCTACAAACTATTAATGCACTTGGTAGAAATATTGATGTAGGCTATGCACATATGGAATTTTAAGGAAATCGGTTCATAAATACCTTTTTCTGTGAATTTAAAATTTTCAAGTGGCCGGCGCTTGAAAACAAAATGGTTAGTTAAATTGACAAATATATGAAATGTATTTCTGAAATAAGTCTACTGTACACATATAGTTCGAATTAATTCAAAATCTCAAAAGTCATCGTGTTGAAAAATTAAGTGGCTGGCACTTCGATCAAAATGGCAGAGAAAGTTCCTCATCTAAAATATCGTTTCAAATTTGAAAATAATTTTTTTGTAGAAATTCTTTCAATTATTAAGTTGATAAAATGTTAGTTTTCTGCATTTCTAGCTTGTTTTAGCATTAAAATAGCCTAATTTTTCCTTAAAAACGCATTAAAAAGATCCAGAAACGAAGGTAATGGATTTGGCGCCAAATTTGGCGATTTTTCCCCTTTGGCGACTTTTTTGGCGACTTTTGACGAGAAAATACTTATAATCGATATACCAAAGATGGACGCAATAACGTGATTGGTTCACGAGTTACGTGAATTTTCAAGATTTTTGTTGTTTGAATGATAAATCCATTTTTCAACTTTGATTTGAATTGATTAAGCATTTCTAAAGTTACCGTGATAACAAATTTTCCAGTGGCCGCCAGTTGGAAACAATACAGTGGAACAAGTTGCCCAGCAAACATATCCAAGATATTTGAAGCATAGGTTCACTGCCCAACTGTGGTTTAAATCAGTGCCGTGTTTCAAAAGTGAATTTTATGGCAAATTTTCAAGTGGCAGTCTAAGTGGTTGCAACTTGGAAACAAAATGGCAAAACAACATGCCCAGCGAAATCATACAGTATACTTGTATAAGTTCCTTCTCCAGTTCTAGTCCAAATTAAACCAGTATTTCAAAAATTATCGTCATAAGAATTTTTCAGGTGGCGCCACTTGGAAAAAAAACGGAGTGAGATGTCCAGCGAACTTATCTGAGATATTTGAAGGATAAATCCACTACCCAAATTTGATGCGAATTGATTCTGTATTACTAAAGTTACTATATTGACAAATTTTCATGTGGCAGCCACTTGGACATAAAATTGCGGATCAAGTCACCAAGTGAACTTATCCTAGATATTTGAACCATAAGTTCACTATCCAACTTTTATTTAAATCAGTTTAGTATTTTAAAAGTTATCGTGATGGCATATTTTCAAGTGGAAGTGTGATTTCAAGTGGTTGGAACTTAGAAACAAGATGTCGGGACAAGTTGCCCAGTGAAAACATTCAAGATAATTATATGATAATATCACAGTCCAAATTTGGTTCGATTTGGAGTATTATTTCAGAAGTTATCGTGATTTTAAATTTTCAAGTGGGAGCCTGATTTCAAGTGGCTCCGCTTAACTTAAGATATTTGCCACTTTATTAAAAATGGCGGATATAGTTTACTAATAAACTTCATTGAGATCCTTATGTGGTCTGTATTTACATCAAAATTCAAACAATTTCGGAATACGCTTTTTACAATTTGAATTTGAAATTTTCAAGTGGTCTCCACTTGAAAACAAAATGGCGGAGTAACTTGGTTAAAAAACTCATCTAAGATATTTATAAGATAAGTTAAGACACTGTTAAAATTTGGTTCCATTTGGAGTATTATTTCGGAAGTTATCATGGTTTTAAATTTTCAAGTGGTAGCCTCATTTCAAGTGGTCCCGCTTAACTTAAGATATCCGCCACTTTATTAAAAATGGTGAATAAAGTTCATTAATAAAGTTATTTGAGACACTTGTATAATCTATGTATGCATCAAAAATTAAAAAAAAAATCGGAATATGCTTTTTACAATTTGAATTTGAAATTTTCAAGTGGGCTCCACTTGCAAACAAAATGGCGGAGCAACTTGGTTAACAAATTCATCTGAGTTATTTATAAGATAAGTTAAGACACTATCCAAATTTGGTTCGATTTGGAGTATTATTTCAAAAGTTATTGTGACTTTAAATTTTCATGTGGTAGAGTGATTTCAAGTGGCCCGCTTAACTTAAGATATCTACCACTTTATTAAAAATGACGGATAAATTTCATTGATAAACTTCATTGAGACCCTTTGTGGTCTATATTTACATCAAATTTCAAACAAATTCGGAATACGCTTTTTACAAGTTGAATTTGAAATTTTCATGTGGTCTCCACTTGAAAACAAAATGGCGGAGCAACTTGGTTAACAAACTCATCTAAGATATTTATAAGATAAGTTAAGACACTGTTAAAATTTGGTTCCATTTGGAGTATTATTTCGGAAGTTATAGTGATTTTAAAATTTCAAGTGGTAGCCTGATTTCAAGTGGTCCCACTTATCTTAAAATATCTGCCACTTTATTAAAAATGGCGCATAAACTTCATTAATAAACTTCATTGAGACCTTTATGTGGCCTGTATTTACAACAAAATTCAAGCAAATCTTGCTTTAAATATGCTTTTTATAATGTCGGTTTGAAATGCCACTTGAAAACAAAAAGTCGGAGCAACTTGGTTAACGAACTCATCCAAGATATTTATAAGATTAGTTCACTGTCCAAATTTGGTTCCATTTCGAGTATTATTTCGGGAGTTATCGTGATGACAAAATTTTCATTATATATATATATATATAGATAGATAGATAAACGAAGTGATTACAATAGGTCGATTTCTAAAGAAATCAACCTAAAAGAGCCAACACCAATGTTGCCAGCTCTGGGGATTAATCCCTACGCATAAGAAATTTTAGAAGTCTTCTTCAACATGAAGGGACGCAGTAGGGACTATTTAGATGTACCAGTTTTCCTCAGGACATCGTCAGGATATCCCAGAATGAAAATTATTCATACAGACATCCTGAGCAATAAAGTAGGGACTTTTATCATGAATGTAGGGACATTTTATGCTGTCCGTTGGGACATGGCATAATTTAAGTTGGCAACATCGGTTTACACTTGAAGATTCAAAGTACAGTAAAAAAAAAAAAAAAAATTGCGTTCTTGAGTTATGAACTTCAGTTACTCTTGTAATGCACCATTAAAATAAATAAATAAATAAATAAATAAATAAATAAATATTTCGGCTTACTATTTTTTATAAAAATTTCTTTAACATTATATATTTTGAAGACTTCGAATTCATTTCGTTTTTAGTTCAAGTTATGCTGAGCTTGAAATTTGAAAATTCGAATTGGAAACCAAATATAGAGAAAGGCGGCGTTGCATGCATTAATCTAATTTAAGCGTCCAAAATAAAGTGTATACAATCAACCAAAAGACAGAAAAAAATATTTTAAAATATAATATATATATATATATTAATATAGTTTCACTAATCATATAATGTCGTCTTTCAACTAAATATGCCCTACAAGCCCCCCCCCCCCCCTTCTCTCAGACCTACGATTCCAGTGCAGTCAATCGGCCTTACTTCCAAATACCAAAACATTCAATTAAATATGCAAACACACATGAAAACTTACAATCAAAATATTTCTTATTTTAATGAAAAATATTATTTACTTACTGAGTTCTGATTAAAAAATAAATAAAAAAAAATTCATAACCTCTGACTAAATACTGAATATATATGCACAATGGGATTATGAAAGACATGCGTAGAATGAAGAATACCATCCGGGAAAGATTTTTACACTAATTTTAAATAAAAGTATAATTATTTATTCAGTAAAAATAAAACATTGAAGGTATGACCATCCCAATATTTATCTTTTCTTTTTATTTATTATCAGGATTTTTCTCAATTTACTCGAGAAGTGTATCAACACTAGAGATGCAAAAAACCCAGGAATTTAAAACCAAGGGAAAAAACCCGGGAGTTTTTGGGGGGAAAACTGGAAAATTTGGGAACTTTGGGAATTTTGCGGGGAAAAAACAAATTAGAAATCTCTAAAGCATATAATAAGTTGGTTACTTAATATAAATGGCAATTTTAAGGACTTTGATATACTGATAAACTTATAACATTAGTTTATCATTCTATTTTCAATTTTTAAGAACTGCAGCCAAATCAAAATTTGAAAAGAAATTTAAGCTTTCTTTATTAAATTAGCACTTAAGATAAATGTATCGGTACAATGTTGGATACAATTTCCGTATTATACAAGCTGAAGAATTAAGGTAAGCAATGTACATAAACCTGTAATAGTTTGAGAAGAGAAATAATTAAGATTTGAAAAGTTCTTTAAAAATTTCTATTTTATAAAACTAAAGAATTATTTAAAATAATGAAGTGGTTTTTAGAAAGAAGAGTTGGCATTTTATGCAATTACTGCAGTGGTATAGTTTCTTTTACAAGTTATTTTCATAAATATTTCTTATTAGAGTTTGTAAAAAATTGATATTAAATTTCCAACCATGAAAATATTTTGATAAAAATTTATGTACATATTGTTTTTCTGATTTTTATACATATATATATATATATATATATATATATATAAAGTTTCTGCATTTCTAACACAACAAGTGGAGAAATGTTTCGAATTACTTATATATTTACTTATG
Organism: Salticus scenicus; assembly: GCA_963930645.1. NCBI lineage: Eukaryota > Metazoa > Arthropoda > Arachnida > Araneae > Salticidae > Salticus > Salticus scenicus. The sequence goes on along the minus strand of OZ005658.1, from coordinate 117,146,678 downwards.
TATTACTTATATATTAAATTTAAGAATTCCTCTTCTTTTTCTTTTTTTTTTTTCTTTTTTTTTTCTCTTTGTTGTAATTAAAAAAAAAAAAAGGAACAATTTAAAAATTATCAGGTAACAAACTAATTTCTTAAACACTTCACTTATGTTCAATGAAACTTGAATTTAGTTGGGTTTTTTTTTCCTAAAATCTTAAGTCCAATTCTCTAATTGTTTCATAGTACATTCATAAACCAAAAAAAATAAATGTTATTAATTCTCATTAAGAATGGAAAGGATGTCTCAAGAACATAACAGAATAATATTAATGAATAAAGACAGAAACTTACTGTTAGTTTAAGCACCGCATTAATTATAATTAATTGTTTTCTTCGTTTTCGGAATAAACATCGAAGATGCTCGAATTAGCTTGAACGGGAAACGAAAAGGAAATCTATGCAGCAATTGAAGTTGAAGTTAGTTTAAAGATCGGACGCTAAATAATTAACAAAAGTTATAAAAATATTCATAATTTCGAAATTCCTAGGGGAAAAGCCGGGTGTTTTGAAAGCCTTGCATCTCTAATCAACACTGATAAATACCTTAAAAAAAAAAATATTTTTTCCCAAAATAACACTTATAAGAAATGGAGCCAGATGCTTTCCGGATCCACCCACCTCGATTTAGCTCCAAGGAGGCCAAACTGGCAACACTGCTTTGTTTCTATAAGCTATTCTGAATAAATAGCTTTTTCACGAACTAGGACGAAGAAGAATTTCTAGTGCATTGATCGAAACTAGAAAAGCACTAATTAAAAAGTCTTTTAATTTTTTCTGGTGTACAAACACATTATTATTATTTTTTTTAATACATTTTTTTTCTTGCACAGTTGAAATTAAAGTAATTATTAAAATAATTATAAGATAAATAAATCGCCATTCTTGGCAAAATATCATTAGTTATTTTGCCAATTCATACACTGAAGTGAAAAGAGATATTCTTTAGTATTTTTTTAGTTTTAAGTAAGTTGTTAGTTGCGAGATGTTGCAGCGGCCTGTAAGATGAAGTTAAAGTCGCTTGATGTAGTCAAGAATTTTATAATGTTCTCTTTTTACTACACGCAAAAATTCAAAAAGCGCTTGTAAAAATGTAAATACTTTTGTACATAAAGATGTCGTCTTGTGAACTATTAATGATATAGATTTAATTATTTTATCTAATTTTTGTAATTAAATAACGAGAAAAATATTTAAAAAAATAGTGGGACCCAAAATACAAGGTAGTAGAATCCTGCCAATAACGACTTATATTTCACATTGGTTTTAGGAATATTTATGCATACTTAAAAGTTCAAGACCATGAGCGTTATAAATATATATATATATATATATATATATAAGCCATAAAATTGGTAATTAGTTTAAAAAGTTGCACAAAATAATTCCAATATGCAATCGCTAAGTGTCAAATTTGGTACATATATTTATCAGTCACAAGGAATTAACGCAAGGCTGTTAGTTACAAGAAATATATATACACATATATACGGAGAGATGCAACAGAGATCTGAAGGGGGGGGGGGCTTCCGCCTTTCTTAGAAACGCTTAGAAACATCTAGTTATGCATAGTTAGATGCCAACATTTTAATTTATTCCAGAGTGTTTTTAGCCCCGCCTTTATTTCGCACCACTTTATTTATAGAACAAATTTCTCCAATATATAACTTCCATAAAATAAGAAAAAGTAACTCTTTTGCGACCGCATGTTTTTGTCTTTTTCACTGTAAGATACGGCTGTGGGCGTTATTCTCCCGAGTTACAATATTTCATAACGAAATTTTCCGCATTCACATTTATATTACAGATGGATGTATATTACAGTTATACTCTTTCTAATCAAAGCATTTATATCCATGGTATATTAATAGTACAGTCGGCAATTAAAAAAAAAAAAAAAAAGGCCACCCGTGGGGGGGGGGCATTAATTTCTCCATTAGTTGTCGCAAAAACATGTGGTTGGTACCAATCGATTTGTAATAACGTCTAGTTTATATTGGTATATAATAGGTTTTGCTTGAGGGGTCGTCTACATACTAAAACTGGTATCAACTTCATTTGTTTTCAAAGGTAACCCCCATTTTTTATAATTTATTTGAATTCTTTGGTTCAAATCATCACGGAAAATGGTATAGTTTATCTATTTTGCTCAAATTTTCACAGAGTTATAAGCTGTCAAAATATGACGGTGCTAATGTTAAATGAATGTGACAAACATTAATTCATATCTTCCAAAATAATTGTTATATTCAAATTCTGTTTTTTTTTTATATGATAGAATGAAGTCACCCAAACATATTCCATTCATATTTTTGATAAAAAAAAACATTTTTTGAATTATGAAAATTATTAATAATTTCATTTTTGAAAAAATTATGAAATATGACCAATGCTAATTTTTGCATGAATAGAACGGGCATCATCAAAAACATGGTGTTCCAAATTTACAGCTCATTCTTAACATTATTTTTTTGAGTTACAGTGATGTTTCATTTTTTACTGTTGTTAGGGGGCCGTCACTTATAATAATTTGTATCCTCTGTGAGCAAATATCTGTATATATTTTGACGAAAAACTATTTTAATTTACCTTAATGTTATTCTAATTGTTTTCTAAGCAACATTTCAGTGTTTATGATACAAATTGGATTATTTTTTTTATAAAACTATCACAATGAAAGCGAGAGATTGTGAAAGAATTCCAAAAGAAATGAAGCCCCGCCTCTATATTGCGGAAACAATATTAAAAAAACTAATTTGCGTATTCGTATACAGGGGTTGTACTCTCCGCCCTTTTTTCAGGGCACTAATAGGAATGATCAATGCTTAAATTTATTGCTACCACTATTTTTATGTAATAATCTATATCCTGTTTAATCATAGCACATTACTGTAAATATATCCGGAAGTATTTCTGCATATAATTACTGGTGGCAAAAGAGGCAGAAAATTCATATCAATAAGAGTGTCCTGAAAAGAGACCCCTGCGTATATAACTCTGTATGTGACGCTGGTATGCATAAATGTCAATGGCATTTACTACATCGAATGCTGAAGACAAAATTTAAATGATTTAATTGGAAGAGAGAAAAATAGTTGTGTTTTATAATGTAAAGTTTTAAAAAAATTGTGTAAAGGCGTGGCTTCCATTGAAAAGAGGAGTATACTCCATTCTGAAATGTTAAGTCTTTGTTCTTAAATATTGCATAACTTTTCCTAGTTTCTCACTACTAAAATTCTATTTTATCCCTTTTTGTCTTTCGTTTTTAACTTGAATATTCTAGGATGCGTGCACCTCAAGTTAAATATCATGATTTAGAAAACACGGTAAGACGAGGAATATTATTTGAAAGATCAATAGTCAGTGAACAATACTTTTTTTTTTCTTTTTTTTTTAATTAATATAATTAATAATTATTAATATTTATCAGATTTTATAAAACAAATTTTCCGTTTTAATCTTGTTGTGACATTTTCGCATTCGTTTACTCTACCGTTTATGCTATTTAAATTTTTCGCATAACGTAACATAATAGAATATAAAATTTTTATTAAATGTTTTTTTAATACTGAATAATATAGTGTTCAACTGTTTTTTTTTTTTTTTTTTTTTTTTTTTTTTTAAGTTTTTTAAATCTATTATTGAAACAAAGTGCAATATTATTTATTTTCGATTATTCTAATCACGGCTTAAAACTGGCGTCACATTTATCATGGAAAATGAATTTAAAACAAAGTAATATGTCTTATTACTTTCAAAGATATAGATTTTACACATTTCAAATTAAGAATTCAAGTACTGTAGACGACTGCAGAACGGGGAATATTCGTTCTAGGCAATAGGAAACTGTTTTTTCTTTATCTATATTTATTTTCATATGAATATACATAATAATTATACTCTTTCTAGTGAAAGTAATTGTATTCATACTATTTTGTTTATATAAATATGAATATAAGGAATATTCTTAAAAAATATCGTAACACAAAAATTGTGAAAGAAACGACCATTGGAGGAGTTACAGATTTCCAAATGACGTGAAACTACGTCAGAAGTCGCGAAAATGTTAAATATCCTTTCTCAGATTTTTGTTCAAATCTTGTTATCTATATTTTTGTATATTATCTATTGTTGGTTTGTACGCCTAAAATTAAATATAAAACTTTATAGTAACACTTTCATGCGGGGCTTACTGTATAAAATAAAAATATACCCAACAAGAAGTAGATAATTCTTTTTCTTAAATATTAAACACATTTTTTTTTTAACCGCTATTAACATTATTATAATTTTTACTATTATTCTTTTCCCTTGGTATCTAGATTTTTGTAATTCAACATTGTATGATTCAAGTTATTTAATTTTCTTCGTATGAAGTAATGTATTTAACTATTCGATGTTTAACCCCTTAACGCGCGGTGTCCTCGCTGGGAGGACGGAAAATTTAAGATCCAGCTACAAAAATTCATCCCGGAAATTTATTAGCAAAAATTTACGTTTATAACATATCAGAAAAGGCCGGGTTTTTTAACCTTAAATTTTAAAATTTCTTTTAGTTTAATTTAGTTCCTTAATTCCGGTGGCTATAATTTAAATGTTGCGAATTGTCGTGCGCCGCAAAGGGTTAAAAAAATGGAAACCAGTAAAAAATCTGTTTATTCATAAACTAAAGCAGGAAGTTCTGCTAATTGCAATCGTTTTTGATTTTATAAATAAAACTTCTGATTTTCTTCTCCGGTGTGAAACTTAAAAAATATTTTTTACTGGGTAGTAGACCAAGATTTATTTTTTCAAAATTTATAGACGGACCCTTAATACATTTTCCCGTGTAACTCTGTTTAAAATTAAATTAAAGATTATAAATAGGTATGTTTTTCAAACCGCCTTGATCTCAGCAATCTCAATATGATGTCAAAAATAGCGGTCGTCATTGAAAAAAAAAATTAAGTTTATGCCTGTTTTAATATGTAGATGACCCCTTAAACAAAATCTAACTACACCATCAAAAACTACACGTTAATACAGATCGATTGGTACCAGCCGCATACGTTAATTTATGGGAAAATTAGGTAGGGGTGGCGATTTTTTTTTTTTTTTTTTTTTTTTTTGCCGACTGTACAAATATGAATATTCGGTATATTTTTAAGAAATAAATAACACACAAATTGCAAATGGAACGCCCACTGGTGGAGTGTGAGATTTTCAAATGACGAGAATCTATGTCAGCGGTCGCGAAGGTGTTAAAATATTGGCATCTATGAATTATGGAGTAAGTCAATCGTATACAGAGCTGCCAACCTAATCCGGCAAATTGTTAGTACCGCCCCTTTTCCTACACCACTTAATTTTTAGAGTAATTCTCTTCAAATATATTTACGATGAATGAAGAAAACAAATACTCTAAAAATTAAGTGGTGTAGAAAAAGGGCGGTACTAACAATTTGCCGGATTTGGTTGGCATCTCTGCGTATATATGCAGAAACATCAGTCACATTCTTCCCCCCTTGTAAGCACTTCTGTGTTCTGTCAAACAAGAGAATCCTGTAACTAACTCTATGCCCAAACTATTTTACTATCCCACGCAAAGTAATCAACACCAAAAGATCATTTCTAAGTTAATAGGCATAATAATATTAGCATGATGTTAAAATTGTTTTACTTATTAAAATTATTTTGATTAATATATTTCACAAGGAATATTCCGTAATACATTCTAGAAAATATTATCATTACAAAATTATCGTTGAAAAAATAATACAGCTGCAGCTGTATTATTTTTTAACGATAATTTTACAAACATGGAAAGATATTACTGACCGAGAATATCACTGAGTAACAGAGTTGCATGAAATCGTATGTATTCCTTTCTGAGATAAGGTATTTTTTCAGACGTGAAGTAACGAATCAATTCGAACATCTGTGCGGAAAGACTGATGCGAGTGTTTTACTCGTTACTTCGTTATCTGTTTATGTATGATGCTGTATCTAACATGAGGAGTGCGGGGATAGTTAGATGCGAAAAGATGTGTGTTTTATTCATTACTCGGTACTTTTTTGTTACAGTATGACGCGATTTAGACTATTAGTTTTTGTATGATTTGGATTTCGGTAGTAGCCAGCGTTCATAATATTGTTTTTGTATTTTGTAAATCCGTTGTATAAAAGAAATAATTCAAGCTTTTTACTTGCACGATAGTGTATCATATCAGTTTTGTCGCCAGAAATTCTTCGTCTATTTCGCGTGCAGAGATAAAGTTAAAAATATCATTTTTTTAATAGGAAAATTTTAGTAATATATTACCGTGCTAATAGGCTACAATGCAATAATAATATTACTTATTATGTTACGTGAAATAACGCCCATCTCTACTCCCAGTTCAAATTTATTCATCAGAAGTCAAACTACTATTAAAACCAAATTAATATTATGCGATAGTGAAAAAAACACAATTCAAAGAAAGGTTTCAAAATAAAATTCATGTTTGACGACTCAATTTTCATACATGTGCAGGCAATACAATTTTAGCATAAGGCCCCCATGGCGACTTGTTTTAGTATAGGACCCCCATGGGGATTTTTATTTCCATGTTGACGATGTTTTTTACTTATTAATTTATTTTTACGTATTTTTTTTGTTAAACAAAACTGGTACTTATTTTGATTATATATTTTATTATTGCATTTTTAGTCAATGTTTGACAATAAATAATTGATATTCTGTTTAAACATTTAAAGTATTGCTCCCTTTAAAATGGCGCGTGCAAGGGTTGTACAGATGAGACTTTTAAAATACATTTTCCTGTAAAAAGATCTCATCACACAAATGTCGTCATTTTTCTGATTAAATCATTGAACTAAATCCTCGTGCTTAAATATTGCCGACAAATATTAATTTTTTATCCTCGTGTATTTTATTAAATATATCGCTATCGTATCGCAACAAAACTTAATCATAACTGGACCACGTTAAAGAAACATTATACAGATTATTGAATAAAAAATCCGCCAGATCTGGCTACACTGGCTGTCATGCTAGTATACTCCTCGTATTTTATAATGTCAAGTTATATTAACCTTCTACTGAAATATTTTTGACTGCATACTGGAGTACGCTAGCTTGATATATCTTCGGAAACTAGTTAGGATTACATAAATTATTTGGATTATTGTGATCCCACCCGCTGATGAAGTTGATTTTCCCTCTAGTGAATTTTCGGCTTGAATAATTTTTGAATTAAATTAGCATTTTTAATTTATGGAAAAATTTTGTTTTGTATCATCTATATTGAAATACTAATACACACATAATAAATTCAAACAATAATTAATAGGGTTCCCACATCCCGAATTTTTGTAAGCAATTTTTCACTATTATTATCTTAAAATAAATTTCTGATTAAATGTACAGTCGGCGGAAAAAAAAAAAAATCGCAGCACTCGCTGTAATTTCGTTATTAATTGACGCAGAAAAATTTAATAGACACCATTCAACAAGAAATTAAATGCACTTTCTGAAAATGTTGTCAAATTTCGAATTAGGGGTTATCTATACATTGAAATGAGCAAAAACTTTGATTTTTTCAATAGCAACACCGAATTTTGACTTCATATGCGAATTTCTGAGAGTGGGCAGTGCGTAAAAGTGTATTATTTGTATATTTTACCGTTAGTATTCATAGAGTTATAATCAAAAATGTGTTAGTGGGTTATCTGTAAATGATGAAAAATAAAATGAAAATCCTACAAGAATTAGATAAAATTTCACTATTTCACACAGGAAATATTTTAAGGAAAATTAATTTATAAAAAATAATGTTCCTTGCGATTTGATTTAATTATACATGAAAATATTGTTCCTTAATTAAAGATTTCGCGACAGCTAACGTAGATTCACGTCGTTTGAAAGTCTGTAACTCTCTCACTGTCAGTGGGCGTTTCTTTCGTAATTTGTGTGTTATTTCTAAGTATGCACCCAGTGTTCATGTTTTAACAATAAAATATACTGTGGATAGAAATATGTTGATTAGAAAGCATATAATTATAATGCATATCCATTTGTAATATAATTGCGAATACAGAAAATTTCTTCTGAAATATTTTATTTTGAGAGAATAAAGCTTGTAGGCTGACTTTACTGTCAAAAAGACAAAATCCTGCGGTCACAAAAGTGTGAATATATATTTATAAAAGTTAAAGTATATTTAAAAATATATATAAAGTTAAAATATATTTAAAAATTTTAAAGACTAAAGTATCCTTAAAATAATAATCCTCCCCCCTACAAATAAATAAATTAATTAATTAATTAAAATAAAGAAATATATGAAGTAAAAGATTAAGCCTTTAACTATGACGACAGTTAAGAAACGATTTTACAAGTCTGTCTTAAATTCGAATTCCATTCTTTTTTTTTTTTTTTTTTTTTTTTTTTTTAATATACAATTTTTACATTCAACCTATTTTTCTATTTTAAACAGTAAACCACGCCTATTTAGATGATATTTTTCTTCTAGTGCATACTTGCCAACATCCTAATTAATATTCCGTAGTATCATTAGCCACGCTTTTATATATATATCAGTATTATTTTAGAGTACTTTTTGTCTTATTTGATCGTAATTGCATTTGGAGAATATTACTCTACAAACTTACTGGTGTGAGAAAAAGGGCGGGACTAGCAACACTACGGAATATTAATGAGGATTTGGCAAGTATGCTAGTGTTCGCTTAAAGGATTCAAAATTTATCACCAGATGAAGTAAATATTGCTTGTGTATAGTTTTGTTAACATAAAATAAAAGGTTTAACACGAATACTCAAAGTCACCTTTACTTTTCTTTTCTGTATTGTTTTCTTTTGAAGAACGATAAAAGGCGGGGCTTTAGAAATCAGGAGTTCTTGATACTAACACTAATGTCTAAAAATCAACATTTTTGTTTCATTTCTTTGTGTTTGATGTTATTGTTATATAATTTTCCCCGTAAATAAAAAATAAAAATATTTTGTTCAATTTTCTCTGTTATTTTTTAAGATTTGTTTCGTTATCTCATGCAAAACTTTATAAGAGACAGCCCCTTAAACCACTCCAAAAGAAAGATTTATTTATATCTCGAAAACTAATCACTGGAATGTGCTGCAAATTTGCACACCCATATTTTTCAGCATTAGGATTTATTTTATGTAAAAATTAATATAGGTCATAATTCATAATTTTTATGAATATGAAATTATTAATATTTTTCAGAATTAAAAAAAAAATTCAGAATCAAAAGTAATGATGGATTATGTTTGGGTTTCTTCACTGTATCTCGTAAATATATGTGTATATATATATATATATATGTATATATATATATCGATCGAGTTAATTTTTGGGAAGATATTAATAAAAGTTTGAAATATGAATTTAACATTAGCACCTTCAAACTTTGAACGCTTATAACTCTATAAAAAAATAAGTAAAATATACTTTTTCGCATCGTCGCGATCCCAGGAATTCAAATTTTAAATAAAAGTTACCACTGAAAAAATCAAAGTTGGTGCGCTTTTTAATGTGTAGACCCCCAATTCAAAATTTTACTTCATTATCTGAAAGTACTAAAAATTCCCAGTCGAATGATACCTATTGCATTTTTGTGCATTGATTAGCAACGGAGTTACCTCAAGTGCTGCGTTTTTTTCCCCCCCGACAGTACAGTCAGCAAAATAAAAACGCCACCCCACCTAATTTCGCCGTAAATTATCGTAGAAACATGCGACTGATACCGATCAGTTTGTAATAACGTCTAGTTTATAATGTTATAGTTAGATTTTACTTAGGGGTCGTCTACATATTAAAACTGACATCAACTTCATTTTTTTCAATGGTAACCCCCCTTTTTTATAATTTATTTGAATTCTTTGGATCAAATCACCACGGAAAATGGTATAGTTTATATATTTCGCTCAATTTTTCATAGAGTTATAAGCTGTCAAAGTTTGGGGATGTTAATGTTAAATGAATGTGACAAACATTAAATCATATCTTCCGAAATAATTATGATATTTAAATTCTGTTTTTTTTTATTCGTTAGAATGAAGTGACCCAAACATATTCCATGCAAATTTTTGCTAAAAAAACATTTTTTGAATTATGAAAATTATTAATAAATTCATATTTGAAAAAATTATGAATTATGACCTATGTTAATTTTTGCACGAATAGAACGGGCATCATCAAAAACATGGGTTTCCAAATTTACAGCTCGTTCCTAACATTATTTTTTGAGTTACAGTGATATTTCACTTTTTATTCCTGTTAGGGGGCCGTCACTTGTTGTAATCTGTATCCTCTATAAGTAAATGTTTGTATATAATTTGACGGAAAACTATTTTAATTTACCTTTATGTTATTTTTATTGTTCCCTAAGCAATATTTCGATGTTTATTATACAAATTGGCATATTTTTGTAAAGTTCTCACAATGTAGGCAAGGGACTGTGAAAGAATTTCAAAAGAAAAGTAGCCCCGCCTCTGATTCGCTGAAACACTATTTAAAAAAAAAAGACTAATTTGCATATTCCTATTTGACTCTATATGTGACGTTGGTATGCATAAATCACAATGGTATTTACTACATCCATTATTGAAGGCAAAACTTAAATGATTTAATTAAAAATATGCAAAATTATTTTGTTTTATATTATAAAGTTTTAGAAAATTTGTGAAAAGGCGTGGCTTACGGTACCAGAGAGGAATATATCCGATCCTAATATGTTAAGTCTTTCTTCATAAGTATTAAATATCTTTTTCTAGTTTTTCGCTGCTAAAATTCTATTTTAACCCTGTTACACTTTTTTTCGCATTTCAATATTCAAGAGTACGTACACCTCTAGTTAAATATCATGTTTTAGAAAACACGGTACAGCGAAACTGATTGCATGAAACAGCAATTATGCATTCGACAATCGTTTTATTATTATTATTATAAATATTTAAGAATTTTAAAAAGATTTTTTACCATGAATTTTATGTTTAAATTTTGTTGTGACATATTTGCATTTGGTTACTGTACCGTTTGTAAGCTTTGTGTTATTTAAAATTTATCCCATAATGTAACATAATAAAATATCAAATTTCTATTAAAAGTTTTTTAATACAGAATCAAATAGTGAAAAATTCCTTTTTTTTTTGACAGTTTTAAAAAACTGTCAATTAAAAAAGAAAAAAAAAATTTAATCTTTTGTGTATTTTGTAATACGGACTTAATTTTGTTAGTCAACTTCAATTAAAAACCAAGATATTAAAGAAAGTATAAAGCTCCATTCGCAGGAAATGGCCACTAAAATAGACGGAAATATAATTTTAAATCATGTGTCAAATAAAAATAAAATCTGTAATCTTCAGTATCCATATATTTAATTTATATTTAAAATAAACAATATTTTATGAGATAATTTTGCAATGAACAATTTCATAATTTCACTATAATAAAGTAACAGGGGGTTTGTATATTAAAATGCATCTTTCTCATGTATCTCAGAAAATTAAATGTTATTATTATTATTATTATTATTATTTTATATATTTTTTTTTTCACAACTAGCTACAGTACGCTTACGTCCTATTTACATTAAACTTTGATATGGAAGCTATGTTGCTGTTTTTCGATGCTGCGAAATTTACAAAATATTTATATTTGTGTTAATATACTATACAGATAGAAAAATAATTATATAATATCAACAAAACTTCTTTAAGCAATATGTTTAAATACATTACCGTATGAAATGTTTATATATGAATATTGTATTTATTTTTAATGAGACATATAAACACAAAATACTAAAAAAAAAAAAAAAAAAAAAAAAAAAAAAAAAGAAGAAGAAAATGTGTTATAATTTTTTATAAATCAAGCGAAATATATATGCATACTTGCCAACCTAATCCGTAACATTGTTAGTTCCCGCCTCTTTGTGTACAGAGTTTAATTTTTAGAGTAATTAACTTCAAATACATTTACGATTAACTCATTGAGCGCCACGCGAATTCTTATGGAAATCCCATTCAGGCCACACGCACTGCTTAGAAGCGTGTGATATTTATCGAGTTTCAATAAACCCCATTAGGCCTTAACGATATAATCCTATAAAAATCCTATAATTAAAAAAAAAAAAAAAAAAGGAAATAAATTGTCAGTAATTACTTAAAACTATGTAAATTCTGTAGTTTATATCATATTTTACACTGCCGGCTGACTTGGCCTAAATGGAAAGATCAGTGTCAGCCACCGATGGCTGACATGGCGCTGAACCTGTTAAATAAAGAAAAAATATTCTACAAAGATTGATGTGAAAAAAATGTACGGAAAGGGGCGGGACCAGTAATCCTCCGGGTTAGGTTGACAAGAATGTATATACATAGAGCAATGCCAGAAAATGGTCTTTATTTTTCATGAACCGGATGAATGGTACTTTTCTTCTGAATAGTCTATGTATAAAATAAAATAAAATGCTGCTTTAAATACCCTTTAAATGAAAAGTTTTATTACATAAAGTAATTTTCTGGCACTCTACAACTCCCAAATCACACACAATACGAAACCCCGCCCTTTTCCAGTGTTTAAAGGGTATAAACGTTTAATATGCTTTCTATTCGTTTTGATCTTTTCTCCTCCTCCTTATCTTCTTCTTTTTTCCTTAAAAAAAAAAAAAAAAAAAAATATCTGCAATCTGACACAATTTTGTTAACTTAGACTGATAATTATACAGAGAATTTTAACAGGAACAGCGAGGAGAGAACATTTTAAAAGTATGATTCGTAATAAAGTTCTATTTTTATGTATTTATTTTATTTGTGTTCATGCGATTAAATGTTTTCTTGTGTTTACGAGGAAATCTTATCACTTTCACACTGCTAATTTATAAAATATAGTTTTTTGTTCTCAATATATTGAGAAATAAGTATATATATATATATATATATATATATATATATCTGCGAGAATATCGAACATTTCTCTTAATATTAATTAAGTCAAGGCACATTTTTAAAATCGTCGATAATGAAATTATAAAATTCTGCATTCGAAAAGCTTCATGTATGTGTAAATCACAAAATATTAATATTTAAACGTGTGGTTAATCTGACGCAGAAAAATTAACTTTTATTTAATTTCTAACTATTTATATTTTGAATACATAAATTAACATTACAATCTGTATTCTTTTTATAAAAAGTTTATAAAATAAAGACTTAACTTATAAATTGTTTTAAGAGAACAAAAAAAAAAAAAAAAAAGAAAAGAAAGTAAACGAATATATATATATATATATATATGTGTGTGTTAGGCAAATTTTATGCATATTTTGTAAAATCATAGAATTTAGGAAACTTAAATATTTGATATTTTTCCCATAATCGATGCGTACAGATCATATTCATTATGACATATCTCTCTCTCTCTCTTTTTTTTTTTTTTTTTTCTTTTTTAATAGAGTAATGTAACATGTTGACCTTTTCAACTGAAGATTTTAGATTAAGGGTAGTCAGCCTTTCTACACCCACCGTCCACTTCGGTATCTGTGTTAAGAGTAGAATTTTAGAACATCCCATTAACTAGTAGGATTTATTATTTTGCATATTAATTTCTTACACATTATAAAATATAAAAGCAAAAGAATATCATGAAGATTTATGTATAAGTTTTTAATAATGTCATGAAAAGAAAATAATTAATAAAAAAAAAAAAAAAATCTGTTTTAATATTTTCAAAAAGTCAATTAAATTACAGAAAATGGAAGAACTGCAGTATGAGAACAAACTCCCATTGTCACTGTGAAACGGCCGTGGGAACCAGGTTGAGTGCCACCGTTTCAGACAATTATACGGCAGCTTGAGTTAAAATAATTTTGAATTTTCAAACAAATTTAAAACCATTTACCTTTTTTTTTTGATAGATATTTTAATATCTATTCAAGCTATTTAATTTTCTTCGTATGAAATGAACTATTTGATGTTTAATCAATAGAAACAATCAAATGAGACAATCAATTTGTTTTATAATTAATATTTCTGAAACTTTTTTCCGGTGTAAAACTTAATATATAATGTATGCCGGGTGGTAGATCATGATTTATATTTTCTAAATGTATAGACGGACCCCTAATACATTTTCACGTGTAACTCTATTTAGAATTGATTTAAAGTACATAAATAGGTTTGTTTTCCGAACCGCCTTGATCTCAGAAATCTGAATATGAAGTCAAAAATAGGGGTTGCCATTGAAGAAAATGAAGTTAATGCCAGTTTTAATATGTAGACAACCCCCTAGGCAAAATTTAACTATACCGTTATAAACTAGACGTTATTACAAATCGATCGATACCAGTCAAATGTTTCTACGATAATTTACGGCGAAATTAGGTGGGGGGGGCGTTTTTTTTTTTTGGCTGACTGTACATATAATGCAGAAATTAAAATAAACTTTCAAAATTATTTTAGACTTGATTTTTTTCTTCTTCTTCTTTTTCGTCTGGATTAATATGTAAAGAAAATTTGAAAATGACCCTATTATAATCAGTATTGTTTTACAGACCTTCCGAAAGATCTGTGATAATATTTACAGCATTTATTTTCAAAATAAATTGCTTTTTGCTCCCTTTGAGTAAGCTTTAGTTTAGCCAAAACTAAGATATTCGACTGTGTTTAAGATTTTCTATTTTCAAAACAAAGAGCATTTAATGTAATGTTAATTTCTACTAGTACATATAAACCACATCGATTTTTGAAACTTTTTTTTTTCTTCATAGAAATTATGTATCAGTTTTTGTACTAGATTTCTGACCAGGAAACCATCCCATAGTGTAATCACAAAAAAATAAATTCAAACAAGCATTAATCGAAAGAGCATATATAAATATGTTTTTTAACGCAAAAAGCAATAGCCCTCGTCAGCTCGTTTTCGAGTTATAAATTCTGAAAGTTCGCTAATAATCTGTGCAACCACTCCTGAATCGATAACACCAAGCCTTACTGAAATAATGAATCAAATCCAAAACAAGCAGAAATCGAGAGAGTGTAGTCAAATGTGTTCTTTGATGGAATAATCAGTTTCCCACTTCAGCTTTGAGATATATTCAATAGAAATATAATATCTATTACAAATTCGGTAAAATAGAATCTGAAAATTAATGAAAGTCGTGGTTCTGGCAGGTTTTCACGGGACTCCTCCCACTTCTTTCAGATTACTATATTTTTACCCAAACTTAAATATAGATTTCTCGACAACGCGCTTAAGAGGGCTGACAGTTTATACGTCAAAAATCACGTTATATTATGCCCTCTCAAATGAACATAATTTAATTTATTTCTATTATTACACTATTATGATGGTTTCCTGGTGAGTACTTATGCTTGAACACTTAATAATTAATCTCAAACCAGAATTATTTTTCGTCAAAAATATTTATTGATTTTAGAATTACAGAACATCGTGGGATATCATTCCTCTATTTCCCGTAGTGTTCAAGTATTGTTAATTCCGCCTTTTCTCTCACGCCAGTACATTTTCAGGGTAATTTACGTCTTATTTAATCGCAATCACACTTAGAGACTATTATACTACAAATTTACTGGTGTGAAAAAAAGAGTGGGACTAATAACATTATGGAACACTAATTAAGCTTTTTGCAAATATGCATATGCTGAGTAATAACTAAAAAGAAAAAAATCCAAATCGGTAGCGCATACATAAACATGTTTTTTGACGCATAAACAATTGCCCTCGTCAGCTTGTCACTTATAAATTCTGAAAGTTCGCTAATGATCGGCGCAACCACGCTTCACTAAAATAATGAATGAAATCCAAAATAAGCAGAAATCGAAAGCAAGATTTATGAAACAAATAAAGAGTTGTTTAATGCATAAATCAGTTGCCCATTTTAGGTTTGAGATAAACTCTATCGAGATATAATGTCTAAAAAATTCGCTAATGTAGAATCTAAAAATTGTAAAAGTCATGGTTCTAACAAGTTTTATAAGGACTCCTCCCACTCCTTTCTCATTACTACATTTTTATTCACACTTAAATATAGATTTTTCGAGAACGAGCTCACGAGAGTAAGCAGTTTACGCTTCGAAAATTACGTTAGATTATGCCCTCGCGAATAAACGCTATTTAATTGGTTTCTATTAATACACTATTGGTATGGTTTCCTAGTCAGATAACTTCTTCAGGCATCGCAGTGCTCCTAAAATTTAGCACTCATTTTATTATACTGTTACCATTACATTAAAGCAATACTATTTAACCTAATTTTAACGCATGGTTTTAAAATATTCAAGAAAATGTTTTGTTGAAGAAAGTGGTGCAACATAATAAAATGTCAAATATTTTTAATTACAAACAATATAACATTTTATTTGATGAATCTATTCAATTACACACAGTCGTATATCTTAGATTAGAGATCATTTATAGTGTAATAAAACATAATAATGTGTAGAATCGTAAAATGAAAAGGTCAAAAGTAGTGCAAGTATTTTTTATCATAAGTAATTTCTGAAAGTAGATATCGTTTAATTGTTCTTTAAACGAGTAGATAAAATGATGTTTTAGTGCTTTTTCTTCTTGTAGTTAGTATTTTTGTAAGTATATTAGTGATTTCATGTCTCAGCTAGTATTTTTGTATGTATTAGTACTTTCGTCTTGCAGCTAGTATTTTTACAAGTTCGCTATTTTTATCTGATGGAAAATACTTTTAAATGCTTTATTTCTTTTCTTCAATACACGATATTGATATAATTGTGTATTTTATTCACAATGTGATATATGCACGGGATGCCTTGAAAGAAGCAGCTAAAGTTTAAAAATACAGCAGAAAATGGTTTGTGACATTTTTTATTGCGTGTTTTAAGCATTGTATAATAGTAGAATTAAAAACTAATTCAATGACTAATAGTTTTCTCAAAGATAAATGTTACGACTAAATTTCATGACGATTGAGATAATGTTTTTCTTCTCACTCAAATGTAAATCATAATAATTTGAAAGTCTTTGTCATCACCATCAATCAGATTTTAAAAAAATCTATTCTACTGCTGCTGTTATGGTACAGCATTTATACCATATTTTGATTGACAATCCAAAGGAATAAACAGAGAATTTATCGCTTAAATTTTTTTATGCATTGGCACGCAAACAACAAATCATTATCAATTAAACTCTTGTCTGCATTTGAGTGAGCCATGGTATGATTTCAACGCATCCTGTAATGAAAAGATATGTAGTGAAATTATAGATTTATTTTATTTTAACTAAACTGCTGAATTATAGATTTATTTTATGTTAAGGATTTTAAAAAGAAATTGGTGCTAAAATAAATTATTTTCACTTTCAGAAATATGTTTATGGATATATTTTTTAAAAATATTTTTATACCTGTGTTTTACTTGAACTATTGTTTTTTCTCTATTGTGATTCTAAACATATTTCCTTTGTTATCGATTGCATTGTACACATACACATACTCACCAATCATCTCATTATGAACCGTACAATTTTTAGTAACCGCCTTTTTTTTTCACACGAGTCATTTTTTAGAGTAATTTTATTCGTATTTAATCGTAACAACATTTGAAGAGAAATACTCTAAAAATAAAGTGATGTGAAAAAAGGGGCGTTAGCAATTGTGCGGTTATTAATGAAATAGTTGGCAAGTATGCATACATATATATACGTAAGTGTTTTTAATTCACTTAATGCATAACGATGTTTTTTGTATATATTAATGCACTAATCCTTTAAAATGTATCTTAAAGTGAATTTAGCATAGTAATCTGTTGTTGTAACCTTCTCGATTTGTCTTATTACTTTTTTTCTTTCTGTGTGTGTGTGTGTGTAAGGGGATTTTTGTTTTCTCCCCGCTTTATAGTTAAATGAAATACAGAGCGGCCAACCAAATCCGGCAAATTGTTTGTACCGCCCCTTTTTCTACACCACTTAATTTTTAGAGTACTTGTTTTCTTAATTCATCGCAAATATATTTGAAGAGAATTACTCTAAAAATTAAGTGGTGTAGAAAAAGGGGCGGTATAAACAATTTGCCGGATTAGGTTGGACACTATGGAAATATGAAGTTATGTATTTTTTAAGATGTTTTGCTTTGCTTAGCATTCCTATTTTATTGTATACATTGTTTAAGAATATACTTATGTACTTTTTAAACTTAACGATACTTTTGTATCGCTAAATTTTAATTTATGTATGTATTCAGATGCTTAATGGTTTTATATTACATTGTGATTTTTAACTTTTTGATGAAATTCTTATTCGCTATATGTCTGATGTATTTCTGTATTTGTTATAAGAATGTGAGTATGGTTAATTATAGTTAATTTTCCTATATAATGGCTGAAATATCTATAAATGTGTAACAAACTGTTTTGTACACAAGATCTGTCTGCACGTTTTCCGACTATATGCCAGGAAAGTAAAACAACGTAGATTCTCATTCATTAATTATATCTAAAATGGAACTGTCAATTTTTATGGTGGTGTAAAAATATCATGAACTTTTGCATCCACATGTATAGTGTTTAAAAACATTCCTGGAAGGAATATTTTCAGATATATTTCAAGTGTTTACAGTAAACAGTTTTAGTGGAAATCAAGATACAAAGAACTGTATCCAGAGCTAGTAGCATTTCCGGATTTTTGACATGGATAAATGCTGCAACTATGTTTTATCGTGTGTTAATGCGTATAGTTTGTGCTTTCTATAGTCATCTGAAAAACATTTCAGGATCTTTAGTGTGTCATTCTAATGTATTACAACCAATGAATACAAACACCAGTATATTGATTCCTCTACGCTTTACGTCTTATTGAAACTTTATGAAATTGTATAATTAAGTAGTGATAATTGTATTTCGACTTGTGTTGGTGCATAGTGATAAAACATTTAATGGATGATAACTACACTCAAGAATTTTCTTTATTAAGTCAAACGTTTGGCTGACAACATTCTTTCTCTGTTGTGTAAGTGCTTTAAAAAAGTGCTTTAAAAAAGTGCTTTAACTGTGATGACATTGCTACGGTTTCCTCATTGCATCCAATTGTGTCAGTACAAGTTTTGAGCGTTCCAACTATGAAAATATGTAAGTTCGATGTTACAAATGTTTCTAATTACACTTCTGGTTTGCCCTGGTGTTTCGTATTCGCCAAACTGTTAAAAGGAAACTTAATATTCGTGAAAAGAAATTTTATTTGCGTCAACTGTGAAAATAGAGTTTTGATTTTTGAGTCATATTTTTGAAGACACAAGGCTTGAACTCAGACTTATGTTAAAAGTATACGGCGAAGAGAAAATTCTCATTCAGTGTGAATGCAGGGACAAAGAATTGTTTGCTACTGCACACCGACAGAAAATATATACTGAAGAAAGTAGTGATCGTTCAATTTAATACGTGTTAGTAAACACAGTACGCCAAATAATTATGTACTGCGTTGATATATCTTGTCCAATACTTTCCTTATGAAACTGTAAAAGACAATTATTTGCAGACAGATCTTGTGTTCTTTCACCGATATACAGTAAACTCTCGATTGCCCGAATGCGTGTTACCCGTTTTGTGGATTATCCGTTGCCTTCTTCTTGAGACTTTAAATTATGATGTTCATTTAAAAAATTATTTATACAATTGTATCTACAATCAAAAGTTTTAGAATAAAGGAAGGCAAAATTTCTAGGAAAATGAATTTGCATTTGCCTAGCCACCCAATTCCGCGGATAATATAGGGTTTACTGTAATAATGGAATTTTCATTTACATTTTTTTACATGGTGAAAACCAGCAACTCTTATATGTATTTTACTGTTTCGAGGAATAATTAAACAGGAAATGTGTTGTTCTACAGCCACTTAAATTCTATTTGCTTAACACTTAACGGACGGGCCACGTAAATCTACGTCATTACGTTATGACTATCTAAGACGGACAACGTAGATTTACGTTTGCTGTTTTAAAGAACGGGCTACGTGGAAAAGTTATTGACTATAATATGTCAATTATGCAAGTTCCACTTCGTAAGAGTGGATGTTTTATAAACTATCACATTCATAAGGACAACTAGACATGCAAATGAAAAAGTTATACAATTTTATTCAAAAATAGTACTTATTCATTGAAACTACAACGTCCATATATAGATGTTTATTTAATTCTTTAAAAAATTTCCGGAAACGGGGACAGACAGAGAAAATACAACCCGTCTGTTAAGTGTTAAATTATTTTAATTTTTTGCGCATAAACTTTATTTATTTCAATAAATTAATCAAAAGAATGTTGATTCTTTTAATTATTTTCAAGAGTTATAGGTCTGTAACATACAAATTCAGTTATTTTATTTGTCACAAAAGAATATAATCTAAGAGCCAGTTTCTTAATAGTTCAGTATTATATATGTTTTTGTTAAAAACATTAAAAAAAAATATTTATAAATTTAAAAAAAAAAATTGTTCCTATTTACCCAATTTATATTTATTAGAATCAAAGAAGTCATTTAAATATCATGTTAAAATAATTGTTTAATTTTGATAAAATATGTCATATGTATGTTCTAACATTATTTAATTCTTAAGAATAATAACACATACTTTTATTTTTCGTTGATTTTATATTAAATTAAAAGTAATATGTCTAGGGCTTTGACCCAAACTGATTTTCAAAATACATTAATACAAATAAAATCATTAGAGCTATTTGAGAAAAAAAAATGTTTTGAAAGCTATCAAAAGAAGAAAAAAACATCAATTTATTTTTTAATTACAAGTTTTTCAATATAGAAATGAGAAATTATCTAGTAGATAAGACTTAATTATCTTAGAACAGACCATGACTCTTTTAAGCGAAAATAAAATATAATTAGGAATAAGGTGACTAAAAGAATCAGTTAATCCTTTCTTAATTTTCCTTTCTCTACATATGTCAAAGATATCCTTCATGTCGCCTTTGAGAAACGATTAAAATAATTATGTTTAAAATTTAAACTTTTCTGATTGTATAACGGTTTGATTTAGAAAAATATTCATTAGTAGTTTCTTTCTTTCTTTCTTTTCTTTTTTTTTTTTTTTTTTTTAAGTGTTTTCAATAATGAACTTTAAAAAATGCAACAAGGTTTTAAAACTTAATTTTTTTTTTTTTTTTTTTTTTTTTTCAATAATATAATTTTTTTTTATTTGTTTTCCTTCTGTATATGAAAAATGTAATTATGAAAATAAGAGAAAGGTTTAATTATTAAATAATATTTAAGTCATTGCATGTCAAAAAGTTAATTTTACTTTAAAATTTCCATTATAAACACAACAACAATTAAACTGGCAAAGTTTTAATATAATGGAAGAATTTGTTGCTTTCATTGATAAATTGCTTTTATTCATAAATATATTTCTTTAGTTAATCAACTGCAAAATATTTATTAATGATATAATCCCTTTCTTGCATCATATTTATGAATTATACA
Source organism: Salticus scenicus (assembly GCA_963930645.1). Taxonomy (NCBI): domain Eukaryota; kingdom Metazoa; phylum Arthropoda; class Arachnida; order Araneae; family Salticidae; genus Salticus; species Salticus scenicus. The sequence continues at coordinate 117,125,142 of OZ005658.1, read as the reverse complement.
ATTCAAGTCCATGTATATAATTCATATCATAGTAACTATTATGTAAAATAGTTTGGTTTTAAAAGCATTTATATTATGAATTTTATAACCTGTTACAAATTCTTAATTCACGATGAAAATTTTAACATCACTTACATTGTACTTTTAATTTAATATTTTTGCTACTCATTTTAATTATATATATATATATATATATATGTATATAATTAAAACATATAACGTATTGTTAAAAAATGTAGAAAGTGATTCTTACATATATAAACATATTCTGATATAATATAATGAACATATGCATATTCTGTTTGGTGTATCTTTAAACTATTTATGAATGTTAATGGTTAATAAACGTGGTACGTCCATCTGAGAGTCTGTTTTATTTTTTATTGCTGTTTTAACTCCAGTATGTTAGATGCAGGGCTAGTACTGCCCACCTTTCTATCCAGATAATTTCCACTACATAACAGTTGTTCTCATAAAATAAGCCTAGAAATTTAAAAAGAGTTTTACTGTTCATGAATAGTGGTGGAAAATGTCCTAAAAAATAAGAAATACTACATGCTCTAATTATAGGGTTCGTACAGTCCTTGATTTTACTCTAACACTAATTTCTTATAGAAATTTCTTTTATAAAAAATAAATTAAAAATTTGATAAAAGAAGTTCATTGTTGAAAAATACTGGTGAAAAAGTCTGTGAAAAAAAAGGGGGGTGGAGGCAGATCTGTATGAACTCTGTATTAGCAATAACAGCTATTTTTGGACTGTGAAATTTCTTTTTACCCACCTGCTTGTGATGGTGAAAATAAAAATATAACAGTGAACTTATTTTGGTGGTCCCAGCAAGTTCATTGTAATAGAATTAGATTTTATAATAATTATTCCTTTTAATGAGACAATCAATACACTCATTATAAACTAGATTACGTTATAGAAGTCTTATCTGCCAATTTTCAAATTAATGTTCTGTAGTTTTGTTAGTATCCGCCCTTTTTCCACACCATTTTTTACAAAAGCAGTTTTCTCCAAATGTAATTGCAACTTACATAAAAAATACTCTTTAAAAAGACTGGTGTGAAATAAAGGCGAGTACTACCAATTCTACACGGAATATTAATTAGAATGTTGGCAGGTATAATAGATATAATCAACAAACTGGTAAATCTAGTAAAATAATATACTGCCAACATTTTAATTTATTCCGTAGTAATTTTAGCCCCGCCTTTAATTCGCACCACTTTATTTATAGTAAAAAAAATTTCGAATATCGAATCGAACAACGGAGCACTGGAAAGCTCTTGAATCTCTAGGATCTGCGTCTTCCGTCACACGACATCAGCAAACTGAAAGAAAAAAGGTCGGGGTTAGGAGGCATTGAGCTGAAGAAAATTTAAATAAATTACTAGAACAACGCACATGAGAAGGAAATTTAAGTAAAGTATTACAAGATATCCTACCAGTACGAATTTAAACATCAAAAAGGAAAATTAAATTAAAAGGAACATTTAAAAACAATTCATTAAAATAATTAAAAAAAAAAATACTCGTGAAAAATAAGTGGTATAAAAAAGACGGGGCTAAAAATACTCCGGAATAAATTAAAATGTTGGCAGCTATCAAAATAGGCACAGAGCCTGATTAAGGGGGAAGACACATTATTTATACTTACACGGTTATTTTTTAACAAATACTTTACTGCTCTAATAAACAGAAAATTCTCATTAAAAATTATTTTAAAAGAATTCTGGTGTCTAATAACGTTGAGTAAATTGGATTGTTTTACACTGTTCATTTTTTATAAAAAATATTTCCTCGTCAAAGCGTGGAATTTCTATGACATGAAGTAAAAAATAATTGTAAAAATATTCCGGTGAGAGCGGCGATAATGTGTGCTGCCCCCTTAATCAGGCTCTGAATAGGCACATTCAACCTTAAAACAAAATGGAAGCGGAGCGGGTAACTAACAGTTTTAGAGAATATTACTAAGAATACGTGCAGATCTGAGTTTCTTTTCAACATAGGAATACCGTTCACTAGAGTTCCAGCCAATGGCAATAGGCTGGAAGAAATTTTTAGCATAAGAATACCTTTTCGTCGACAGTTATTCAATCGAGAGTAGAAGTACGCTTATGGTACTGCAGAGCTGCCAACTTAATCCGGTAAATTGTGTGTACCGCCCCTTTTTCTACACCACTTAATTTTTAGAGTAGTCGTTTTCTTAATTTATCGTAAATATATTTGAAGAGAATTACTCTAAAAAATAAGTGGTGTAGAAAAAGGGGCGGGATTGACAATTTGCCGGATTAGGTTGACAGCTCTGGTAATGTTATGCCTACATTGCTTTGTTAAAAGTAGAGGCTACGATTGCCTATTTCATTTACAAAAGTTTAAAAAAAAAATGAAAGAAAGAAAGATTCGTTAAAATTTTTAAATATTTATCAAAACTAAAGCAGTGAAATATAAAATTCTCATTTTTCCATTTAAAAATTTCTTTGAAATCTCGCTATACGACGTCGTCAGAGACTGTACCCCAGCCTGCAAACCACTCTATAAACATTCAAAGATATCGCCCCTCTAAAATTCGACTTTGCTTCAGGGATGCCAGGTCATATTTTTCAAACGAGGCCAAACTTTCTCTGAAATAGAGCCAAATGGAGCCAAACAGAAACAAAATAAAGCCAAAAAAGAGCCAACACCAATGTTGCCAGCTCTGAGGATTAATCCCTACGCATAAGAAATTTTAGAAGTCTTCTTCAACATGAAGGAACGCAGTAGGGACTACTTGGAGGTTCCAGTTTTCCTCGGGACATCGCCAGGATATCCCCAGAATGAAAATTCTTCATACAGAAATCCTGAGCAATAAAGTAGGGACTTTTATCATGAATGTAGGGACATTTTATGCTGTCCTGTGGGGACATGGCATAATTTAAGTTGGCAACATCGGTTTACACTTGAAGATTCAAAGTACAGTAAAAAGACATTGCGTTCTTGGGTTATGAACTTCAGATACTCTTGTAATGCACCATTAAATTAAATAAACAAATAAATAAAATAAATAAATAAATAATTCGACTTACTATTTTTTATAAAAATTTCTTTAACATTATATATTTTGAAGACTTCGAATTCATTTCGTTTTTAGTTCAAGTTATGCTGAGCTTGAAATTTGAAAATTCGAATTGGAAACCAAATATAGAGAAAGGCGGCGTTGTATGCATTAATCTAATTTAAGCGTCCAAAGTAAAGAGTATACAATCAACCAATAAACAGAAAAAAATATTTTAAAATATAATAAATATATATTATTATAGTTTCACTAATCATATATTGTCGTATTTCAACTAAATATGCCCCACGAGCCCCACCCACTTCCCCACAGCCTGATAAAGGGGGAAGGACACATTATCTCCGCTCTCACCGGAATATTTTTACAATTATTTTTTACTTCATGTCATAGAAATTCCACGCTTTGACGAGGAAATATTTATTATAAAAAATGATCGGTGTAAATAAATCCAATTTACTCATCGTTATTAGACACCAGAATTCTTGTAAAATAATTTTTAATGGGAATTTTCTGTTTATTATAGCAGGAAAGTATTTGTTAAAAATAACGGTGTAAGTATAAATAATGTGTGCTTCCCACTTAATCAGGCTCTGCCCTTCCCTCAGGCTTAGGACTCCAGTGCAGTCAATCGGCCTCACTTCCAAATACCAAAACATTCAATTAAATATGCAAACACACATGAAAACTTATAATCAAAATATTTCTTATTTTAATGAAAAATATTATTTACTTACTGAGTTCTGATTAAAAAAAAAAAAAAAAAAAAATCATAACCTCTGACTGAATACTGAATATATAAGCACAATGGGATTATGAAAGACATGCGTAGAATGAAGAATACCATTCGGGAAAGATTTTTACACTAATTTTGAATAAAAGTATAATTATTTATTCAGTAAAAAATAAAAAGGAAAACATTGAAGGTATGACCATCCCAATATTTATCTTTTCTTTTTATTTATTATCAGGATTTTTCTTAATTTACTCGAGAAGTGTATCAACACTAGAGATGCAAAAAACCAGGGAATTTAAACTAAGGGAAAAACCCGGGAGTTTTGGGAAAAAACTGGGAAATTTGGGAACTTTGCGGGGAAAAAACAAATTAGAAATCTCTAAAGCATACAGTGGGTTGCCAAATTAATGTGGACACTCATAAAAATCAACTTATCGTGATATTTTTCCTAAATAAGATAAGCCAATTTCGCTCCAAGGAGGCCAAACTGGCAACACTGCTTTGCTTCTTTAAGCTATTCTGAATAAACAGCTTTTTCATGAACTACGATATACGACCCCAATATTTTAGCAAAATCGGCCAAAACTAGAAAAGTACTAATTAAAAAGTCTTTTAATTTTTTCTGGTGTACGATTACATTATTATTATTTTTTTTTTAACACAATTTTTTCTTGCACAGTTGAAACTAAAGTAATTATTAAAATAATTATAAGATAAATAAATCGCCATTCTTGGCAAAATATCATTAGTTATTTTGCCAATTCATACACTGAAGTGAAAAGAGATATTCTTTAGTATTTTTTTAGTTGTAAGTAAGTTGTTAGTTGCGAGATGTTGCAGCGGCCTGTAAGATGAAGTTAAAGTCGCTTGATGTAGTCAAGAATTTTATAATGTTCTCTTCCTACTACACGCAAAAATTCAAAAAGCGCTTGTAAAAATGTAAATACTCTTGTACATATAGATGTCGTCTTGTGAACTATTAAAGATATAGATTTAATTATTTTATATAATTTTGGTAATTAAATAACGAGAAAAATATTTAAGAAAATAGTGGGACTCAAAATACAGGGTAGTAGTATCCTGCCACTAACGACTTATATTTCACATTGGTTTTAGGAATATTTATGCATACTTAAAAGTTCAAGACCATGAGCGTTATAATATATATATATATATATATATATATGTAAGCCATAAAATTGGTAATTAGTTTAAAAAGTTGCACAAAATAATTTCAATATGCAATCGCTTAGTGTCAAATTTGGTACATATATTTATCAGTCACAAGGAATTAACGCAAGGCTATTAGTTACAAGAAATATATATACACATATATACGGAGAGATACAACAGAGATCTGAAGGGGGGGAGCTTCCGCCTTTCTTAGAAACGCTTAGAAACATCTAGTTATGTATAGATGCCAACATTTTAATCTATTCCAGAGTGTTTTTAGCCCCGCCTTTATTTCGCACCACTTTATTTATAGAACAAATTTCTCCATTTTATAACTTCCATAAAATAAGAAAAAGTAACTTTAAAAAATAAGTGGTATGGAATAAAGGCGAGGCGAAAAATACTCCAGAATAAATTAACACTTTTGCGACCGCATGTTTTTATCTTTTTCACAGTAAGGTACGCCTGTGGGCGTTATTCTCCCGAGTTACAATATTTCATAGCGAAATTTTCCACATTCACATTTGTATTACAAATGGATGTATATTACAGTTATAGTCTTTCTAATCAAAGCATTTATATCCATAGTATATTAATAGTACAATCAGCAATAAAAAAAAAAAAAAAAAAACGCCATCCGTGTGTGTGTGTGGGGGGAGGGGGCATTAATTTCTCCATAAGTTAAAAACATGTGGTTGGTACCAATCGATTTGTAATAACGTCTAGTTTATAATGGTATATAATAGGTTTTGCTTAAGGGGTCGTCTACATATTAAAACTGGCATCAACTTCATTTGTTTTCAAGTAAAAAAAGAAAGAAAACCTTGCTTCAAAGTAACTGATAATATATAAAACGACAAAAATTCAGCCAAATTGTTAAAGTTATGTACAAGAAAACATGTTCTAAGTTGCATTACTGATATAATGGCTCTTCAAAAGTTTCTTTTCCCTCTTATTTTCTAGACTTGAGGTTGAAACCGAAACCATTAGCCGACATTTTTAAGTAACTTTTATTAAACAATCCTCACGTCTCGAGGGAAAAAAATCTAATGATTTGTAATAAAAAACAAAACCAATTCGGGTGATTTTTTTCCACCGTAGTAAATGATACTGTATTGGCAATTTTTGAAAAGTTTAAATATTATTGAAAATTCCCAAAAATTGAAATGATGATCATATCGTGCAATTTGTAATTAAAAAAAAAATATATATATATATACAGTCACGACATTATTTCATTATTTAAAACATGAAAATCTGACATTGACAGATTTTAATTTAGTGCCAGAGGCCTACTGCTAAACTTGTTAATATCGACAAATACTTCCTTAGTTAATTCGTGACGATCTAAATTCCATGATAAAGTTTTCATTAAATCAAACCAATGTGTTTCAGCTGCAGATACTGTAACAAATAACGTTGGAAGTCCAAACTGTCTTATAGCCGCAAAACAACGTTTTTTCTCTTTTTCCCAATGAGGGGGAGTTGTGCCTTGGGGGGGACTCATGTCAAAGGTGTGCCTTGGGGGGGTACTCATGTCAAAGTTGTACCTTGGGGGGGACTCATGTCAAAGTTGGGCCTTGGGGGGGACTCATGTCAAAGTTGGGCCTTGGGGGGGGACTCATGTCAAAGTTGTACCTTGGGGGGGACTCATGTCAAAGTTGGGCCTTGGGGTGACTCATGTCAAAGTTGGGCCTGGGGGGGAACTCATGTCAAAGTTGGGCCTGGGGGGGACTCATGTCAAAGTTGGGCTTTGGGGGGACTTCATTCAATAAATCCCCATTCAATAAACCGACCGAAATAGGCCCTTAGCACTATTAAGAGTGACGTATAAAAATTCGACAACGCTGTACCGACTAAAATAGGGGTACCTTGGGGGGGACTCATGTCAAAGTTGGGCCTGGGGGGGACTCATGTCAAAGTTGTGCCTTGGGGGGACTTCATTCAATAAATCCCCATTCAATAAACCGACTGAAATAGACCCTTAGCACTATTAAGAGTGACGTATAAAAATTCGACAACTGTACCGACTGAAATAGGCCTCTAGCACTAAAAAAATGCTTCAAAGTAACTGATAATAAATAACCCCAAATATTTAACCAAATTGTTAAAGTTATTTACAAGAAAACATGTCCCTAAGTTGATTATTGCATAGCTGCCAATATTTAAGTTTATTCCGGAGTACTTTTAACGCCGCCTTTATTTCGCACCACTTTATTTATAGAAAAAAAAAATTCCCAATACGTTACTTTGATAAAATAAGACAAAATTACTTTTAAAAAATAAGTGGTACGAAATAAAGGTGGGGCTAAAAATACTTCGGAATAAATAAAAATATTGGCAGCTATGATTATTGATATGACAACTCTTCAAAGATTTGTTTTCCCTCCTATTTTCTAGACTTGAGATTGAAACCAAAACCATTAGCAAATATTGTTAAGTAACTTTTATTAAACAATCCTCATTTCTCGAAAAAAAAAAAAAAAAAAAAAATCTAATGATTTGGAAGAAACGAATTATCAAAGCTGAGACCTAAGAAGAATTAACTTTAGGTAAGGTTCCTATAAATACAAACTACCCCATTCGATTTATTTTATTTCATTTTATTTATTTTTATTTTATTTTATTACATTTTTCGCCTTAGGGTTCTCATTGTACCCTGCGAGTCCGTAGATTATCAAGAGGTAGACACTGTTTCGAGAAACACGTGCTACTTTTGAGTTACTTTTTTTTTCTAGACAAAAAAAATTCGAGGAAATTTTTTAACCCCAGTTTTCAACGGATTTACACGTTTTGAGAAGTCTTGAACGTGGTTTGACTATTTTCAGGAAATATCTCTCTGTATGTCTGTGTGTATCACAAATTTTGTAGACGCTATAACACAGGAATAAATGGTCGAAATTTGACCAAACTTGGTATTTAGTTGGACCTTGACCTAAATTGGTCTTGATTACATCTGGGAATCAATCTGTCAAAAGGTGTTTCCTTTTTTCTAAATTTTTAACATGGCAGTTTAGGATAAAATTTCGTGTAAATGTACATAATGAGAGTTATTTTTGACGCATGATAGTAAAATGAATAGGAATTATTGATAATAGTAGAAGTAAACTAGGAAAGAAGTGTGTGCATGTTATGCAGAAGTGTGTGCATTGCTAACCCTCGTGATGGAGGTACACCCCCCCCCCACCACGGGGGTAAAAATTTTCCATATGGGTACTTTTCGATAGACCTCATCAATGCCTTTGAGATGAATGGGTGAACCATAGGTCTGTAATAATTTAAAACAAAGTTATCGTTTTTTTTTTTTTTTTTTTTAACGGAAAAAAAAAAAATCATTTTTTCTGATGTTGGCACAAAGTTGACTTTCTTCGAAATTTAGTGTTATTACTTCTCTGATAAAAATCGCCTGCATTCATCATGAAAAATACTTTTTATAATTAATAATCCAATAAATAATTTGTACTGCGTGAATTTATGTAAGATTATATATATATATATAAAAGTCTTATGGTGGCCACAACATACTAGTTTTTATTATTATTATTATTATTATTTTGTAATTTTAGCTTAATAATATGTGATACAAAACGTTGTTCAGCAATAACTCGTTCAAATTACTGGAATATGAAAAGGACATAAATTGTGTATATTTCCTTCAGATCCTAAGAGATGAAGAACATAGCTGCGATAAATGCGCCATGCAGAAAAACTGGCGCCTTCCGAGGCAAAGAGATGGCGACTGATGCGCCGGTCTGTATAATTATATGCGCTTTACATGTTATGATAGTCAGAGCTCAATACTCTCCTTTATTATGCAGGGTTTTAATTATTATTAAAAAAAAAAGCTAAATATTCAAATAAAATGTATTCTGCGTCTTAATTGATCCGTATGTAACATAACGTTGTAATTTATAGCTATGAATGTCCATTTGAAAGTTTCATTAAGAACTGATGAAAGTTGGTATTAATTTTGACTAAAGCAATAATTGGTCCGCAGTAGCCTGGTCGGTTAGAGCAGCGGGCTAGTAACTGAAAGATTGCGGGTTCGATCCTCGAGTTTGCCAAAGATCGTCGTGTACGCCAATGGCGATTGATGCACGCTAAATCTGTTATGGTCACAGAGTTCTCCAATTCCCTATCGAAATTATATCTCTGGAAGTACTGGATAATGGAATTTACTCGGTCTTGATCAAAAGTCGAACTCTTGTTGTTTGATGGTGCTGCCATCTTTTGTCAGTTTCTCGAGCTAAATCATTTCTCCACCTCGTAAACCACTTATGAATCATATGATGAAGCTAAGTACATACATTAAGTTCTTTAAACGCAAAGTGCAGTGTTTCAGTAACTACTGAAATTTTACTTTTAACATAATTAAAACAAACACCTTACCTATATCGTTTCGAGTTAGCTAGAACATAAATACTTGAAATATCGCCATAAAGATTTCACGTGTTACCACAGAACACAAAAGTGTTGCCACGGATAATCGCAAATTAAATACATAATGTTATGCCGATGAGCAGAGACAACATTGTTTTAAGTCTCAATCTTACCAATTTGCCCGTACATTAAAGAAAAATGAAATTTACAAATATACATATATATATATATATATTTAAAATTAAAAAATATATATATATTGTCAAGTATCAACAAATTTTTTACATATGTTGTAATGCAGTTCAATACTGCATATCTCTGTAAATTTCATTTAAAAGAAAAAAAAATGGAATTTTTCTTTTACGCTTGCTGTGTAGATTATAATTGATTTCGTTATTTACCATGGTAGTAATTAAGGTTACTACTCTTGCAGAAGAACCACACACACACAAAAAAATCACAGGTAATTAAGGACGTTCCAGAAAAGACTGTTTTTCTGGACGTATGGTCTCATTCTACAGACTTTCGAAGAACGTAAATCGGAGTTCTAAAAGAACTAGACTACGCTTTTAGCTTTACTTCCAAGAACGCCATTCAGCCAATACAGTCGGTTGAGTCATAGACCTGCTAACTATGCTAGTTTATCTGTAATGATATTAAGCCCCACCCTTCTTTCACACCAGAATAGTTGTAGAGTAATAGTCTTCTTATTTAATCATGAGAACTATTGCTGAATATTACTCTACAAATATTCTGGTGTGAAAAAAAGGCGGGGCCTAATAGCATTACGGATAAAGTAGCATAGTTAGCAGGTCTAGAGTCATAGCAAAATAACGTTGGGCGTTAACAAGGATAAGATACAACCTCACGCTTGGCACACAACAATGAATATAGTTTTCAGAATCAGAAGATACTTACTCAGTTCTTTAGAGAGCGAGTCTGGTTTCTAAAAGAAATCTGAAGCAATAACTGTCATTAGGGAACTCTATTATCGGCGTCAGCATCATTTGATTGAGATGTCTGCCTATTGCATACTCTCGTAACAAACTTTTCTGCGGTATTAAGGTACCGACAGGAAAATCGCGGATTGGAGTTGCATTTTTTAAGTAAGAAGTTTAGACACTTGTTTGGTTCGAAGTACCGTTACATCTGAGCCCAAAAATTGAACCAACTTACTATATTCGTAATGAATGACTATCTTTCATGTTTGAAATTTCGACCAAGTGTAAGATACACATTATTCATTTTACCTTTTACACGCCGCATTCAGATCTGGGTGTAATTTAAATTCGATTTTTACATATTTTGCCTTTTAATGCTTTAGTTTAAAGAACTCCGTCATTAAAATGTGTAAAAAAAAAATTTTAAGGTAATTTAGTATTATTATATTTAATATTATTAATTTAATATTATTAATTTAACATTATTAAATTTTATTATCATTATATTTTATTTTAATTTAATAATGTAAGCTATTTTAAACATGCCAGCCCATTTTTAGAAGCATTTGCTTATTTTTCTAAATTATGTGAATTTTTAAATTGTGGGGTAAAAGGGAAAATGGTAAAATAGGTCATTTTTATTAACCGACTTCAAAAAAGAAGGAAGGTTCTCAATTCAAACCGTATGTTTTTTTTATGTTTGTTAGCTCATAACTTCTGAACGGATGCTCCGATTTTTATACTTTTTGTTTTGTTGAAAAGGTCTTGGTCTAAAATAGGTCCCATTGTAATATCTTTACGATCTAAAGAAAATACACGGTGCCCAAAAAAATCAGTCCCAACTCCTTTAACTGCTAAACGGCTGCAGCTATATCGATAAAAATGGTATGTATGTAAAGCAAAGTGGCCATGCAGCACAAGGTTAAACCGCTTGCAGCTCTACCTGGTGGAAAATAGCGAAGTTAGTGTTCCTATCTCGAAAATGGTTCTAAGGAAAAAGTGAATTACAAAGCTGAAGAGTATCACCGATTTAATACAAAAGAGAGTTTAGACATTCAAGCTAACGTTCCTATCTCGGAAACGGTTCAAGACAGGGAGAAAAAGGGAATTATAAAATTGCAGAGCATCATCGATTTAGTACGAAAAGATAGTTTTGACATTGATGCTAAAAATACAAGGCTAAAAACGTGCAATTTTTTTTTTTCGCAATTTCTTACACTATACACTCTTGAGCTACATTGCTCACGCTGTAGCGTAGCTGGTGAGACATACGCTATATAGTTCAAAATACGGTTACTTGATACTTTTTGTTTTGTTGTAGAGATCTTGGTCTGAAGTAGGTCCCATTATAACATATTTACAATCTAAAGAAAATAAAGCGCCATCTGGTGAAAAACAGCGGAATTAGCCCTCCTATCTCAAAAACGGTTCAAGATGGGAGAAAAGTTAATTACGAAGTTGTAGAGCATCATCGATTTACTACGAAGAGACAGCTTTTAGACATTATTGCTAAAAATAGAACGCTTAAAACGTGCAGTTGTTTGTTCGCAATTTCCTACACTGTGCACACTTGAACTACGTTGCACACTTTGCAGCGTAGCGAATGACACGTATACTCTGTGGTTCAAAGTACTGTTACTGTAAGCGGTCACATCGATTAGCGCAAAGTCGTTTTCAACCAACTTCAGAAAGGAGAGTGTTCTTAATTCGAGCTATGTGTTGTTGTTGTTGCTTGTAAGCTTCTAACTTCGTAAGAGATGCTCTAATTAACCGACTTCAAAAAGGAGGAGGTTCTAAATTCAAAGCGTATGTTTTTTGTTTTTGTTTTTGTTTGTTAGCTCATAACTTCTGAACGGACGATCCGATTTTTATATTTTTTGTTTTATTGTAAAGGTCTTGGTCTGAAACAGGTCCCATTGTAAGATCTTTACGATCAAAAGAAAATACAGGGTGCCCAAAAAAGTCTGTACCGACTCTTTTAACTGCTGAACAGCTGCAGCTATAGTCAGAAAAGTGGTATGTAGGTATAGTAAAGTGGACATGTGCTACGCGATTCGACCGCCTAAAGCGCCACCTGGTGGAAAAGAGTGGAGTTAGCGATCCTATCTCGGAAACGTTTCAAGACAGAGGAAAAAAGTGAATTATAAAATTGCAGAGCAGCATCGATGTAGTACGCAAAGATAGTTTAGACATTAATGCTAAAAACAGAACGCTTAAAACGTGCATTTGTTTGTTCACAATTTCCTATTTTGTGCACACTTGAACGACATTGCATATGTTGTAGCGTAGCGGGTGACATTTATGCTATGTAAAATTCAAAGTATGGTTACTGTAAGCGGTCACATCGATTAACGCATAGACGTTTTAATCCGACTTTATAAAGGAAGAGGTTCTCAATACAAACCATGTGTCTCGTTGTTGTTGTTGAAATTTGTAAGCTTATAACTTCGTAAGAGATGATTTAATTTTAATACTTTTTTTGTTGTCGTAATGATCTTGGCCTGAAATAGGTTTCATTGTGATTTCATAAGATATAAACAAATTACAGGATACTCACAAAAGTGTGTTCTCACTCTAACTGCTGAACGCATACAGCTACACTGGTAAAAGCAGTATATAAGTATCGATGTTGAAACTTCTGTCCGTCAGCTGCAATGCATATTTTGCTCTTTGTTTGAACTTTACGCAGCGCAATTTCCAGCGCAGCGGGTGACACGTATTTACTGCAAAGTTCAATATATATGCCTAACAGAATTTTCGGTTACGAATACAACGTATCCGTAATTTACATTTCTAAAGACTTTTTAATTTAACGTATGTTTGTTCAATAGATAGTTTTTTGCTCATATCCGATAAAGGCAAGAAAAGTGACACAACTTAAAAATGCAGCATTTGAGAAAAATAAACTTAAAAATAACTTGACTAGAATAAAACTGGCACAACTGTCTCTTGCGTGGATAACTTTCTAGATGGAGATGTAACTTTTTTGTTCGCATTGGGTGCATTTCATGTATTTCTCAGTGACATAAAACATTTTTTGAGTAATGTCACTTTTCTTGGAAGTTGTGATTTGTGAAACTTCCGTCGAACGTCTTCTGATGCTCTGCTATATAGATAAGTTTTCACTGAAAAGAGAAAAATAAAATCTTTTTGTAAAAAAAATAGAACCGACTCCAAAAAAGAACTACTATTCAAACAACTAAAAATGAAAGAAAATTGGCAGAAAATGGAACTGTAAATTGCGCCAAAAAGTATAAAATAATTTCCTTCGCCAAACAACCTATAACACTACAATTAATCATAACTTTTGAAGTCGGCGCAAATTTAAATAAAAATTGATACCTTTATTCAATACAAAACTCACATCCCATTCAAAATACACATCTCACATTGTTACCTGCAAAACGCAGCCGAAAACTACTTTGATTAAAAAAAAACAAATAAGATTTCGTAAGCAGCAAAGTTGGCGAAGATGCTGGTATCTGACGTCCTTGGTGAAAGAAAAATCGCAAAATTATCTGGCAAACATATTTAATTTCTTTGCGATATCATGATTAGTTTGATAAGGTATATAAGAGAGTAATCAAGAATATGAAACAACACATCGTACAATATATATTATGAAAATATACATCTTGCGTGTATATTTTTGCCTTACGTTATGATCGCCAAATCCTAAAGCCATGAAGGATGATAGTTATCAATGTTATACCAAATATGCAAAGGAAACTCTAACTTCGTAGAAACATAAATACCGCATTGTGAAGAATGTTCACTGTTCTATGTAGATGCTACTAATGGACCAATTGTATACAGTGATATAATAACAAAAGACACATGAAAATGGATCATTCGAGACAACAGCATTTGTTGCTACCGATCTAAAGACAAACCTTTAAAAACTAATTAAATTTTATTTAATTTTGCGCCGACTTCAAAAGTTATGATTAATTGTAGTGTTATAAGGAAAGGGCACGTGACTTCAGTCGCAGTCACGTTATGGGTAAAGTGGCGTAACATTGGCATTTCCACCAATACAAGTTCATCTTTTGCCACTCGAGAGTGGCAAAGATTGATTGACGGAGCGCTTGTTTGTAAACATACCCATTCCTTATAGGTTGTTTGGCGAAGGAAATTATTTTATACTTTTAGGCGCAATTTAAAGTTCCATTTTCTGCCAATTTTCTTTCATTTTTAGTTGTTTGAATAATAGTTCCTTTTTGGAGTCGGTTCTATTTTTTTACAAAAAGATTTTATTATAATTTTCTACATATCTCATCTTTTATGATTGAACTGTAATTTCTATTTCAAAAAATGCCGATAATTTTTTCATGTCAGTATTCATGATATTTAATTTTTAAATGAATTTTTAATTTTATGTTCCATTTATGGAACATTGGCGTGTGTTAAAGGTTTTAAAGTCCGTATTAATTTTAATATATTAATTTTAAAGTGACGAGGGCATGAATCAAACCTAAATATTTGACATGGTGTGGCAATCCTATTGAAAGTAGGGAATTTTATATTCAATATCCATCGCTAATTTTTATTGTAATATTTGTCTGCTTGTATGTTTGTCTAATCTACTACATAGTTCCCAACTTCTACAATTTTAAAATAAGGATATTTTTTAAAGACATTTCTTATATTATTATTCAGAGATTTTAGATCTCGAAGTTCATTATCATATAATTCTGGTGAAAAGTCTACCGGAAAACCGTGAAAATTTGGTAGTTATACTACTAACATATATACCAAGCATCACCCTTCAAAATTAGTGGTAAGTTTTAAATAAAAAGGTCGCTAGAAGTGGAAAATACTGACCGCTGAGTTCAATACTGATGGGTCAACTGTCAGCTCAATGGTGAAGCACTGGCACGTTATGCCATGCCTCAGGTTGGATTTCCGCCCTGGTCAGTTTTCCCTTTCGTTAACATTAATGCATCTTTTAGTTTAAAACTGAAAATGCGTAGTATATTCCGATCGTGGCTGTTATTACTATGTGGTTTCCTATTTCCAAGATGCCCAGTTACCTTTAGTCAGAGTTGCCAACTTTTATAATTCATTCTGGCGCATTGTTAGTCCTGACTTTTTTTCATACCAGTAATTTTTAAGAATGACTTTCTTCTTATTTAATCATTGTCACATATTGGAGATAAATATTCTGTAAAAATTCTGGTGTGGAAAAGAAGGCGGGGCTAGAAATGCTCCGGACTAAATTATAAAAGTTGGCAACTCTGACTTTAGTCATCCGGATATAGCTGCCAACATTTTTCATTTATTCCATAGGAAGCCGCCTTTTCCCTCACACTAAATTTTTTGTAGAGAAAAATTCTCCAATATGTAAATACAATTAAGTAAGGAAGAAAAATACTCTTCCAAATATGTAGCGTGAAGAAAAGGCGTATATTGTTACTGTCAGTAGTACGGTTGTAACTGTTAATAGTACGGAATTGATAAAAAACGTTGAGAGCTATGCACCCAGCATACTACCTCAACCAGTTGCTGTTACGTAGATAGCATCTTGTAGCCAGTTACGAAGCCAGGAATTCCTCCAATATTGAGATCTGCACCGCAAAAAGAAATTTCTACAATTATATTTCTTAATCTGACGATGAAGTCTCTAAATTACTAATTGCAACAAAATTTTACACCACTAATTTTGAATAGAAATTTTTCATAAATTTGCATAAAAAATTTCTGTAACTAAAGAAGATGAAGGTTTTTACACGGAGAAAGTGTTAGTAAAAATTCGCAACAGCTGGCAACTGTGCGAATTTCAAATCTTGTTTAAAGTAAAGTTTTTATTTATTTTTGAATGAGAAAGTTCAACACACATATATAGCAAATAGTTTGTAAATATTACGATAAAAAGAACTATTCTAATAAGTCTAACTCATGCACGTAATAAATTATATTATTAATATCATTACATGGTGTCCCACTGGGAACACAGTAGAAGAAAACTAGCTGGAACCCGTCGAATTCGACGATCATTTTATTGGCCGTAATGTTTCAAAAATTGTCGCATCATTATTTAAATGTATTTTAAATTAAGACATCTAATACAATTTACGACATTTCACTTAAAAAAAAGAAAGTCGGAAAAATACTTATAAATAGAAATACTATATATGACATCACTTACTACAAAGTGCTGTCAATGTGGCGTCAAACTGATTCCAAATAACAAATTGCTATCTTTTACTTTCTATTTCGTTTAATAATAAGACTAAATGCTAGCTGACCACCCGCCCGGCTTTGCCCGGGCCCATGGTAATAACCTTCAATGAACCATAAATTTGCATGATTTTATATCTTTAACTCGATTTTGTTTTAATTTCTATTTTTAAATAAAAGCATCACGAAAAAATAATCAGCTGTAACAAAAAAAATTACCTCGAACCGAACGAAACTCTGTCTTGTGACCCCGGTGCCTTTGGCAGCGCATACGCCGGCCGCTACTAACATTAAAAAATTCCCAGAAATTGAACTGGAATTGAACGAACCCGCCCGGTGTTGCTCGAGCCCATGTTACCTTAAATGAATATTAAATTTGTATGATTTCATATCTTTAACTCGATTTTGTTTGAATTTCTATTTTTAAATAAAAGCATTGCGAAAACAATAATCAACTGTAACAAAAAAATTCTGTTCGACTTTTTTTATTTTTCTCTTTTCATGACACATCTACAGACCAAGACCTTTTTTTAAACACCTCAACCAAATTTTTATACCTAGCCGTTCTCTCAATTTAGTAGAGACAGACAAAACACGTTTCAAATTATTATATAGATACTAGATTCCAACAGATATAATCGAGATAAGAATTTTATAATATACCACACAGGGGACAATTGATTACACAAATCTGCGAAATCATACTTTTTATTTATTTATTAGTACGACAGGACTATTTCTTTCAATCTGGCATTTCGCTTCGTTACCAATATATAGTGTTCCACTTCGAAAATGCCTGCCAATATCCAATTTCACCATTTAATTACTAAATCTGTTTTAAAATATTTTTAAAATACGTAAAAACTTTTATATACTTTTTCATTCACTTCCCGTCGGTGAGGATCGAAATCACAACCTTCGGGTTCGTGGATGTGTACTCTGACCACAGAGCCAACTAGTCTTGGCTGAGTATTTCCTGATTATTTAGACTCTTGTTTTCAGATATATATATATATATATATATATATATTCTCATTCAAAATGGATTTGCTGCCTCTATCGGAGCTGTAACAATATAAATTGCTATGACTAGCTATATTGGTTTACGAAATCGATGCAGCTTACACAGCTTTATGAAGTACATGTCCCCTGACGTGTTCTTACTTCTAATTTTAAACATTTTTATCCAATTATTATTTCTGTGGCCCTTTATTTATTTTCTCTGTCATTAAGTTTAATGGTCCTTTTTTTATTATTATCATTCATATCGGCGTAAGTAATTTAAATTGTTTTTGTCTCTTATTGGTTCTTAATCTGTATCGCAACATTTTTGTGTCAGCCTTACCTCTTAGTTAAAATCAGTTCTATTTTTGTTGTGTTGGTATTGTTTTGTATCTATTAATTGCTAAATTTTAAGGTTAAATTTTATTACGATATCTATCATTTATATATATATATATATATATATCCTTTTTTTTTTTTTTTTTTGAAAGGTTGTTAAAATACAAATATAGTAGTCCTATCGTACTAAATTAAACTCTGTAATAGACAGAATTTTATCCATAGTTTTAATGTTCGCGAAGTGAGCTTACATCGAAATACTCACTACAGCAGTACAGATATTATTATCATATTTTTTTTCACACCAATAGTTTTTTTAGAGTAATTTTATTCATTCATTTATTTATTTGTTTTCACCGTTTTGAGTGTCTTTGATGTGTTTTGATAGTCTGAATTCAGAAATGCTTGTCTTTTTTTCCTATCACGCAAGACATTTTCACAAAGTAAAGATGAAAATAGGAAGAATTCACATAGCGTTTATAACAAATTCGAACTATCATTTACACATTAAAAGTTTTTTTTTTTTTTTTTTTTTCTTTTTTTTTTTTTTTTCTTTTACATCGAAGCTCTGTATAGAGCTTTTATCTTCAGCACAGCTTGAGAACTTTAAGGATGGGGGGGGGGAGATGGTCTCTATACAGCATCCAACAATAATATGCTAACGTGTTAACATTCCATCGGCCCTGATACCTTCTTTCCATTTCTTTGATGTCTTGATGAAATAGGTTTGGTGCTGCTATGTTGCAATTTCCTTCATTTAACAGGAAGATATATTTCAGCTTCTACTGTGTATAAATGCACAAAGTCTATCTATCTATCTATCTATCTATCTATCTATATATATATATATATATATATATATATATATATATATATATAGGCCATGGGAGGAAACTACGATCATACAATTTAAGTGCATGTCGGCCAAGAGGTTGCGCTAATATGCTGCAATTCAACCCTGTTTACGAGAATGCAATATCAATGACATATAAATGCACCACAACTTGGTACGGAAGATGGGTATTATAAAAAAGAAAATTACTGATTTAATTTTGTTGCATATCGATCGACAGGTGACGCTGCTATACTACGATATTTCCAGCTTACGGGCGGGTTATATCTCTTCAAATCCACCAAACTTAGTATGTGTGATAAATGTTATGAAAAATTATTAATATTTAATAAATGCGTATATCGGACCATAGGTGGCACTGGTGTTTTTCAGTTTCTCTGACTTTTAAGATGCGTGGCTATATCTCAGTTACTCTTGATTAAAACTGCACTCAACTTCATATTTAAATCCTTTATTGTGAAATGTTGCGTTTATCTGAAAATTTACTACCATAATTTCCAAACAAAATTGTTTCAAAATATTTTTCTTTGATGGCGTATGTTGTAGACTACCTTTTGAAAATACTAGCGTTAAGTATTTTAAGACGAAGCGTAAATTAGTTACATAATCTATTGTATATTATAGGTTATGCTAGCACGCACAGAGTTGCCAACCAACTTTTTAATTTATTTCGTAGTATTGTTAGCACCGACTTCTCTTTCACGCCACTTTCCTTGCACAGCAATTTTTTCCAATATGTAGTTCTGGTTATTAAATAAGCAGAAAATCACTCTTCGAAAAAAGTGCTATGAATAACAGACAAATACTATCAATGCTAAGGAATAAATTATAAAATGTTGACAGCTCTGCACACATATAATCTGTTCTGCAATAATTCAGAAAAACTATTTGATCGTTTAGAATATTTTTACAAAACAGGTCAAAATAATTTGAAAATTTCATTTTGACTTGAAGATTTTCTGACATCCACCAGGTTTTAAATGCTAAATAAAATAATTCTCAACGTGACATAAATCATATGATTATTAATAATATGTAAAGAAATAAATATATTTGAGTGTAAATGTTATTCAGAAGGATAACATTACAATTAATTATAACATAACATTAATTATAATTTATTCCGGAGTATTTTTGGCCCCGCCTTTTATTTCGCCCCATTTTATTTATAGAAATTTTTTTTCCAATATATAACTTCCGTAAAATAAGAAAAAATCATCCTTAAAAAATAAGTGGTGTGAAAAAAGGGTGGGGCTAAAAATACTCCGGAATAAACTAAAATGTTGGCATCTATGTACATAGAATAATAATAAATTTATGCTGTTATATTAGGCAAAGTTAAGAAATATTTTCGAATACACGGCAAACAAATGCAATATATTTGCTGAAAAATATTGTACATCTCTGTTAAATAAAAGAAATTTTTTAATCAAAAGTACAAAAAGAAAAAATCAGATTTTGTACCTATGACATTTTGAATTCAATTTTGAGTAACAAATCTTGTTTTAATAATTTTAAATAGATATTAATATAGATATTTTACATTTCTTAAAATAGATATTTTACATTTCTTATTTCCCCACCCCTATAATACGCAAAAGTTAAAATTAAATTATTTCAGATAGCTTTATTTTATTATTATTATTTTAACAATTTATGCAATTTTTTATATTATTATTATTACTGTGGGCTGTGGTTTAATTGAATTATTTGAATTACTACTAATTTTATCAACGCAAAATCTACTATTTTGCGTAATTTTTTTTCGAAAAGCAAATAATTAGTATAACCCCTTATAGGCTTGTAATTTTAACATATTTTTATTCATTTACTAAGATTTGGGATTTCATAAGAGGTTTTTCACTATAAAGAACTTTTGCAACGTGATTGAAATAATAAGATAATTCAATAATTTTTACTTTTTAATTGCACCTAGAAATTTCAGTTCAATAAAACTATGACTATGCTTCATAATGTCCCTTTTACATACGCCAAGTTTTCTTCGATTACACACAATAGAACCTGAGATACAGTCGGCTGCAAAATTATTCGAGCACTAGCAATAATCCTTGCCAAAAAAAAAAGCACACTTAATAGAGCTTTGTTAAATAAATCCTTGTCGAGTCATGTTCTTAATCAGTTTAAGAACATAATTCGGCAAAGATTTACTTCGCAAAACAGTCTTAAGTGTACTTTTTAAATATAGGAATTATTGGCTAGTGCTCGAATAATTTTGCAGCCAACTGTATAGCCTTCCTTAAATAGGAGAAATCGAAGAACAGCGGCGCCACCTGTTCAGCGATTTGCACCAAAAGTTGATACGCACTAATTTGTGTCAAGGTCGAACTACATATAAATGTATAAGGAGTTCTGTGCAGCAGTACCTCAGATACGGTTGACACAAATTTTTTGTCCCTCACACACAGACACACTGACAGACAGCCATTTTCTAAAAATCGTCAAATCGTGTTCTGGATCTCTCAAAACGTGTAAATCCATAGAAAAATGGAAGTCGAAAATTTGTACAAATCCAATACCTTCTTCTATTGAATATAGAAGAAAGTAAAAAATATCACTCAACTCAACTTTTAGTACTAACAAGGAAACATTCAAAAGGTATCATCTTCAAAAAGTATTGAAAAAAATATGTGTGATTCTACTCTTCATAAAACACCAGAAAATGAAAAAAATATCGGCTGAATTTAATCACAGCGACCACAAAAATTTACCAAAATTAAGCATATTTGGCGATTTAGCGCTGTCAGGCGATATGTTTGCTAGCGCCGAGATTGACGTGTACGAACAGAACCGTGTTTTGCTTTTCCGCCAAGTACTCAAAATCAATCGCCTAGCAATGTGAAATCGTCAAATATGCTTAATTTTGATATTTTTTTGTGGTCACTGTAATTAATTTCAGCCGATATTTTTTTCATTTTCTGGTGTTTTATGAAGAGTAGAATCAAATATATATTTTTCAATACTTTTTGAAGATGACACCTTTTGAATGTTTCCTTGTAAGTGCTTTTCTAGCAGTTTCTAACCCTAGCTTTTAATATATAAGAAAACATTTTTGGAGTACTGTAAACCAACGATGAATGCTTTTGTTGCCATAAATCTATAGGAATGTTTCTTCATGTATACATATTAAAAACGTATGTTTATTTCGTTACGATTGTTGCAGTCTAAATATGTAAATATTTATGTACGAGAAATTATGCCTATAGATCGTAATGCATTTGATTTTTTTATTAACTCTATACACAGTAAATATATTCAATCTCAGCAAAATGTTTCAAGTAATATAACCATATGATACAAACTAAGATTACCAGCCAATATATATTTCCTAATCATGCTGATAATAAACACCCTAATACGTAGATCCACAGAACTACCAGTAAAAAACTTAATTGTTCGGATTCAAAGAACATCAATATTTAAATTTATACCAAAAACTAAGTTTTGAAAATTCTACTTCAAGCTAATACCTTTTCCTACCATATATGGTAATAGAAAGCTTAAAAGAATTTTAATAACATTTAAATATAAAACTAAAGAAATTTTATTAAAATATTGGAACATTCGTTTGTACCATTCATCCTTGAAACAAAAACATCTTTTTTTTTTTTTTCTTCTAATAAAAGTTTTGTTTATTATAGTGACCAAAACATTCTCAACAACTATGCATGTAAATCATTTTCCGTTACAGGTTGCAATAAAAAAAGCAAAAATTAATTCAATTATTTCCAAAAAATGATTTGTTTTCGAATAAACCTAAGTATTTCAGTTTATTGAGCAATTGTTTCAGCTGTTTCATGGGAAAAGGAGAGTAGAAAAAAAAATAAGGTTAGTTTTCCTATCCAAAAATATCGAACTGTCAGAGGGCATTGCTGCCAACATCCTAATTCATAATTAATATTCTGTTGTATTATTAGTACCCGCCATTTTCCCCACCAGTCTTATTTTAGAATATTTTTCTTATTATAAAATCGTAATTGTATTTGAAGAGAATTGAGTACTAATAATACTACGGAATATTAATTAGGATGTTGACACTTATGAGAGAGCAATATGAGTAAATAATGTTAGGGGAATTAGTAGCTTGAAATTTTGATGCTCTCACTAATTTCTCGTCCACCTTTTCTAATTTATCCAACATAAAAATGAATAGATTGATTTTCAGGAGATCCTACTCAAAATAAGCCAATATATAATTCTTCTCCTTGGAAAAAACACTCATTTCTCAAGCCGATACTTACTAGTGAAAATGATTGTCCCTGGTACAGTCGGTAACAAAAGTGTCCGAACACTAGCAAAAATTCCTATGTAAAAAATGTACACTTCATACGGTTTTGTTAAAGAAATCCTTATCGAATCATGTTCTTACACTGACTAAGACAGGATTCGACAAGGATTTACAAGGATTCGACAACACCGTATGAAGTGTACATTTTTTACATAGGAATTTTTGCTAGTGCTCGGACACTTTTGTTACCGACTGAACTTATTTATTCTGAAGGCAAATGGCACTTTTACCGGAAGCTTCAAGCTTTTAAAAAATATAGGTAAGTTCGTCGGTATCATTGAAATACACAGAATGTATCCTACAGTCTGCAGCAAAAGTAGCCGAGCATTAGCAAAAATTCCTGTGTAACTGACTAAGTGTACTGAGTAAGCACAGAATTCGACAAGGATTTATTTAACAAAACTGTATTAAGTGTACTTTTTTATTATATATATAGAATTTTTTTATCGATGATAGTGAGACAAATATTAAATTTTTCGCACGGATGTGAAAAAAAAAAAAAAAAAAAATTGATGCGAAATTGTAAATAATTGTATTTATTTTTGTATAAATTCTTTCAAAGAGGTTTAGTAAGTTGATAAAATATCAATTTTCAGAATTTCCAGCTCTTTTTCGAGTTAAAATAGCTTAATTTTCCCTTAAAAACGCATTAAAATGCTCCAATAAGGCAGGTATTGGATTTGGCGCAAAGTTTGGCGTCTTTTTTCCTCCTTGGCGACTTTTTTGGCGATATTGCCGAGAAAATCCTTATCGATATACCAAATATGGAAGCTGTAACTTGATTGGCTGAGCACTTTCTGGAATTTTCCATACTTTCTTACAGGAGTATTTAAGGAGCTCCTTTACGCCAAGACGGTGAGTTGCAGTTGAGTTCGTCAAACGCTTCCAGTTCTATAGAAAAAGCTTTGAGCCTCTTTGAATGAGACTTGCTTTATGCGTTATTGCTATACAGTTTGTACTGGGGATCTCCTATTGACGGCTGTTGTTTAAGCTGTGTTTACAGGTTGAATTGAAGCTGATACTTGGTTTATAGACCTGCATTTTTCTGGAACTTTCTGTGAATAAATTACTCATTTTTTGCAAGTTTCGCCTCTCATTTTCGGACAACTTACGAACACCGAAATACGCAACATTTCTGGTGTCAGAAGTGAGATTGTCTGTGAATGGTGATAACTAGAGCTATGGAGAAAGAAATGAAGAATCTTCTAGAAGGGTTAGCTACCCAAATGTGTGAAATGAAAGATAGCCTGAGTCAAGAAATTAAAGAAATGAAAGCAGTACAAGAGAATATGGAAACAGGATTGATCGAAAAAATGGAAACTGGGCAAAGAGAATTAAAAGACAGTTTGGGTGAAGTTAAGGGAGAAATTAAGTCAATCAAAGAAAAAAGTTGAATGCAATCAAGAGGAGATGAAGAGACATCTTTCGACAGTAAAGGAAGTGATTGAAAGTAAGTTATCAGATATGGAAAATAGAGTAGATGGAATAGAAGAGAAGGTTATAAAGATAGAACAGAATTTTGAAGAGAAAGTTATGAAGGTAGAAGAGAGTGTTGCGAGGATAGAACGGAGTTACGAGGAGAAAGTTAAAGAAAATTTTGATGAAGAGCTGAAAGGAAGGTGTTTCAGAAATAGAAAGAAAATTGAAGGGAATAGAAAAAGATCGGGAGAGAAAAGTGGAAGAAAAGTTACATCCATGCCCGAGGGAGACGAAAAGAGAGCTAGAAGAATCCAGAATCAAGAGTTTATTAAACGATCCACCTACGACGGCAGTTCCTCCTAGCAGGTATAAAAGACGCAGCTTTCCATCGTAGCGGAAGCTAACGACTGGGACTCTACTGCCAAAACAGTCCATTTAGTAGCAGCATTACGAAGCGATGCAGCCGATATACTAAGAACTATTTCGAAGGAAGAAAGGCATGACATTGAGGCCCTGACCAGAGCACTGGAACTACGTTTTGGAGAAAAGTGTTCTAAGGACTATACTCGCCTCCAACTAAAGTCCCGTTACCAGAAAGCAGGTGAAAGTTTATATTCAGATATTGTCACACCTAGCATCCCCGGCTGCCATGCTGACACTCGAGATGACTTGGCACTTCAGTACTTTATCGATGCCGTTCGGGATCCAGAAATTCAAAAACCACTTAGACTTTCCAATATCAGGGATGTTGAATCAGCTTTGGGCTAAGCATTGAAGGTAGATGCAGCCCAACAAGCCTCCCGCAAAGACCGCCATGCCATCAGAGCAGTCTCATTAAGTGATACACAGCTGATGTAAATGAAATGAAGAGACATCTCGCAGACATCATGAGGAGATTGCGCAGCCTTGAAAATGATAAAGAAGTAAAGGATCCGAAGATAAAGTGCTGGGGCTGCGAAAGAGATGGGCATCTGAAGAGAAACTGCCCTGTACGACCAACTAAAGAAAGTAACCCAGCTTCACATTCATTGCAAGGAAACTAAGAAAGGGTAATCTCGCGGGGCGGAGGTTGCCCGAAATAAGAGAGCCCCCATTTTCAGTGTTCTATGTTTCTGCGATGAGTGGCAGCGACAATCGATTTTACGTTTATGGCCAAGTTAATAATACCACCTTCCGTATGATTCTGAATACTGGAGCCAATATAAACATCATTAGAACGGATTTGGCTCAAGAACTTAAAGAGAAGATCATCTGGACGCCACCCTGGGTTAAACTCCAGACTGTGACCGGAGATGAATTCAAAATACATGGAAAAATTCACATGACCATCACATTTGGGAATGCCAGTTACAATCATATGGCATATGTAGCTGATATAAGAGATCCTCTAATCCTTGGAATTGATTTCCTGAGAAAGTTTAACTTTAAATTGGACTTCAAGAATAATTAACGGTATTCAAGTTCCGAAGACATAGCTGTGTTTAACACCAAAAACTCATGGCATTCAGCCAGTTTATAAGATAATAGCCAACTCTGAAATTTCCATCCCTCCACACACACAGAGGCAATAGTTTTCGGAACACCTCCTAACAAGCAATACTTCAGACATGGACTGATTGAATACCCGAAGACAGACAATAGCTCGAGAGGAGTTTTGGTGGCTTCATCTCTGGTTGACCTGACGAAGAGCATTATTTCTGTGAGAGTCGCCAACATAAGCGATAAAGTAAGGACAGTGAAGAAGGATGAGGTGTTAGCAACCTGTACTCCTGTTACATGCATCAGCCGGCACGCGCAATCAACTGAGTCCAAGTCTTCAGAATTTTCAGCAACGGAATTAATCAAGAATGAAGAATTATGAAATGAACAGAGACTTGCTGCGGAGAAACTACTCTATGAATTTAAGGATCTCTTTTCTCGAACACTTGAAGACGTCGGAAGGACTAACATCACCCAGCACCGAATTGACACAGGAAATCCTTCTCCAATCAAACAACATTCGAGAAGACTTCCATTTGCTGAAGGAAGAGGTGACTGAACTTCTAAATGAAATGCAGCGTAATGACATAATCGAACCATCAACGAGTCCTTGGGTATCTCTCATAGTACTGGTACGAAAGAAGAATGGTTCAATAAGATTTTGCTTGGATTATCGTCGTTTGAATGATATCACGTAAAAGGCAGCTACCCGCTGCCTAAAATTGACGACACATTGGACACACTTGCTGGCAGTAAATGGTTCTCGACTCTGGATCTGAAGTGCGATTACTGGTAAGAAGAATTACATCCTGACGATCGTCAGAAGACTGCATTCGTCAGGGGACAAGGACTGTGGCAATTTAAAGTTATGCCGTTTGGATTATGTAATGCACCTGCAACATTCGAACACCTGATGGAAACGGTGCTAAAAGGACTTTCCTATCAAGCCTGTCTGGTATATTTGGATAATATTACCATTGTGGGGCGCATGTTTGAAGATCATCTAAGAAAACTCCGCAAGGTGGTAGAAAAACTCTGGATGGCTAACCTGAAATTGAGTCTTAGCAAGTGCAACTTGTTCCGTCGTGAAGTGCGTTATCTCGGCCATATCATATCTACTGAAGATGTGAGAAATAATTCCGAGAAGATCTATGCAGTCGAGAAATGGAATGGTCCCGAAAATGTACACCAACTCCGAAGTTTCCTGGGATTATGCACATACTACAGGAAATTCGTGAAGGGTTTCTCTAATATTTCCAAACCACTCCACAAGCTGACGGAACCCAAACAGAAGTTCTTGTGGACAGATAAACGTGAAAAATCGTTCCAGAGAGTTAAAGAGGCTTTAACATTATCGCCTATTTTGACGTATCCACAGCCCGACAAACAGTTCAAACTTGATACAGATGCCAGCTAGGAAAGTGTCGGTGCTGTTCTGTCGCAGAAAATTGATGGTCAAGAAAGTGTCATTGCCTATTGGAGTAAATGCCTTTCTAAACCGGAGCGGAATTACTGTACCACCAGGAAAGAGCTTCTAGCCATCGTAAAAGCCATAGAACATTTCCATCATTACCTCTATAGCAGAAGATTCCTGCTCCAGACTGACCCCACATCTTTAACGTGATTGCTTCAGTTCAAGAACCCGAAAGGTCAGATTACAAGGTGGATACAACGTCACCAGCAATATGACTTCGAGATACGCCATCGCAAAGGAACTCTACATGGTAATGCAGATGCCTTGTCCCGTAAGCCCCATCTCAGAAAGCTGCAAGTACTGCTCTAGAGTCGAACAGAAATACCAGCAGATAAATCCAGTTGCCTGTTAAGCTACAATCTTAACACCACCGACACTCGACCGGTGGAGTGACCAGGAACTTAGACGAGCCCAGTTGGAAGATCCTGACGTAAAGCCGATATTACAGCTGAAAGAGACGACTAGCAACAGACCTACCTATCAGGACATCTCCGCGTTTAGCCCCATCACGAAGAGTTACTGGGCACTCTGGGACTCTCGTCATATTAGAAACGGCGTACTATACATAAAAGGGGAATCTCACGATGGCAGGACTTTCAGATGGCAGATTGTATTACCAAGATCCGAGATTACAGATATTCTAGAGCAGCTGCATAGTAGTCCAGCCGGAGGCCGTTTTGGGATGACGAAGATTGCAAAAAGTTCGAGAACGTTTCTTCTGGTGCAAAGCAAGGAAAGACATGGAGAAATGGTGTAAATCCTGTGAATGCTTGTGGTTTATGTAAAGGCCCAAAGAAACGAATCCGAGAAAGACGACAACGATATAACGTTGGAGCACCATTTGAACGGATTGCACTCGACATCTTGAGTCCTTGCCAAAGATCTCCAGTGGAATATACTTATGAACTTTTTAAACTTAACGATACGTTTGTATCGCTAATAATATCGCTAATAATAATCGCTTTCAATTTATGTATGTATTGAAATTCATAATAGTTTATATTACATTGTGATTTTTAACTTTTTGATGAACTTCTTATTCGCTATATGTCTGCTGTATTTCTGTATTTGCTATAAGAATATGAATATGGTTAAATGTAGTTAACTTTCATATATCATGGCTGAAATGTCTATAAATGTATAACAATCTGTTTTGTACACAAGATCTGTCTACACGTTTTCCGGCTATATGCCAGGAAAGTAAAACAACGTAGATTCTCATTCACTTATTATATCTGAAAAGGAACTAACAATCTTTACGGTTTTGTGAAAATATCATGAACTTTTGCATCTACATGTATAGTGTTTTTAAACATTGCTGGAACGAATATTTTCAGATATATTTCAAGTGTTTACAGTAAACAGTTTTAGAGGAAATCAAAATACAAAGAACTATATCCAGAGCTAATAGCATTTCCAGATTTTTGATATGGATGAATGCTGCAACTATGGTGACATGTTTTATCGTGTGTTAATACGTATAGTTTGTGTTTTCTATAGTCATGTGAAAAATATTTCAGGATCTTTAGTGTGTCATTCTAATGTATTACAACCAATAAATACAAACACCAGTATTTTGATTCCGCTACGCTTTATGTCTTATTGAAACTTTACGAAATTGTATAATTTAGTTGTGATGATTGTCTTTCAAGTTGTCTTGGTGCATAGTGTCAAAGCACTTAATGGATGATAACTACACTTATGAAATTTCTTTATTAAGTCAAACCTATGGCTGACAACATACTTTCGCTGTTTTGTAAGTGCTTTAAAAAAATGCTTTAACTGTGATGACTTTCTTTCCGTTTCCTCATTGCATCCAATTGTGTCAGTACAAGTTTTGAGTGTTCCAACTGTGAAAATGTGCAAGTTCCATGTTTACAAATGTTTCTACTTGCACTTCTGGTTTGCCCTGGTGTTTTGTATTCGCCAAACTGTTAAAAGGAAATATAATATTCGTGACAAGAGATTTTATTTGCGTCAACTGTGAAAATAGAGTTTTGATTTTTGAGCCATATTCTTGAAGACACAGGGCTTGAACTCAGACTTATGTTAAAAGTATACGGCGAAGAGAAAATTGTCATTCAGTGTGAATGCAGGGAAAAAGAATTGTTTGCTACTGCACACCGACAGAAAATATGTGCTGAAGAAAGTAGTGATCGTTCAATTTAATACGTGGCCAAATAATTATATACTCCTTTGATATATCTTGTCCAATACTTTCCTTATGAAATTGTAAAAGACAATTATTTGCAGACAGATCTTATTTCTTTCACAGATATACAGTAAACTCTCGATTGTCCGAATGCATGTTACCCGTTTTGTGGATTATCCGTGGTCTTCTTCTTGGGGCTTTAAATTATGATGGTCATTTAAAAATTTATTTATACAATTATATCTACAATTAAAAGTTACAGAATAAAGGAAGGCAAAATTTCTAGGAAAATGAATTTGCATTTGCCTAGCCACCCAATTCCGCGGATAATATAGGGTTTACTATAATAATGGAATTTTCATTTACATTTTTTTACATGGTGAAAACCAGCAACTCTTATACGTATTTTACTGTTTCGAGGAATAATTAAACAGAAAATGTGTCGTTCTAAAGTCACTTAAATTCTATTTGCTTAACACTTAACGGACGGGCCACGTAAGTCTACGTCATTACGTTATGACTACCTAAGACGGACAACGTAGATTTACGTTTGCTGTTTTAAAGGACGGGACGGTTTGCTGTTTTAAAGGAAGTTATTGACTATAATATGTCAATTATGCAAGTTCCACTTCGTAAGAGTGGATGTTTTATAAAATATCACATTCATAAGGACTTCTAGACATGCAAATATAAAGTTATACAATTTTATTCAAAAATAGTATTTATTCATGGAAACAACAACGCCCATATATAGATGTTTATTTAATTCTTTAAAAAATTTTCGGAAACGGGGACAGACAGAGAAAATACAACCCGTCTGTTAAGTGTTAGATTATTTTAATTTCTTGCGCATAAGTTCAATAAATTAATCAAAAGAATGTTGATTCTTTTAATTTTTTTCAAGAGTTATAGGTCTGTAACATAAAAATTCAATTATTTTATTTGGCACAAAAGAATATAATCTAAGAGCCAGTTTTTTAACAGTTCGGTATTATATATATTTATAAATTAAAACATTTTTTGTTCCTATTTACCCAGTTTACATTTATTAGAATCAAAGAAGTGTTTTAAATATCATGTTAAAATAATTGTTTAATTTTGATAAAATATGCAATATGTATGTTCTAACATTATTTAATTCTTAAGAATAATAACACATACTTTTATTTATCGTTGACTTTATGTTAAATTAAAAGTAATATGTCTAGGGCTTTGACCCAAACTGACTTTCAAAATACATTAATACAAATAAAATCATTAGAGCTATTTGAGAAAAAAAAAAAAAAAAAAAAAAGTTTTGAAAGCTACCAAAAGAAGAAAAGAACGTCAATTTATTTTTTAATTACAAGTTTTTCAATAAAGAAATCGTACAAAGAAGAAATGAGAAAATTATCTAGTAGATAAGACTTAATTATCTTAGAACAGACCATGACTCTTTTAAGAAAATAAAATATAATTAGGAATAAAGTAACTAAAAGAATCAGTTAATCCTTTCTTGATTTTCCTTTGTCTACATATGTCAAAGATATCCTTCATGTCGCCTTTCAGAAACGATTAAAATATTTATGTTTAAAATTTAAACTTTTCTTCTTGTATAACGGTTTGATTTATAAAAATATTCATTAGAAGTTTCTTTCTTTCTTTTCTTTTCTTTTCTTTTCTTTTTTTTTTTTTGTTTTTTAAGTGTTTTCAATAATGAACTTTAAAAAATGCAAAAACATTTTAAAACTTAATTCTTTTTTTTTTTTCAATAATATAATTTTATTAATTTGTTTTTCTTCTTTATATGAAAAATGTAGTTATCAAAATAGGACACAAATTTAATTATTAAATAATATTTAAATCATTATATGTCAAAAAGTTAATTTTACTTTAAAATTTCCATTATAAACACAACAACAATTTTAAAAAAAAAGTTTTATAATTTTTTTTTTATATCAGACATACTCTCCCTTTATATCAGTACTCTATTTGGCATTATTATCTGAATATTCAGCTGGCAAATTTTTAATATATTCTACTAAATATGTTTTGAAAAACTAATCTATTATTGGGCGTGCTCTATTTTAAAATAAGTTCTCTACTTAACACTATTGGCTAACAAATATGTCTTTGAAATTTTTATTGTCTGAAGAATTGTTAATTTAAAAAGAAAAAAAAAATAGATGGAAATGGCATCAATACGTCCATTTTTATACAAATAGCGAGGGTGAACTAACGAAAAATTATGCATTTTTGGCATGTTCGTTGTTTGATTATGTATATTACAGGTATTAGACAAGATAATTAAAATACTACTACTACTACTAATAATAATAATAATAATAATGGCATCCTTTCCAAAAACATTATTTGATATGTGCCAAATTTTGTGCCAATATTTGATTTCTGATATTTTTACTTCCTTATACAGTCGGTAACAGAAGTGTCCGAACACTAGCAACAATTCCAGGGATGGAACACGGGCGCAGAATTCATACCACTATCAATGTAAGAAAATTTTCTACCTCTTAAATCAACGATATTATAGGTAGAGAAATTTCTTAAACAGATTCCGGTATGAATTCTGCGCCCGTGTTCCATCCCTGCAATTCCTATGTAAAAAAAGTACACTTCATGAGGTTTTGTGAAATAAATCCTTGTCGAATCCTGTTCTTAGTTAGTGTAAGAACATGATTCGATAAGGATTTAGTTATCAAAACTGTATGAAGTGTACTTTTTTTACATAGGAATTTTTGCTAGTGTTCGGACACTTTTGTTACCGACTGTACCTTATATATAGTAATCCCGATTTGCGAAATGGATTTTGCATTTCACATTGCTCGAAAACGAATGATCGCTGAATGTTGCCAATTTATACGTGTGACTGTCATGATGTCTAGTTGTGCACCTGCAAGTGTCGTCTTAACAGAAGCTCTCGTTTTAGAGATATAAGGGAATTTACACGATTTTTCGTGACGTCTGTATGTATGTGTGTCTGTGTGTGTGTCCGTATGTCGCATAACTCAAAAACGGTTGGACGTAGAAAGTTGCGAATTGGTACATAGGTTTGTTATAACATCTAGTTTTGCACCTCCCTTTTTGGACTTTGTATGATTTTCCGTTTTGGAGATATTTAAGAAAATTAGGTTCATTATGGCCAGAATGTATCAAAAAACGGTAATAACTCAAAAACGGTTTGGACAAATCTTGCAATTTATCGAAATCTAAAATTTATCGAAAATATAATTGAATAATTTGAAAGCGATGTTATAATTGGGAAGAAAAAAAAACTAATAGTCCTCCGTCCTAAACTAAATTCCACTTTTGCCAGAATTTACACAAAATCTTTTCAAAATGACATTGACATGAGTCCCCCAAGGCACAACTATGACATGAGTCCCCCCCAAGGCACAACTTTCACATGAGTCCCCCCCAGGCCCAACATTGACATGAGTCCCCCCAAGGCAGAACTTTGACATGAGTCCTCCCCCAGGCCCAACTTTGACATGAGTCCCCCCAAGGCACAACTTTGATATGAGTCCCCCCCAAGGCTTAACTTTGACATGAGTTCCCCCCAAGGCACAACTTTGACATGAGTCCCCCCCAAGGCACAACTTTGACATGTCCCCCCCCCAAGGCCCAACTTTGACATGAGTCCCCACAAGGCCCAACTTTGACATGTCCCCCCCAAGGTACAACTTTGACATGAGTCCCCCCCAAGGCACAACTCTGACATGAGTCCCCCACAAGGCACAACTTTGACATGAGTCCCCTCAAGGCACAATTTTATTTTTATTTATTTATTTTTTACGTATGCATGCATTTTTTTAAATATTTTTAGCCAACTGCTTCGGGTCCAGTGACAATGTTTTTTAACATTATGTATATTTCTAAAAGTGTATAAGGAAGTCATGTGGTGCCCACATCAGATTTTTTTTAATTTAAACTACTTTAAACCAGGTGACTTTTTAAAATGGCATTATTTTAAATTCTATCAAATCGCTGGATGGTAAACTTTTATAAAAGAAAAGTAATAAAAAGCATATATTTTTGCCTCTCTTGCAACTGATGACTCCTCATTAAATCTCACCAAAAACTTTTTGCGCTCATATGTGCATTTACTGTACTGTACTTATAAAATTTACTGCACTCATTTACTGTACAATACGTGCATTTAAATTCTGCCCGTTATTAATATAATTATTTGTTTTTGCATTTTCTCCTTAATGTTTTTAATTAGTTCACACATTCATCTTATACATTGGAGCATATTGAATAACATTCCGCAATCACATCACTAACCCATAGATGCCTACATTTTAATTTATTCCGGTACAAAATCAAGAATTTGACGAGAGAAAGTAAGGTTTGAACTATACAATGCTTTTTACGATGGGGAATTTTGCTTAAAATATAAAGAGAACAACACACATGAGAAGGAAATTTAAGTAAAGTATTACAAGCTATCCTACCAGTACGAATTTAAACATCAAAAAGGAAAATTAAATTAGAAGGAACATTTAAAAACAATTCATTAAAATAATAAAAAAAAAAATACTCTTAAAAAATAAGTGGTATAAAAATGGCGGGGCTAAAAATACTCCGGAAAAAATTAAAATGTTGGCAGCTATCAAAATAGGCGCATTCAACCTTAAAACAAAATGGAAGCGAAGCGGGTAACTAACAGTTTTACAGAATATTAATAAAAATACGTGCAGACATGAGTTTCTTTTCAACATAGGAATACAGTTCACTAGAGTTCCAGTCAATGGCAACAGGCTGGAAGAAATTTTTAGCATAAGAATACCTTTTCGTCGACAGTTATTCAATCGAGAGTAGAAGTACGCTTATGGTACTGCAGAGCTGCCAACTTAATCCGGCAAATTGTGTGTACTGCCCCTTTTTCTACACCACATAATTTTTAGAGTAGTTGTTTTCTTAATTTATCGTAAATATATTTGAAGAGAATTACTCTAAAAAATAAGTGGTGTAGAAAAAGGGGCGGTACTAACAATTTGCCGGATTAGGTTGACAGCTCTGTTACTGTTATGCCTACATTGCTTTGTTAAAAACAGAGGCTACGATTGCCTATTTCATTTACAAAAGTAAAAAAAAAAAAAAAAAAGATTCGTTAAAATTTTTAAATATTTATCAAAACTAAGGCAGTGAAATATAAAATTCTCATTTAAAAATTTAAAAATTTCTTTGAAATCTCGCTATACGACGTGACGTCGTCAGAGACTGTACCCCAGCCTGCAAACCACTCTATAAACATTCAAAGATTTCGCCCCTCTAAAATTCGACTTTGCTTCAGGGTTGCCAGGTCATATTTTTCAAATGAGGCCAAACTTTCTCTGAAATATAGCCAAATGGAGCCAAACAGAAACAAAATAAAGCCAAAAAAGAGCCAACACCAATGTTGCCAGCTCTGGGGATTAATCCCTACGCATAAGAAATTTTAGAAGTCTTCTTCAACATGAAGGGACGCAGTAGGGACTATTTGGAGGTACCAGTTTTCCTCAGGACATCGTCAGGATATCCCCAGAATGAAAATTCTTCATACAGACATCCTGAGCAATAAAGTAGGGACTTTTATCATGAATGTAGGAACATTTTATGCGGTCCGTGGGGACATGGCATAATTTAAGTTGGCAACATCGGTTTACACTTGAAGATTCAAAGTACAGTAAAAAGACATTGCGTTCTTGTGTTATGAACTTCAGTTACTCTTATAATGCACATTAAATTAAATAAACAAATAAATAAAATAAATAAATAAAAAATTCGGCTTACTATTTTTTATAAAAATTTCTTTAATATTATGTATTTTGAAGACTTCGAATTCATTTCGTTTTTAGTTCAAGTTGTGCTGAGCTTGAAATTTGAAAATTCGAATTCGAAACCAAATATAGCGGCGTTGCATGCATTAATCTAATTTAAGCATCCAAAGTAAAGTGTATACAATCAACCAATAAACAGAAAAAACTATTTTATAATAATATATATATATATATATTAATATAGTTTCACTAATCATATAATGTCGTCTTTCAACTAAATATGCCCCACGAGCCCCCCCCCCCCTTTCCCTCAGACCTAGGACTCCAGTGCAGTCAATCGGCCTTACTTCCAAATACCAAAACATTCAATTAAATATGCAAACACACATGAAAACTTACAATCAAAATATTTCTTATTTTAATGAAAAATATTATCTACTTACTGAGTTCTGATTAAAAATAAATAAAAAAAAATTCATAACCTCTGACTGAATACTGAATATATATGCACAATGGGATTATGAAAGACATGCGTAGAATGAAGAATACCATTCGGGAAAGATTTTTTACACTA
The DNA here is from genome assembly GCA_963930645.1 of Salticus scenicus. Classification (NCBI taxonomy): domain Eukaryota; kingdom Metazoa; phylum Arthropoda; class Arachnida; order Araneae; family Salticidae; genus Salticus; species Salticus scenicus. The sequence goes on along the minus strand of OZ005658.1, from coordinate 117,089,313 downwards.
ATTTTGAATAAAAGTATAATTATTTATTCAGTAAAAAATAAAAAAGAAAACATTGAAGGTATGACCATCCCAATATTTATCTTTTCTTTTTATTTATTATCAGGATTTTTCTCAATTTACTCGAGAAGTGTATCAACACTAGAGATTCAAAAAACCCGGGAATTTAAAACCAAGGGAAAAAACCCGGGAGTTTTGGGGAAAAAACTGGGAACTTTGGGAATTTTGCGGAGAAAAAACAAATTAGAAATCTCTAAAGCATATAATAAGTTGTTTACTTAATATAAATGGCAATTTTAAGGACTTTGATATACTGATAAACTTATAACATTAATTTGTCATTTTATTTTCAATTTTTCAGAACTGCAGAAAAATCAAAATTTGAAAAGAAACTTAAGCTTTCTTTATTAAATTAGCACTTAAGATAAATGTATCGGTACAATGTTGGATACAATTTCCATATTATACAAGCTGAAGAATTAAGGAAAGCAATGTACATAAGCCTGTAATAGTCTGAGAAGAGAAATAATTAAGATTTGAACCGTTCTTTAAAAATTTCTATTTTATAAAACTAAAGAATTATTTAAAATAATGAAGTGGTTTTTAGAAAGAAGAGATGGCATTTTATGAAATTACTGCAGTGGTATAGTTTCTTTTACAAGTTATTTTCATAAATATTTCTTATTAGAGTTTGTACAAAATTGATATTAAATTTCCAACAATGAAAATTTTTTGATAAAAATTTATGCACATATTGTTTTTCTGATTTTTAAACATATATATATATATATATATGTGTGTGTGTGTGTGTGTGTGTGTGTATAAAGTTTCTGCATTTCTAACACAACAAGTGGAGAAATGTTTCGAATTACTTATATATTTACTTATATATTACTTATGTATTAAATTTCAGAATTCCTCTTCTTTTTCTTTTTTTTTTTTTTTCACTTTGTTGTAATTAAAAAAAAAAAAAAAAAAAAAAGAAAAAAGAACAATTTAAAAATTATCAGGTAATAAACTAATTTCTTAAATACTTCACTTAAGTTCAATGAAACTTGAATTTAGTTGGGTTTTTTTTCCTAAAATCTTAAGTCCAATTCTCTAATTGTTTCATAGTACATTCATAAACCAAAAAAATTAAATGTTATTATTTCTCATTAAGAATAGAAAGGATATCTCAAGAACGTAACAGAATAATATTAATGAATAAAGACAGAAACTTACTGTTAATTTAAGCACCGCATTAATTATAATTAATTATTTTCTTCGTTTTCGGAATATACATCGAAGATGCTCGAATTAGCTTGAAAGGGAAACGAAAAGGAAATCTACGCAGGAATTGAAGTTAGTTTAAAGATCGGAGGATAAATAATTAACAAAAGTTATAAAAATATTCATAATTTCAAAATTCCCAGGGAAAAAACCGGGTGTTTTGAAAGCCTTGCATCTCCAATCAACACTGGTAAATACCTTAAGAGAAAGATATTTTTTCCCAAAATAACACTTATAAGAAATGAAGCCAGATGCTTTCCGGAACCAACCACCTTCATTTGGAGCCAATTTGGCTCCAAGGATAGGGTGACCAGATGTCCTCATTTTGTGAGGACAGTCCTCATTTTTCAAGTGATGTCCTCAGTTGCTTTCAGAAGTTCTCATGTCCTCATTTGTCCTCTTTTTCGGATGTTTGTTCTCGTTTGTCCTCATTTTTCAGTAATTTCCTTCTTTACTTAAAATTTCAACATTAGAGATGCTGCTGACCTTGTTAATTTGCAATACTGATTCTACAACTCAACACAATGTAAAAAATAACTATTTCTTGATTCATTACAATTATTTTTAAATCATCTCAAACACTATTATATCCCTCGTGGAGGATCAAAATTGTGATGGCATGTCTCTGGATCGCCTCTTAAGTTGAGTCCCAGACCGTCGCCAATTGCCCATTGCGCAGCGCTAGTGCGACGTAAAAACCCATCTAATCAACGCTATTACACAGAATATATTTTTATATTGAGAGATTTTAGTCTTTGCAACATTATACTTTAGAATATAAAGATTTGAAAAAAAAAAAAAACCCGGATTTGCATTTAAAAAAAAAAAAAAAAATTAACATGAAGCTGAAAGTTATTTTACTACTAATTAGATTTTGTAACTAAATTTAAATAACATTTTAAATGGAAAAGCATTTTTTAGCAAGATTGAAAACTGACTGTTAATGAGGGATAGGAACTGAACATAGTTATCCTTGTTAACTTCTCATTTTTTGCTCTCAAGTGAGTAAATAGGGCTACTCGAAGGTCATCATTATAACTCAGTTTGTAGATCAATTCTTATTTTTAGCCTAGCCAGTTTTTGACATTCTTTAGATAGCATTTTCCTTTTAAAATGTTATTTATTGGATCACTTCCATCTGAAGTAGTTATGATTTCGTTTATACTAAAAACTTGGTCTGTACAACAGTAACAATTGTATTGAAACAGTTTATAAAAGTATTAATAGAATCAGATATAAAATAGTTTAGTACTTTCGTGTCAACCACATATCATAAATTAAAATTAACAGCATAGCATGCCATTATATTATAGGAAGAGAAGTATAATGTGTACAAGTTTATGATAATGTTTATTATAAATTTAATAATGCTTATATAAATATTTTTTTTATAATGTTTATCGTATAAGTTCATAAGCAGCACAAATTTATCATATTGGCGATTAATGGCAGCAAGTGGGGTTAATATAAGCTATTTTTGTGCTATATTTTATGAAATTTTGTCCTCAGAAATGTCCTCATTTTTAAAGAAGACTGTCCTCATTTTTCCCATGGAAATGAGGACATTGCATAATTTGTCCTCATTTTGCATCAAAAAAATCTGGTCAACCTATCCAAGGAGGCCAAACTGGCAACACTGCTTTGCTTCTATAAGCTAGTCTGAATCTTCTGAATAAATAGCTTTTTCATGAGCTATAACACACAAGTGCAAGAAGATTTCCAAATAAGCCGAAACTAGAAAAGTACTAATTAAAAAGTCTTTTAATTTTTTCTGGTGTACAATACATTATTATTTGTCTTTTTTAAATAATTTTTTATTGCACAGTTGAAATTAAAGTAATTATTAAAATTATTATAAGATAAATAAATCGCCATTCTTGGCAAAATATCATTAGATATTTTGCCAATTCATACACTAAAGTGAAAAGAGATATTCTTTAGTATTTTTTTAGTTGTAAATAAGTTGTTAGCTGCGAGATGTTGCAGCGGCCTGTAAGATGAAGTTAAAGTCGCTTGATGTAGTCAAGAATTTTATAATGTTCTCTTCTTACTACACGCAAAAATTCAAAAAGCGCTTGTAAAAATGTAAATACTTTTGTACATATAGATGTCGTCTTGTGAACAATTAAAGATATAGATTTAATTATTTTATCTAAATTTTGCAATTAAAAAACGAGAAAAATATTTTAAAAAATAGTGGGACCCAAAATACAAGGTAGTAGGATCCTGCCAATAACGACTTATATTTCACATTGGTTTTAGGAATATTTATGCATACTTAAAAGTTCAAGACCATGAGCGTTATAAATATATATATATATATATATATATATATATATATATATATATATATATAAGCCATAAAATTGGTAATTAGTTTAAAAAGTTGCACAAAATAATTCCAATATGCAATCGCTTAGTGTCAAATTTGGTACATATATTTATCAGTCACAAGGAATTAACGCAAGGCTATTAGTTACAAGAAATATATATACACATATATACGGAGAGATACAACAGAGTTCTGAAGGGGGGGGGGGGCTTCCGCCTTTCTTAGAAACGCTTAGAAACATCTAGTTATGCATAGATGCCAACATTTTAGTTTATTCGAGAGTGTTTTTAGCCCCGCCTTTATTTTGCACCACTTTATTTATAGAACAAGTTTCTCCAATATATAACTTCCATAAAATAAGAAAAAGTAACTTTAAAAAATAAGTGGTATGGAATAAAGGCGAGGCTAAAAATACTCCAGAATAAATTAACACTTTTGCGACCGCAAGTTTTTGTCTTTTTCACAGTAAGATACGCCTGTGGGCGTTATTCTCCCGAGTTACAATATTTCATAACGAAATTTTCCGCATTCACATTTATATTACAAATGGATGTATATTACAGTTGTACTCTTTCTAATCAAAGCATTTATATCCATAGTATATTAATAGTACAGTCGGCAAAAAAAAAAAAAAAAAAAAAAGGCCACCCATGGGGGAAGGGGGGGTGCATTAATTTCTCCATAAGTTGTCGTAAAAACATGTGGTTGGTACCAATCGATTTGTAATAACGTCTAGTTTATATTGGTATTAGGGATGGAACACGGGCGCAGAATTCATACCGGAATCTTTTTAAGAAATTTTTCTACCTATAATATCGATGATTTAAGAAGTAGAAAATTTTCTTACATTGATAGTGGTATGAATTCTGCACCAGTGTTCCATCCCTGTGGTATATAATAGGTTTTACTTAAGGGCTCAAACTGGCATCAACTTCATTTGTTTTCAAAGATAACCCCCATTTTTTATAATTTATTTGAATTATTTGGTTCAAATCATCACGGAAAATGGTATAGTTTATATATTTTGCTCAAATTTTCACAGATTTATAAGCTATCAAAATATGACGGTGCTAATGTTAAATGAATGTGACAAACATTAATTCATATCTTCCAAAATAATTATGATATTCAAATTCTGTTTTTTTATTTGATAGAATGAAGTGACACAAACATATTCCATTCATATTTTTGATTAAAAAAACATTTTTTGAATTATGAAAATTATTAATAATTTCATAATTCGAAAAATTATGAATTATGACCAATGTTAATTTTTGCATGAATAGAACGGGCATCATCAAAAACATGGGTTTCCAAATTTACAGCTCGTTCTTAACATTATTTTTTTTTGAGTTACAGTGATGTTTCATTTTTTACTGTTGTTAGGGGGCCGTCACTTATAATAGTTTGTATCGTCTGTGAGCAAATATCTGTATATATTTTGACGAAAAATTTTTAATTTACCTTAATGTTATTCTAATTGTTTTCTAAGGAACTTTTCAATGTTTATGATACAAATTGGATTATTTTTTATAAAACTATCGCAATGCAAACGAGAGATTGTGTAAGAATTCCAAAAGAAATGAAGCCCCGCCTCTATATTGCGGAAACAATATTAAAAAAACTAGTTTGCGTATTCGTATGCAGGGGTTGTACTCTGCGCCCTTTTTTCAGGGCACTAATAGGAATGATAAATGCTTAAATTTATTGCTACCACTATTTTTATGTAATAATCTATATCCTGTTTAATCATAGTACAGTCACCCAAAAAAAAAACGCCACCCCCCCCACCTAATTTCACCGTAAATTATCGTAGAAACATTTGATTGGTACCGATCGATTTGTAATAACGTCTAGTTTATAACGGTATAGTTAAATTTTACCTAAGGGGTCGTCTACATATTAAAACTGGCATTAACTTCATTTTCTTCAATGGCAACCCCTATTTTTGACTTCATATTCAGATTTCTGAGATCAAGGCGGTTCGAAAAACATACCTATTTATATACCTTAAATCAATTTTAGATAGAGTTACACGTGAAAATGTATTAGGGGTCCGTCTATACATTTAGAAAATATAAATCACGACCTACCACCCAGTATACATTATATATTAAGTTTCACACCGGAAAAATTTTTCAGAAATGCTAATTATAAAATTAAAAAAAATGACTAATTCACAGAACTTTCTGAGTTAGTTTATGAATTAAAAGATTTTTATTGGTTTCTATTGATTAAACTTCAGATAGTTCACTTCATACGAAGAAAATTAAATAGCTTGAATAGATATTAAAATATCTATCAAAAGAAAAAAAAAAAAAAAAAAAGATGAATGGTTTTAAATTTTTTGAAAATTCAAAATTATTTTAACTCAAGCTGCCGTATAATTGTCTGAAACGACGGCACTCAACCTGGTTCCCACGGCCGTTTCACAGTGACAATGGGAGTTTGTTCTGATGCTGCAGTACTTTCATTTTCTTTAATTGACTTTTTTAAAATATTAAAACAGATTTTTTTATTTTTATTTATTTATTTTTTTAATTAATTATTATTATTTTTTTTCATGACATTATTAAAAACTTTTACATAAATCTCCACGATATTCTTTTGCTTTTATATTTTATAATGTGTAACAAATTAATATGTAAAATAATAAATCCTACTACTTAATGGGATGTTCTAAAATTCTACACTTTAACACAGATACCGAAGTGGACGGTGGGTGTAGAAAGGCTGACTACCCTTCATCTAAATCTTCACTTAAAAGGTCAAAATGTTACATAACTCTTTTTTTTTTTTTTTTTAAGGAAAAAAGAAGAAGATAAGGAGGAGAAAGAAAGATCAAAACGAATATAAAGCATATTAAACGTTAATACCCTTTAAGCACTGGGAAAAGGCGGGGTTTTGTATTATGTGTCATTTGGGAGCTGTAGAGTGCCACAAAATTACTTTTTGTAATAAAACATTTCATTTAAAGGGTATTTAAAGCAGCATTATATTTAATACATAGACTATTCAGAAAAAAAATACCATTCATCTGGTTCATGAAAAATAAAGAACATTTTCTGGCATTGCTCTATGTATATACATTCTTGTCAACCTATCCCGGAAGATTACTGGTCCCGCCCCTTTCCGTACATTTTTTTCACATCAGTCTTTTTAGAGCCGTGTCAGCCATCGGTGGCTGACACTGATCTTTCCATTTAGGCCAAGTCAGCCGGCAGTGTAAAATATGATATAAAACTACAGAACTTACATAGTTTTAAGTAATTACTGACAATTTATTTAAAATTTACTTCATGTTTTTTTTTTTTTTTTTTTTTTTTTTTTAATAGGATTTTTATAGGATTATATCGTTAAGGCCTAATGGGGTTTATTGAAACTCGATAAACATAACACGCTTCTAAGCAGCACGTGTGGCCTGAATGGGATTTCCATAAGAATTCGCGTGGCGCTCAATGAGTTAATCGTAAATGTATTTGAAGTTAATTACTCTAAAAATTAAATTGTGTACACACAGGGGCGGGAACTAACAATGTTACGGGTTATGTTGGCAAGTATGCATATATATTTTGCTTGATTTATAAAAATTTATAACACATTTTCTTCCTTTTTTTTTAGTATTTTGTGTTTATATCTCTCATTAAAAATAAATACAATATTCATATGTAAACATTTCCATACAGTAATGTATATAAACATATTGATTAAGGAAGATTTGTTGATATTATATAATTATTCTTCTATCTGTATAGTATATTAACACAAATATATTTTGTAAATTTCGCAGCATTGAAGAACAGCAACATAGCTTCCATATCAAGGCTTAATGTAAATAGCCACGCCTTTTCACAAATTTTCTAAAACTTTATAATATAAAGCAAAATAATTTTGCATATTTGTAATTAAATAATTTAAGTTTTGTCTTCAATAATCGATGTAGTAAATACCATTGTGATTTATGCATACCAGCGTCACATATAGAGTCAAATAGGAATATGCAAATTTGTCTTTTTTTTTTAAATAGTGTTTCAGCGAATCAGAGGCGGGGCTTCTTTTCTTTTGAAATTCTTTCACAATCCCTCGCCTACATTGTGATAACTTTACAAAAATATGCCAATTTGTATAATAAACATCGAAATATTGCTTAGGAAACAATAAAAATAACATAAAGGTAAATTAAAATAGTTTTCCGTCAAATTATATACAAACATTTACTTATAGAGGATACAGATTATAACAAGTGACGGCCCCCTAACAGGAATAAAAAGTGAAATATCACTGTAACTCAAAAAATAATGTTAGGAACGAGCTGTAAATTTGGAAACCTATGTTTTTGATGATGCCCGTTCTATTTGTTCAAAAATTAACATAGGTCATAATTCATAATTTTTTCAAATATGAATTTATTAATAATTTTCATAATTCAAAAAATGTTTTTTTAGCAAAAATTTGCATGGAATATGTTTGGGTTAATTCATTCTAACGAATAAAAAAAACAGAATTTAAATATCATAATTATTTCGGAAGATATGATTTAATGTTTGTCACATTCATTTAACATTAGCACCCCCAAACTTTGACAGATTATAACTCTATGAAAAATTGAGCGAAATATATAAACTATACCATTTTCCGTGATGATTTGATCCAAAGAATTCAAATAAATTATAAAAAATGGGGGTTACCATTGAAAAAAATGAAGTTGATGTCAGTTTTAATATGTAGACGACCCCCTAAGTAAAATCTAACTATAACATTATAAACTAGACGTTATTACAAACTGATTGGTACCAGTCGCATGTTTCTACGATAATTTACGGCAAAATTAGGTGGGGGGGTGGCGTTTTTTTTTTGGGTGACTGTACATTACTGTAAATATATCCAGAACTACTTCTGCATATAATTACTGGTGGCAAAAGAGGCAGCAAATTCATATCATTAAGAGTGTCCTGAAAAGAGGGCGGAGAATATGACCCCTGCGTCTATAACTCTGTATGTGACCCTGGTATGCATAAATGTCAATGGCATTTACTACATCGAATGCTGAAGATAAAATTTAAATGATTTAATTGGAAGTATGAAAAATAGTTTTGTTTTATAATGTAAAGTTTTAAAAAATTGTGTAAAGGCGTGGCTTCCATTGAAAAAAGGAGTATACTCGATTCTGAAATGTTACGTCTTTGTTCTTAAATATTACATAACTTTTCCTAGTTTTTCACTGCTAAAATTCTATTTTATCCCTTTTTGTCTTTCGTTTTTAACTTGAATATTCAAGGATGCGTGCACCTCAAGTTAAATATCATGATTTAGAAAACGCGGTAAGACGAGGATTATTATTTGAAAGAGCAATATTCAGTGAACAATACTTTTGTTTTTTCCTTTTTTTTTAATTAATATAATTAATATTTATCAGATTTTATAAAACAAATTTTCCATTTTAATCTTGTTGTGACATTTTCGCATTCGTTTACTCTACTGTTTATGCTATTTAAATTTTATTGCATAAAGTAACATAATAAAATATAAAATTTTTATTACATGTTTTTTTAATACTGAATAATATAGTGTTCAATTGTTTTTTTTTGTTTTTTTTTTAAGTTTTTGAAATCTATTATTGAAACAAAGCGCAATATTATTTATTTTCGATTATTCTAATCACGGCTTAAAACTGGCGTCACATTTATCATGGAAAATGAATTTAAAACAAAGTAATATGTCTTATTACTTTCAAAGATATAGATTTTACACATTTAAAATTAAGAATTCAAGTACTGTAGACGACTGCAGAACGGGGAATATTCGTTCTAGGCAATAGGAAACTGTTTTTTCTCTATCTATATTTATTTTCATATGAATATACATAATAATTATACTCTATCTAGTGAAAGTAATTGTATTCATACTATTTTGTTTATATAAATATGAATATAAGGAATATTCTTAAAAAATATCGTAACACAAAAATTGTGAATGAAACGTCCATTGGAGGAGTTACAGATTTCCAAATGACGTGAAACTACGTCAGCAGTGGCGAAAATGTTAAATATCCTTTCTCAAATTTTAGTTCAAATCTTGTTATCTATATTTTTGTATATTATCTATTGTTGGTTTGTACGCCTAAAATAAAATGTAAAACTTTGTAGTAACACTTTCATGCGGAGCTTACTGTATGAAATAAAAATATACCCAACAAGATAATTCTTTTTCTTAAATATTAAACACATTTTTTTTTTTTTAACCGCTATTAATATTATTATAATTTTTACTATTATTCTTTTCCCTTGGTATCTAGATTTTTGTAATTCAACATTGTATGATTCAAGCTATTTAATTTTCTTCGTAAGAAGTAATGTATTTAACTATTCGATGTTTAATAAAATGGAAACCAGTAAAAAATCTGTTTATTCATAAACAAAAGCAGAAAGTTCTACGAATTGCAATCGTTTTTGATTTTATAAATAAAACTTTTGATTTTCTTTTCCGGTGTGAAACTTAACAAATATTTTTTATTGGGCAGTAGATCAAGATTTATTTTTTCAACATTTATAGACGGACCCCTAATACATTTTCCCGTGTAACTCTATTTAAAATTAATTTAAAGATTATAAATAGGTATGTTTTTCAAACCGCCTTGATCTCAGCAATCTCAATATGATGTCAAAAATAGCGGTCGTCATTGAAAAAAAAAATGAAGTTTATGCCTGTTTTAATATGTAGATGACCCCTTAAACAAAATCTAACTACACCACCAAAAACTAGATGTTATTACAAATCGATAGGTACCAGCCGCATACGATAATTTACGGGAAAATTAGATAGGGGTGGCGTTTTTTTTTTTTTTTTTTTTTTTTTTGCCGACTGTACAAATATGAATATTCGGTATATTTTTAAGAAATAATGTAACGCCCACTGGTGGAATGTGAGATTTTCAAATGACGAGAATCTACGTCAGCGGTCGCGAAAGTGTTAAAATATTGGCATCTATGAATTATGGGGTAAGTCAATCGTATACAGAGCTGCCAACCTAATCCGGCAAACTGTTAGTACCGCCCCTTTTCCTACACCACTTAATTTTTAGAGTAATTCTCTTCAAATATATTTACGATGAATGAAGAAAACAAATACTCTAAAAATTAAGTGGTGTAGAAAAAGGGGCGGTAGTAACAATTTGCCGGATTTGGTTGGCAGCTTTGCATATATACGCAGAAACATCAGTCACATTCTTCCCCTCTTGTAAGCACTTCTGTGTTCTGTCAAACAAGAGAATCCTGTAACTAACTCTATGCCCAAACTATTTTACTATCCCATGCAAAGTAATCAACACCAAAAGATCATTTCTAAGTTAATAGGCATAATAATATTAGCATGATGTTAAAATTGTTTTACTTATTAAAATTATTTTGATTAATATATTTCACAAGGAATATTCGGTAATACATTCTAGAAAATATTATCATTACAAAATTATCCTTAAAAAAATAATACAGCTGCAGCTGTATTATTTTTTAACGATAGTTTTATAAACATGGAAAGATATTACTGACCGAGAATATCACTGAGTAACAGAGTTGCATGAAATCGTATGTATTCCTTTCTGAGATAAGGTATTTTTTCAGACGTGAAATAACGAATCAATTCCAACATCTGTGCGGAAAGACTGATGCGAGTGTTTTACTCGTTACTTCGTTATCTGTTTATGTATGATGCTGTATCTAACATGAGGAGTGCGGGGATAGTTAGATGCGAAAAAATGGGTGTTTTATTCACTACTCGGTACATTTTTGTTACCGTATGACGCGATTTGGACTATTAGTTTTTGTATGATTTGGATTTCGGTAGTACCAGCGTTCATAATATTGTTTTTGTATTTTGTAAATCCGTGGTATAAAAGAAATAATTCAAGCTTTTTACTTGCACGATAGTGTGTCATATCAGTTTTGTCGCCAGAAATACTTCGTCTATTTCGCGTGCAGAGATTAAGTTAAAAATATTATTTTTTTAATAGGAAAATTTTAGTAATATATTACCGTGCTAATAGGCTACAAAGCAATAATAATATTACTTATTATGTTACGTGAAATAACGCCCATCTCTACTCCCAGTTTAAATTTATTCATCAGAAGCCCAACTACTATTAAAACCAAATTAATATTATGCGAAGTGAAAAAAACAAAATTCAAAGAAAGGTTTCAAAATAAAATTCAGGTTTGACGACTCAATTTTCATACATAAGCAGGCAATACACTTTTAGCATAAGGCCCCCATGGCGACTTTTTTAGTATAGGACCCCCATGGCGATTTTTATTTCCATGTTGACGATGTTTTTTTACTTATTAATTTATTTTTACTTATTTTTTTGTTAAACAAAACAGGTACTTATTTTGATTATATATTTCATTATTGCATTTTTGTCAATGTTTGACAATAAATAATTCATATTCTGTTTAAACATTTAAAGTATTGCTCGCTTTAAAATTGTGCGTGCAAGGTTTGTAGAGATGCAACTTTTAAAATACATTTTCCTGTAAAAAGATCTCATCACACAAATGTCGTCATTTTTCTGGTTAAATCATTGAACTAAATCCTCGTGCTTAAATATTGCCGACAAATAGTAATTTTTTATCCTCGCGTACTTTATTAAATATGTCGCTATCGTATCGCTTAAACAAAACTTAATCATAACTGGACCACGTTAGAGGAACATTATACAGATTATTGAATAAAAAATCCGCCAGATCTGGCTACACTGGCTGCCATGCTAGTGTACTCCTAGCACTTTATAATGTCAAGTTATATTAACCTTCTACTAAAATATTTTTGACTGCATACTGGAGTACGTTAGCTTGATATATCTTCGGATACTAGTTAGGATTACATAAATTATTTGAATTATTGTGTTCCCACCTGCTGATGAAGTTGATTTTCCCTCTAGTGAATTTTCGGCTTGAATAATTTTTGAATTAAATTAGCATTTTTAATTTCTGGAAAAATTTTGTTTTGTATCATCTATATTGAAATACTAATACACACACACACACAATAAATTCAAACAATAATTAATAGGGTTCCCACATCCCGAATTTTTGTAAGCACTTTTTCACTATTATTATCTTAAAATAAATTTCTGATTAAATGTACAGTCGGCGGAAAAAAAAAAAAAAATCGCAGCACTCGCTGTAATTTCGTTATTAATTGACGCAGAAAAATTTAATAGACACCATTCAACAAGAAATTAAATACACTTTCTGAAAATGTTGTCAATTTTCGAATTAGGGGTTATCTATATATTAAAATGAGCAAAAACTTTGATTTTTTCAATAGCAACACCGAATTTTGACTTCATATGCGAATTTCTGAGAGTGGGCAGTGCGTAAAAGTGTATTATTTGTATATTTTACCGTTAGTATTCATAGAGTTATAATCAAAAAAGTGTTAGTGGGTTATCTGTAAATGATGAAAAATAAAATGAAAATCCTACAAGAAATATACAAAATTTCACTAATTCACGCCAGAAATATTTTAAGAAAAATTAATTTATAAGAAATAATGTTCCTTACGATTTGATTTAATTTTCTATGAAAATATAGTTTTTTAATTAAAGATTTCGCCACAGCTAACGTAGATTCACGTCGTTTGAAAGTCTGTAACTCTCTCACTGTCAGTGGGCGTTTCTTTCGTAATTTGTGTGTTATTTCTAAGTATGCACCCAGTGTTCATGTTTTTACAATAAAATATACTGTGGATAGAAATATGTTGATTAGAAAGCATATAATTATAATGCATATCCATTTGTAATAAATTTGCGAATACAGAAAATTTCTTCTGAAATATTTTATTTTGAGAGAATAAAGCTTGTAGGCTGACTTTACTGTCAAAAAGACAAAATCCTGCGGTCACAAAAGTGTGAATATATATTTATAAAAGTTAAAGTATATTTAAAAATATATATAAAGTTAAAATATATTTAAAAATTTTAAAGACTAAAGTATCCTTAAAATAATAATCCTCCCCCCTACAAATAAATAAAGAAATTAAAATAAAGAAATATATGAAGTAAAAGATTAAGCCTTTAACTATGACGACAGTTAAGAAACGATTTTACAAGTCTGTCTTAAATTCGAATTCCATTCTTTTTTTTTCTTTTTTTTTTTTTTTTTTTTTTTTTTTTTTTTTTTTAAATATACAATTTTTACATTCAACCTATTTTTCTATTTTAAACAGTAAACCACGCCTATTTAGATAATATTTTTCTTCTAGTGCATACTTGCCAACATCCTAATTAATATTCCGTAGTATCATTAGCCACGCTTTTATATATATATCAGTATTATTTTAGAGTACTTTTTGTCTTATTTGATCGTAATTGCATTTGGAGAATATTACTCTACAAACTTACTGGTGTGAGAAAAAGGGCGGGTCTAGCGACACTACGGAATATTAATGAGGATTTGGCAAGTATGCTAGTGTTCGCTTAAAGGATTCAAAATTTATCACCAGATGAAGTAAATATTGCTTGTGTATATTTTTGTCAACATAAAATAAAAGGTTTAACACGAATACTCAAAGTCACCTTTACTTTTCTTTTCTGTATTGCTTTCTTTTGAAGAACGATAAAAGGCGAGGCTTTAGAAATCAGGAATTCTTGATACTAACACTAATGTCTAAAAATCAACATTTTTGTTTCATTTCTTTGTGTTTGACGTTATTGTTATATAATTTTACCCGTAAATAAAAAATAAAAATATTTTGTTCAACTTTCTCTGTTATTTTTTAAGATTTGTTTCGTTATCTCATGCAAAACTTTATAAGAGACAGCCCCTTAAACCACTCCAAAAGAAAAATTTATTTATATCTCGAAAACTAATCACTGGAATGAGCTGCAAATTTGCACACCCATATTTTTCAGCATTAGGATTTATTTTATGTAAAAATTAATATAGGTCATAATTCATAATTTTTATGAATATGAAATTATTAATATTTTTCAGAATTAAAAAAAAAAAAAATTCAGAATCAAAAGTAATGATGGATTATGTTTGGGTTTCTTCAATGTATCTCGTAAAATATATAATATATATATATATATCGATGAAGTTAATTTTTGGGAAGATATTAATAAAAGTTTGAAATATGAATTTAACATTAGCACCTTCAAACTTTGAACGCTTATAACTCTATAAAAAAATAAGTAAAATATACTTTTTCCCATCGTCGCGATCCCAGGAATTCAAATTTTAAATAAAAGTTACCACTGAAAAAATCAAAGTTGGTGCGCTTTTTAATGTGTAGACCCCCAATTCAAAATTTTACTTCATTTTCTGAAAGTACTAAAAATTCCCAGTCCAATGATACCTATTGCATTTTTGTGCATTGATTAGCAACGGAGTTACCTCGAGTGCTGCGTTTTTTTCCCCCGACTGTACAGTCAGCCAAAAAAAAAAAAAAACGCCACACCCACCTAATTTTCACATAAGTTTTTTTTTAATGGTAACCCCCCTTTTTTATAATTTATTTGAATTCTTTGGATCAAATAACCACGGAAAATGGTATATTTTATATATTTCGCTCAATTTTTCATAGAGTTATAAGCTGTTAAAGTTTGGGGATGCTAATGTTAAATGAATGTGACAAACATTAAATCATATCTTCCGAAATAATTATGATATTTAAATTCTGTTTTTTTTTATTCGTTAGAATGAAGTGACCCAAACATATTCCATGCATATTTTTGCTAAAAAAATATTTTTTGAATTATGAAAATTATTAATAAATTCATATTTGAAAAAATTATGAATTATGACCTATGTTAATTTTTGCACGAATAGAACGGGCATCATCAAAAACATGGGTTTCCAAATTTACAGCTCGTTCCTAACATTATTTTTTGAGTTACAGTGATATTTCACTTTTTATTCCTGTTAGGGGGTCGTCACTTGTTGTAATCTGTATCCTCTATAAGTAAATGTTTCTATATAATTTGACGGAAAACTATTTTAATTTACCTTTATGTTATTTTTATTTTTCCCTAAGCAATATTTCGATGTTTATTATACAAATTGGCATATTTTTGTAAAGTTCTCACAATGTAGGCGAGGGACTGTGAAAGAATTTTAAAAGAAAAGTAGCCCCGCCCCGCCTCTGATTAGCTGAAACACTGTTTAAAAAAAAAGACTAATTTGCATATTCCTATTTGACTCTATATGTGACGTTGGTATGCATAAATCACAATGGTATTTACTACATCCATTATTGAAGACAAAACTTAAATGATTTAATTACAAATATGCAAAATTATTTTGTTTTATATTATAAAGTTTTAGAAAATTTGTGAAAAGGCGTGGCTTACGGTACAAGAGAGGAATATATCCGATCCTAATATGTTAAGTCTTTCTTCATAAGTATTAAATATATTTTTCTAGTTTTTCGCTGCTAAAATTCTATTTTAACCCTGTTACACTTTTTTTCGCATTTCAATATTCAAGATTACGTACACCTCTAGTTAAATATCATGTTTTAGAAAACACGGTACAGCGAAACTGATTGCATGAAACAGCAATTATGCATTCGACAATCGTTTTATTATTATTATTATGAATATTTAATAATTTTAAAAAGATTTTTTACCATGAATTTTATGTTTAAATTTTGTTGTGACATATTTGCATTTGGTTACTGTACCGTTTGTAAGCTTTGTGTTATTTAAAATTTATCCCATAATGTAACATAATAAAATATCAAATTTCTATTAAAAGTTTTTTAATACAGAATCAAATAGTGAAAAATTCCTTTTTTTTTTTTTTCTTTTGACAGTTTTAAAAAACTGTCAAAGAAAAAAGAAAAAAAAATTAAATCTTTTGTGTATTTTGTAAAACAGACTTAATTTTGTTAGTCAACTTCAATTAAAAACCAAGATATTAAAGAAAGTATAAAGCTCCATTCGCAGGAAATGGCCACTAAAATAGACGGAAATATAATTTTAAATCATGTGTCAAATAAAAATAAAATCTATAATCTTCAATATCCATATATTTAATTTATATTTAAAATAAATAATATTTTATGAGATAATTTTGCAATGAACAATTTAATAATTTCACTATAATGAAGTAACAGGGGGTATGTATATTAAAATGCATCTTTCTCATGTATCTCAGAAAATTAAATGTAATTATTATTATTATTATTATTATTATTTTATATATATATTTTTTCTTTTCACAACTAGCTACAGTACGCTTACGTCCTATTTACATTAAACTTTGATATGGAAGCTATGTTGCTGTTTTTCGATGCTGCGAAATTTACAAAATATTTATATTTGTGTTAATATACTATACAGATAGAAAAATAATTATATAATATCAACAAAACTTCTTTAAGCAATATGTTTAAATACATTACCGTATGAAATGTTTATATATGAATATTGTATTTATTTTTAATGAGACATATAAACACAAAATACTAAAAAAAAAAAAAAAAAAAAAAAAGAAGAAGAAAATGTGTTATAATTTTTTATAAATCAAGCGAAATATATATGCATACTTGCCAACCTAACCCGTAACATTGTTAGTTCCCGCCCCTTTGTGTACAGAGTTTAATTTTTAGAGAAATTAACTTCAAATACATTTACGATTAACTCATTGAGCGCCACGCGAATTCTTATGGAAATCCCATTCAGGCCACACGCACTGCTTAGAAGCGTGTGATGTTTATCGAGTTTCAATAAACCCCATTAGGCCTTAACGATATAATACTATAAAAATCCTATAATTAAAAAAAAAGGAAATAAATTGTCAGTAATTACTTAAAACTATGTAAATTCTGTAGTTTATATCATATTTTACACTGCCAGCTGACTTGGCCCAAATGGAAAGATCAGTGTCAGCCACCGATGGCTGACATGGCGCTGAACCTGTTAAATAAAGAAAAAATATTCTACAAAGACTGATGTGAAAAAAATGTACGGAAAGGGGCGGGACCAGTAATCCTCCGGGTTAGGTTGACAAGAATGTATATACATAGAGCAATGCCAGAAAATGGTCTTTATTTTTCATGAACCGGATGAATGGTACTTTTCTTCTGAATAGTCTATGTATAAAATAAAATGCTGCTTTAAATACCCTTTAAATGAAAAGTTTTATTACATAAAGTAATTTTCTGGCACTCTACAACTCCCAAATGACACACAATACGAAACCCCGCCCTTTTCCAGTGTTTAAAGGGTATAAACGTTTAATATGCTTTCTATTCGTTTTGATCTTTTCTCCTCCTCCTTATCTTCTTCTTTTTTCCTTAAAAAAAAAAAAAAAAAAAATATCTGCAATCTGACACAATTTTGTTAACTTAGACTGATAATTATACAGAGAATTTTAACAGGAACAGCGAGGAGAGAACATTTTAAAAGTATGATTCGTAATAAAGTTCTATTTTTATGTATTTATTTTATTTGTGTTCATGCGATTAAATGTTTTCTTGTGTTTACGAGGAAATCTTATCATTTTCCCACTGCTAATTTATAAAGTATAGTTTTTTGTTCTCAATATATTGAGAAATAAATAAATAAATATATATATATATCTGCGAGAATATCGAACATTTCTCTTAATATTAATTAAGTCAAGGCACATTTTTAAAATCGTCGATAATGAAATTATAAAATTCTGCATTCGACAAGCTTCGTGTATGTGTAAATCACAAAATATTAATATTTAAACGTGTGGTTAATCTGACGCAAAAAAATTAACTTTTATTTAATTTCTAACTATTTAAATTTTGAATACATAAATTAACATTACAATCTGTATTCTTTTTATAAAAAGTTTATAAAATAAAGACTTAACTTATAAATTGTATTAAGAGAACAAAAAAAAAAAAAAAAGAAAAAAAGAAAAAAGAAAAAAAAGAAAGAAAGAAAACGAAAAATATATACATATATATATATATATATATATATATATATATATATATATGTTAGGCAAATTTTATGCATATTTTGTAAAATCATAGAATTTAGGAAACTTAAATATTTGATATTTTTCCCATAATCGATGCGTACAGATCATATTCATTATGACATCTCTCTCTCTCTCTCTCTTTTTTTTTCTTTTTTAATAGAGTAATGTAACATTTTGACCTTTTTAACTGAAGATTTTAGATTAAGGGTAGTCAGCCTTTCTACACCCACCGTCCACTTCGGTATCTGTGTTAAGAGTAGAATTTTAGAACATCCCATTAAGTAGTAGGATTTATTATTTTCCATATTAATTTCTTACACATTATAAAATATAAAAGCAAAAGAATATCGTGAAGATTTATGTAAAAGTTTTTAATAATGTCATGAAAAGAAAATAATTAATTAAAAAAAAAAAAAATCTGTTTTAATATTTTCAAAAGTCAATTAAATTACAGAAAATGAAAGTACTGCAGTATCAGAACAAACTCCCATTGTCACTGTGAAACAGCCGTGGGAACCAGGTTGAGTGCCACCGTTTCAGACAATTATACGGCAGCTTGAGTTAAAATAATTTTGAATTTTCAAACCAATTTAAAACCATTTACCTTTTTTTTTTTTTGATAGATATTTTAATATCTATTCAAGCTATTTACTTTTCTTCGTATGAAATGAACTATTTGATGTTTAATCAATAGGAACAATGAAATGAGACAATCAATTTGTTTTATAATTAAGATTTCTGAAACTTTTTTCCGGTGTAAAACTTAATAAATAATCTATGCTGGGTGGTAGATCATGATTTATATTTTCTAAATGTATAGACGGACCCCTAATACATTTTCACGTGTAACTCTATTTAGAATTGATTTAAAGTACATAAATAGGTTTGTTTTCCGAACCGCCTTGATCTCAGAAATCTGAATATGAAGTCAAAAATAGGGGTTGCCATTGAATAAAATGAAGTTAATGCCAGTTTTAATATGGAGACAACCCCCTAGGCAAAATGAAACTATACCGTTATAAACTAGACGTTATTACAAATCGATCGGTACCAGTCAAATGTTTCTACGATAATTTACGGCGAAATTAGGTGTGGGGGGGGGGCGTTTTTTTTTTTTTTGGCTCACTGTACAGTCGGGGAAAAAAAACGCAACACCCGCTGTAATTTCGTTATTAATTGACGCAGGAACATCTAATAGACATAATTCAACAGGAAATTAAAAGCACTTTCTGAATATGTCGTCAAATTTTGAATTAGGGGTCATCTACATATTGAACTGAGCGCCAACTTTGATTTTTTTCCAATAGCAACACCCCATTTTGACTTCATTTTCGAATTTCTGAGATTCTGGCAGTGCGGAAAAGTATACTGTTTGTATACTTTATCTTTAGTATTTATAGAGTTATAATCAAAAATATGTTAGGGGGTTATCTTCAAATATAGAAAAATAAATTAAGATCTTATAAGAAATAGCAAAATTTTAATGTATCACACCGGAAATCTTTCAGGAAAAAAATAATGAAAAATTAATAGATTACCATTTTCCTGTCCCTTAATTATCTTGAATTCAATTTTTTAGATTTGTATACACTTCAGTACTTTTTTAGTTTATTTTAGGTCTATTCAAATACATTACCCTTGCGATTAGTCCATACAGTAATCTTTGAAAAAAGTGCAATATTTTTCAAGTAAAAGTGTATATTATGGCTGTACTGATCACCAATAAAGCTTAAATTTTCTTTCGTAGGTGTAACATAATATACGAAATAAAATAATATAGATATATATATCTATACAAAAACGCATAAACAAAATCTTTTCAGATAAATTATTGTAAGGGTTCATGAAGTAAATATTAAACTATTTTAATCGCACTTACTAGTTTTGGGTCAGTTGAACTCTTTGGAACTGTGCGATTCATTTTATAATTTCTATGAAAATATAATATCTTAATTAACCCTTTCGCGACTGCTGACGTAGATTCACGCCATTTGAAAATCTGTAACTCCGTCAGTGGGTGTTTCTTTCGTAATTTGTGTGTTACATTTTCTTAAGTGTGTACCCAGTGCTCATAATTTTGCAATAAAATATACTATGGATAGAAATATATTGATTAGAAATAATATAATTATAATGTATATCCATTTGTAATATAATTGTGAATACAGAAAATTTGTTCTGAAATATTTCATTTTAAGAGTAAAACACCGATAGGCGGGTCTTACTGTCAAAAAGACAAAAAGTGTTAAAAAATATTTATAAAAGTTAAAGTATGTTTTTAAAAATGTATAAAGTTCAAATATATTAATAAAATTTTAAAGACTAAAGTGCCCTTAAAATAATAATCATCCCCCCTACAAAATATATAAATAAATAAATAAATAAATAAATAAAATAAAATAAAGCAATATATGAAGCAAATGATTAACCATTTTTAACTATGACGGTAGTTAAGAAACGATTTTACAAGTCTGTCTTGCATTCCAATGCCATTCGTTTTTTATCGTTGACAATTTCACATTAAACCTATTTTTCTATTTAAAACAGTAAACCCCGCCTATTTAGTTAATTTTTTTTTATTCCAGTGTTCGTTTAAAAGAATCAAAATTTATCATCAATTAATCGATGAAGTAAATACCACTTGTGCATATTTTTGTCAACATAAAATAAGGGGTTTATCACGCATACTCAATATCACATTTACTTTTCCATTTCTGTATTATTTTGTTTTAAAGAACGATGAAGGCGTGGCTTGTCTTCTTTATAAAACAGGAATTCTTGATGCTAACACTAATGTCTAAAAATCATCATTTTTGTTTCATTTATTTGCATTTGACGTTGTTGTTATATAATTTGACCCGTGAATAAAAAATAAAAATATTTTGTTTAATTTTCTTTGTTATTTTTTAAGATTTGATTCGTTGTCTCATGCAAAACTTTATAAGAGACGGCCCCCTAAACCACTCCAAAAGAAAGATTTATTTATATCTCGAAAACTAATAACTGGAATGAGCTGCAAATTTGCACACCCATATTTTTCAGCATTAGGATTCATTTTATGTAAAAATTAATATAGGTCATAATTCATAATTTTTATGAATATGAATTTATTAATATTTTTCAGAATTAAAAATATTTTTCAGAATCAAAAGTAACGATGGATTATGTTTGGGTTTCTTCACTGTATCTCGTAAAACAAAAATTATATCGATCAAGTTATTTTTTGTGAAGATATTAATAAAAGTTTGAAATATGAATTTAACATTAGCACCTTCAAACTTTGAACGCTTATAACTCTGTGAAAAAATAAGTAAAATATACAACCAATATACTTTTTCGCGTTGTCGCGATCCCAGGAATTCAAATATAAAATAAAAATAGGGTGTTACTATTGAACAAAGTTGGTGCGCGTTTTAATATGTAGACGACCCCCCAATTGAAAATTTCAGTTCATTTTCTGAAACTACTCACAATTCCCCGTCGAATGATACCTATTACATTTTTCTACATCGATTAGCAACGAAGTTACGTTGAGTGTTGCGGTTTTTTTTTTTCCCCGACTGTACATATAATGCAGAAATTAAAATAAACTTTCAAAATTATTTTAGACTTGATTTTTTTCTTCTTCTTCTTTTTCGTCTGGATTAATATGTAAAGAAAATTTGAAAATGACCCTATTATAATCAGTATTGTTTTACTGACCTTCCGAAAGATCTGTGATAATATTTACAGCATTTATTTTCAAAATAAATTGCTTTTTGCTCCCTTTGAGTAAGCTTTAGTTTAGCCAAAACTAAGATATTCGACTGTGTTTAAGATTTTCTATTTTCAAAACAAAGAGCATTTAATGTAATGTTAATTTCTACTAGTACATATAAACCACATTGATTTTTGAAACATTTTTTTTTTCTTCATAGAAATTATGTATCAGTTTTTGTACTAGATTTCTGACCAGGAAACCATCCCATAGTGTAATCACAAAAAAATAAATTCAAACAAGCATTAATCGAAAGAGCATATATATATGTTTTTTAACGCAAAAAGCAATAGCCCTCGTCAGCTCGTTTTCGAGTTATAAATTCTGAAAGTTCGCTAATAATCTGTGCAACCACGCCTGAATCGATAACACCACGCCCTACTGAAATAATGAATCAAATCCAAAACAAGCAGAAATCGAGAGAGCGTAGTCAAATGTGTTCTTTGATGGAATAATCAGTTTCCCACTTCAGCTTTGAGATATATTCAATAGAGATATAATATCTATTACAAACTCGGTAAAATAGAATCTGAAAATTAATGAAAGTCGTGGTTCTGGCAGGTTTTCACGGGACTCCTCCCACTTCTTTCAGATTACTATATTTTTACCCAAATTTAAATATAGATTTCTCGACAACGCGCTTAAGAGGGCTGACAGTTTATACGTCAAAAATCACGTTATATTATGCCCTCTCAAATGAACATAATTTAATTTATCTCTATTATTACACTATTATGATGGTTTCCTGGTGAGTACTTATGCTTGAACATTTAATAATTAATCTTAAACCAGAATTATTTTTCGTCAAAAATATTTATTAATTTTAGAATTACAGATTCTTGGGATATCATTCCTCTATTTGCTGTAGTGTTCGAGTATTGTTAATTCCGCCTTTTCTCTCACGCCAGTACATTTTCAGGGTAATTTACGTCTTATTTAATCGCAATCACACTTAGAGAGACTATTATGCTACAAATTTACTGGTGTGAAAAAAAGAGTGGGACTAATAACATTATGGAATACTAATTAAGCTTTTTGCAAATATGCATATGCTGAGTAATAACTAAAAAGAAAAAAATCCAAATCGGTAGCGCATACATAAACATGTTTTTTGACGCATAAACAATTGCCCTCGTCAGCTTGTCACTTATAAATTCTGAAAGTTCGCTAATGATCGGTGCAACCACGCTTCACTAAAATAATGAATGAAATCCAAAATAAGCAGAAATCGAAAGCAAGATTTATGAAACAAATAAAGAGTTCTTTAATGCATAAATCAGTTGCCCATTTTAGGTTTGAGATAAACTCTATCGAGATATAATGTCTAAAAAATTCGCTAATGTAGAATCTAAAAATTGTAAAAGTCATGGTTCTAACAAGTTTTATAAGGACTCCTCCCACTCCTTTCTCATGACTACATTTTTATTCACACTTAAATATAGATTTTTCGAGAACGAGCTCACGAGAGTAAGCAGTTTACGCTTCGAAAATTACGTTAGATTATGCCTTCGCGAAAAAACGCTATTTAATTGGTTTCTATTAATACACTATTGGTATGGTTTCCTAGTCAGGTAACTTCTTCACTCATCGCAGTGCTCCTAAAATTTAGCACTCATTTTATTATACTGTTACCATTACATTAAAGCAATACTATTTAACCTAATTTTAACGCATGGTTTTAAAATATTCAAGAAAATGTTTTGTTGAAGAAAGTGGTGCAACATAATAAAATGTCATATAGTTTTAATTACGAACAATATAACATTTTATTTGATGAATCTATTCAATTACACATAGTCGTATATCTTAGATTAGAGATCATTTATAGTGTAATAAAACATAATAATGTGTAGAATCGTAAAGTGGAAATGTCAAAAGTAGTGAAAGTATTTTTTATCATAAGTAATTTCAAAAGACTGAAAGTAGATATTGTTTAATTGTTCTTTAAACGAGTAGATAAAATGATGTTTTAGTGCTTTTTCTTCTTATAGTTAGTATTTTTGTAAGTATATTAGTGCTTTCATGTCGCAGCTAGTATTTTTGTATGTATTAGTGCTTTCGTCTTGCAGCTAGTATTTTTACAAGTTCGCTATTTTTATCTGATGGAAAATACTTTTAAATGCTTTATTTCTTTTCTTCAATACATGATATTGATATAATTGTGTATTTTATTCACAATGTGATATATGCACGGGATGTCTTGAAAGAAGCAGCTAAAGTTTAAAAATACAGCAGAAAATGGTTTGTGACATTTTTTATTGCGTGTTTTAAGCATTGTATAATAGAAGAATTAAAAATTAATTCAATGACTAATAGTTTTCTCAAAGATAAATGTTACGACTAAATTTCATGACGATTGAGATAATGTTTTTCTTCTCAATCAAATGTAAATCATAATAATTTTAAAGTGTTTGTCATCACCATCAATCAGATTTTTAAAAAAATCTATTCTACTGCTGCTGTTATGGTAGAGCATTTATACCATATTTTGATTGACAATCCAAAGAAATAAACAGAGAATTTATCGCTTAAATTTTTATCCATTGGCACGCAAACAACAAATTTTTCTCCCTGCTTTATATTTAAATGGAAATATGAAGTTATGTATTTTTTAAGATGTTTCGCTTTGCTTAGCATTCCTATTTTATTGTATACATTGTTTAAGAATATACTTATGTACTTTTTAAACTTAACGATACTTTTGTATCGCTAAATTTTAATTCATGTATGTATTGAGATGCTTAATGGTTTTATATTACATTGTGATTTTTAACTTTTTGATTAAATTCTTATTCGCTATATGCAAGGCCGTATGCAGAAAAAAATTTCGGAGGGGGCCCAACTTTCACTGAGATGTTGGTCGTGCACCCACACATATGTACACCAAGAACGTGTGCATTAAAGTTTGTCCCCCCCCCCAATCAACTTAACTTTAAAACAAATATAAGTTATTGCCTTAAAATTCGTATCTAGGCATAGTAAAATGGTTATGCGCTATAAATAAGATCGGTTACAACGCCGCATGGCGGCAAACAATGGAATTAATATTCCTAAAATCTGAAATAGCAAGAAAACATTTAATAATAATAATAATTCTAAAAAGTGCCTCGGGCCTAAAACTGATAGAACTAGTCCTTTAAAATGCACAAGTCTCTACTAGAGAGTTCTTTAATCCGTGATGTTATAAACCGCGGAGCAACGGAGAAAATCCCCAAAAACTGGACTCACGGTAGTCCGGTTAATAAGGAGTCGAGCTTGTAATTGAAGGATTGAGCGATTGATGCTGGAGCCATCCAAAGACTGTCATGTAGATTAATGGTATCTGGTGCACGTAAAATCAGTTGTGTCCTCCATGTTTTGTAAATGTAATAGCTCAGGTATACTGGAGTTGGGGAAACATTTCCACCGTGGAGGTTTTAAATTGTGATGGTACGATTACCCTAGAAATGAATTCTAGACCGTTGATATGCTGTCTGTCTAGCTTTAGTGCAATGTTAAGTCCATTCAAATTCAACATACCAAAAACTGGCTGACTTCCTAATTCAATGGTATGGCGCATGATTTATGTTCGAAACAACCATGTTTCAAATACTTTTCGTTTTTTTAGATATAGCTTCTTTTTTTATACAGCCGAGATATATCTTTTCCATAAAAAGGGAAATCTAGTGCAGCTACGCTACCTTCTGGATGATGTACCCAAAAATCTAATCAACAAAAGATTTATATCTAAGTTTACAAAAATAGTCTAATGGTGTTCAATACATCTCAAAACATGTAAATACATTGAAAACTAGAAGTCTAAAAGTTTCCAAATCCAATACTTTTTTCTCTTGTCTTGTGTGTAGAAGAAAATAATATATATGTGTGGTTTTCTAATTAGATAATAATGCTTGCTTTAGATCATATTACCGGAAACATGAGGACCTGTGTGCTGGCGTCCACTAAACCTAGACATATTACATGTCTAGGTTTAGTGAACACATTGAGGTCTTCTCATATGGCTTACTGTTTAGCGTGGGTAGACGTGTCTTCTACAGACCCGGGACCATGCTTATACGCATTGTAGTTGCTGGAAATCTTCTGGCATGGCGTACGTCTGGCTATCTAGCGTTTCTATATGTAACCAGGGTACAGCGTGTAGAATAAACAGTGTGGAAAGCGGCGAATAAAATTGTACTAAAAAAATTAAGCCTGTCACCAGATGTCATTGTAATCGAAGCTAGGGTCACGACAACAAAACCGAGACTCCCTATTGGTTAATTATATGCTTAGATCACGTGATTAAACTGACGAAACTGGGAAAAGCCAATCAGGTCTTCGATTTGAGCAATAGCTTCGATCACAGTGACATCTGGGTAAGTTTAATTTTTGTAGCATCATTTTAACATCACGGTTATAGGCCACACTGTTTATTCTAGACGCTGTAACCAGGTTGTGTATGAACCAGGTGTCTCATGTGACACAGCGTATCTTCAACTGTGGATGCACGTCATTAGTGATTACCGTTTGGAAATTGAACAGTGAAGCGATTGTTCATCATCTCATTCTACATCAGACTCAGATATTGTCTGCTTTGTGACGATCGTAACAAAGATGTTTACATAACGTGTTAGTTTTTTAAGGCCTGTCAGGGCAGTAGCTAGCAGAGACAATTATTCTACTTGCATCGCAGCTCACACCCACTTTCGTTTTAGGACGGTCTTAGATCTCTTCAGAGGTTTGTCGAACTCAGGGAGCCTAATTCAAAATTATGTATATATATATATATATATATATATATATATATATATATATTTAAGTTTTCTCTCTTTCCTTTCACTTGGCTTATGGTGCGAGCTGTGGTTCATACCAATGTCGGTAGAATACCTTACTTTTTCTTTCGAGCGCAGGGAGCTACAAATACCTTTTTGACTTTGTGTTGACCAATTTGTTGTAATGCTTGGGGCTATACAATCGCATGCGATTGTTTTTTCTCACTGAGAGATTCGTTGTGGTAATCCTTCTGATTCCTTATGTGAATGTTATTTAGTTATAGGTGCATGGCGATGGATGACGGTAGTTGTGTAATGGTTTCAACGATGCTGATGACGCATGGCCACATATGGTGGTTTTTTTCCGCAAGTGGGTTTAACACTTCGGTTTCCTTGGAAAACAAGGAAAATTGATACGGAATTTCATTGACAGAACCTGTGGACTGCATGTACCCACTAGAGTCTGATCCAGTCAAAACTTAGTCTGGTTTGGGAATCTGGACATTCGTTTGAAAATCTGCCTCGCTGCAAATATGAATACTGCATGCTATACTCAATGATGTGATTACAGGCATTTTTGCTTTAAGTAGGATTAGATAGTACCATCTTTCATCACACGTCTTTCTGTAAAGTAGACTTTATATTGGCTGTTTTTTTTTTTTTTTTGGTTAGAATTTATACTCTATGGAAGGTATACTACGCGCATAACTAACAAAACTAGAAGTTGCATATGCAACTGTGATCTTTGTTAATGACGAATCTTTTGTCTCACATGGAATTGAAACGCTATTTCTGGCAAGAGAAGTGTTTAAAAGAAAGGAAACACATTACAGTATTCAAAAATAAGTAGCGTAAAGAACTCTTTTTAGGGTTTTTTACAAAGCGCTAATATGCATTTCCGTAATATGGACTTTACAAGACAGAAATTTGCTAATAAATAAGGTTTCACAAGCAAACAAACTAACAACAACAAAAAAAAATATTGTGGACAAAAAGTTCCATTTTTTTACAATTTTTTTTCTGGTCAGTAGGACATGAAAAAAAAAATGTCTCGGACAATTTCGGGGGGGGGGGGGGGGGCTCGAGCCCCCAGAGCCCCCCTCTGGATACGTCCCTGGCTATATGTCTGCTGTATTTCTCTATTTGTTATAAGAATATGAGTATGGTTAATTGTAGTTAACTTTCATATATAATGGCTAAAATATCTATAAATGAAAAACAATCTGTTTTGTACACAAGATCTGTCTGCACGTTTTCCGGCTATATGCCAGGAAAGTAAAACAACGTAGATTCTCATTCACTAATTATATCTGAAGAGGAACTGCCAACCTTTACGGTGTTGTGAAAATATCATGAACTTTTACATCTACATGTATAGTGTTTTTAAACATTGCTGGAATAAATATTTTCAGATATATTTCAAGTGTTTACAGTAAACAGTTGTAGAGGAAATCAAAATACAAAGAACTATATCCAGAGCTAATAGCATTTCCGGATTTTTGATATGGATGAATGCTGCAACTATGTTTCATCGTGTGTTAATGCGTATAGTTTGTGTTTTCTATAGCCATGTGAAAAACATTTCAGGATCTTTAGTGTGCCATTCTAAGGTATTACAACCAATGAATACAAACACCAGTATTCTGATTCCGCTACGCTTTACGTCTTATTGAAACTTTAAGAAATTGTATGATTTAGTTGTGATGATTGTTTTTCAAGTTGTGTTGGTGCACAGTGATAAAACATTTAATGGATGATAACTACACTCATGAATTTTATTTACTAAGTCAAATGTTTGGCTAATAACATTCTTCAGGCCTCTCAGCGTTCCTCAAATTTTAGGAATATTAGGAATCATTTTGCAACATTGTCACCACTATTTTAAATGAACTCTTATTTACCTAATACTTTAACATTAAAACCTTGAAGAAAAAAGTTTTTAACAATGGTGGGGAAAGTATAATAAAACGCGAGTAAATTTTTAGGAAAGCTGCGAGGCCTGCATTCTTAGTGCTTTAACTGTGATGACTTTGTATTGGTTTCCTTATTGCATCCGATTGTGTCAATACAAGTTTTCAGTGTTACAACTGTGAAAATGTGTAAGTTCCATGTTTACAAATGTTTCTACTTGCACTTCTGGTTTGCTCTGGTGTTTTGGATTCGCAAAAATGTTGAAAGGAAACTTAATATTCATGACAAGAGATTTTATTTGCGTCAACTGTGAAAATAGAGTTTTGATTTTTGTGTCATATTCTTGAAGACAAAGGCTTGAACTCAGACCTATGTTAAAAGTATACGGCGAAGAGAAAAGTGTCATTCAGTGTGAATGCAGGGACAAAGAATTGTTTGCTACTGCACACCGACAGAAAATATATATACTGAAGAAAGTAGTGATCGTTCAATTTAATACGAGTTAGTAAACACAGTACGCCAAATAATTATGTACTGCGTTGATATATCTTGTCCAATACTTTCCTTATGAAACTGTAAAAGACAATTATTTGCAGACAGATCTTGTGTTCTTTAACCGATATACAGTAAACTCTCGATTGTCCGAATGCGTGTTACCCGTTTTGTGGATTATCCGTTGTCTTCTTCTTGCGACTTTAAATTATGATGTTCATTAAAAAAATTATTTATACAATTATATCTACAACTAAAAGTTATAGAATAAAGGAAGGCAAAATTTCTAGGAAAATGAATTTTCATTTGCCCAGACACCTAATTCCGCGGATAATATAGGGTTTACTGTAATGAAGAAATTTTCATTTACATTTTTTGCATGGTGAAGACCAGCAACACGTATATGTTATTTATTGTTTCGAGGAATAATTAAACAGCAAATGTGTCGTTCTACAGTCACTTAAATTCTGTTTGCTTAACACTTAACGGACGGGCCACGTAAATCTACGTCATTACGTTATGACTACCTAAGACGGGCAACGTAGATTTACGTTTGCTGTTTTAAAGGGCGGGGTTACGTGGAAAAGTTATTGACTATGATATGTTAATTATGCAAGTTCCACTTCGTAAGAGTGGATGTTTTATAAACTATCACATTCATAAGGACTACTAGACATGCAAATGAAAAAGTTATACAATTTTATTCAAAAATAGTACTTATTCATGGAAACAACAACGCCCATATATAGATGTTTATTTAATTCTTTAAAAAATTCCGGATACGGGGACAGACAGAGAAAATACAACCCGTCTGTTAAGTGTTAAATTATTTTAATTTCTTGCGCATAAACTTTATTTAATTCAATAAATTAATCAAAAGAATGTTGATTCTTTTAATTATTTTCAAGAGTTATAGGTCTGTAACATACAAATTCAATTATTTTATTTGTCACAAAAGAATATAATCTAAGAGCCAGTTTTTTAATAGTTCAGTATTATATATGTTTTATATATATATATATATATTTTAAAAAAAGTTGTTCCTATTTACCCAGTTTACATTTATTAGAATCAAAGAAGTCATTTAAATATCATGTTAAAATAATTGTTTAATTTTGATAAAATATGTGATATGTATGTTCTAACATTATTTAATTCTTAAGAATAATAACACATACTTTTATTTTTCGTTGTTTTTATATTAAATTAAAAGTAATATGTCTAGGGCTTTGACCCAAACTGATTTTCAAAATATATTAATACAAATAAAATCATTAGAGCTATTTGAGAAAAAAAAAATTGTTTTGAAAGCTACCAAAAAAGAAAAAAACATCAATTTATTTTTTAATTATAAGTTTTTCAATATAGAAATCATAAAAAGAAGAAATGAGAAAATTATCTAGTAGATAAGACTTAATTATCTTAGAGCAGACCATGACTCTTTTAAGCGAAAATAAAATATGATTAGGCATAAAGTAACTAAAAGAATCAGTTAATCCTTTCTTGATTTTCCTTTGTCTACATAGGTCAAAGATATCCTTCATGTCGCCTTTGAGAAACGATTAAAATAATTATGTTTAAAATGTAAACTTTTCTGATTCTATAACGGTTTGATTTATAAAAAATATTCATTAGTAGTTTCTTTCTTTCTTTCTTTTTCTTTTTTTTCTTTTTTTTTTTTTTTTTAAGTGTTTTCAATAATGAACTTTAAAAATGCAAAAAGATTTTAAAACTTTTTTTTTTTTTTTTTTTTTTTTTTTTCAATAATAGAATTTTTTTTATTTGTTTTTCTTCTGCATATGAAAAATGTAATTATGAAAATAAGATTAAAAAAAAGTTTAATTATTAAATAATATTTAAGTCATTGCATGTCAAAAAGTTAATTTTACTTTAAAATTTCCATTATAAACACAACAACAATTACAAAAAAAAAAAAAAAAAAAAAAAGTTTTATAAATTTTTTTGGTATCAGATATACTTTCCCTTTAAATCAGTCTTCTATTTGACATTATTATCTGAATATGCAGCTGGCAAATTTTTAATATAATGGAAGAATTTGTTGATTTCATTGATAAATTGCTTTTATTCATAAATATATTTCTATAGTTAATCATCTGTAAAATATTTACTATTGATATAATCCCTTTTTTGCATCATATTTATGAATTATACAATTCAAGTCCATGTATATAATTCATATCATAGTAACTATTATGTAAAATAGTTTGGTTTTAAAAGCATTTATATTATGAATTTTATAACCTGTTACAAATTCTTAATTCACGATGAAAATTTTAACATCACTTACATTGTAATTTTAATTTAATATTTTTGCAACTCATTTTAATTATATATATATATATATATATATATATATATAATTAAAGCATATAACGTATTGTTAAAAAATGTAGAAAGTGATTCTTACATATATAAACATATTCTGATATAATATAATGAACATATGCATATTCTGTTTGGTGTATCTTTAAACTATTTATGAATGTTAATGGTTAATAAACGTGGTACGTCCAGCTGAGAGTCTGTTTTATTTTTTATTGCTGTTTTTACTCCAGTATGTTAGATGCAGGGCTAGTACTGCCCACGTTTTTATCCAGATAATTTCCACTACATAACAGTTGTTCTCATAAAATAAGCCTAGAAATTTAACAAGAGTTTTACTGTTCATGAATAGTGGTGAAAAATGCCCTTAAAAGAAATACTACATGCTCTAATTATAGGGTTCGTACAGTCCTTGATTTTACTCTACCACTAATTTCTTATAGAAATTTCTTTTATAAAAAATAAATTAAAAATTTGATAAAAGAAGTTCATTGTTGAAAAATATTGGTGAAAAAGTCTGTGAAAAAAAGAAAAAAAAAGGTGGAGGCAGATCTGTATGAACTCTGTATTAGCAATAACAGCTATTTTTGGACTGTGAAATTTCTTTTTACCCACCTGCTTGTGATGGTGAAAATAAAAATATCATAACAGTGAACTTATTTTGGTGGTCCCAGCAAGTTCATTGCAATAGAATTAGATTTTATAATAATTATTCCTTTTAATGAGACAATCAATACACTCATTATAAACTAGATTACGTTATAGAAGTCTTACTTGCCAATTTTCTAATTAATGTTCTGTAGTTTTGTTAGTATCCGCCCTTTTACCACACCATTTTTTAGAAAAGCAATTTTCTCCAAATGTAATTGCAACTTACATAAAAAATACTCTTTAAAAAGACTTGTGTGAAATAAAGGCGAGTACTACCAATTCTACACGGAATATTAATTAGAATGTTGGCAGGTATAATAGATATAATCAACAAACTGGTAAATCTAGTAAAATAATATACTGCCAACATTTTAATTTATTCCGTAGTACTTTTAGCCCCACCATTAATTCGCACCACTTTATTTATAGTAAAATTTATTCCAATATCGAATCGAACAACGGAATATTAGAAATCTCTTGGATCTCTAGAATCTTCGTCTAACCTAACATGACATCGGCAAACTAAAAGAAACAAGTTTTCTGACTGTTCAGAGAGAGATTTAAAATATATATATATAATATATATATGTGTAAAAAAAAAAAGGACGGGGTTGGGAGACCTAACAATAGATAGAAAAGCAGACATTGAACTCAAGAAAAAATAAATAGATAACAAGAACAACACACATGAGAAGGAAGTTTGAGTAAAGCATTACAAGATAGCCTACCAGTATGAAATTAAACATCAAAAAAGGGAAATTATATCAAAAGGAACATTTAAAAACAATTCATTAAAATAATATCAAAATTAAGGCAGTGAAATATAAAATTCCCATTTTTCCATTCAGCGAGAGATTTCTCCGAAATCTCGCAACCGTTAAAATTTGTCTTTGCTTCTTTAAGCTATTCTGAAGAACAGCTTTTTCATGAAATACGATAAAAGAGCAGATGAGTATTGAAGAATTGAACGAAAATGGAAAAGTACAAATTGAAAATTCTATTAATTTTTTCTGGTGTAAAAAATACATTATTAGTTTTTTAAATATAAATTTTCTTGTACAATTGAAAATAAAATAATTATCCGATACATAAATCGTCATTCTTGGCAAATTCATAAACTGAAGTGAAAAGAGTTATTCTTTAGGTTTTTTTTTTTTTTTTTTTCTTTCTTTCTTTTGGTAGGTAAGTTGTTAGCTGCGAGATGTTGCAGCGGCCTGTAAGAAGATATAGCCACCTGATGTAGTCAAGAATTGTATAATGTATTTTTACCACACGCAAAAATTCAAAAAGGGCTTGTGAAAATGTAAATAGTTTTGTACATATAGATACCGTTTTGCGAACTGTTAAAAGATATAGATTTAATTAATTATCTAAATTTTGTAATTAAATAACGAGAAAATTATTTTAAGAAATAGTGGGACCCAAAATACAAGGTGGTGGGATCCCTGCCAATAACAAATTATATTTTACATTGATTTCAGGAATATTTATGCATACTTAAAAGTTCAACACCATGAGCGTCATACAGCAATATATATATATATAAAGCATAAAATTGGTAGGCATAAAATTGGTAATTAGTTTAAAATGTTGCACAAAATAATTCCAATATGCAATCGGTTGTCATCAAATTTGGTACCTGTATTTATGAGTCACGAGGAATTAACCCAAGGTTATTAGTCAAAAGAAATACATATACACATATAGACAAAGAGATACAACGGAGGTCTGAGGGGGGACTCCAGCCCCTGCAAGAAGTGCATCTAGTTATGTAGCAAGTCAATCATATACAGTAACCGCCGCTTAATAAAATCACTGGTTAATAAAATCAGCCGCTTAATCTGATAAAATTGCCAGGACGGAATCAAATTAATACAAACTATTGTTGGAACCGCCGCTTATAATAAAATCAGTACCTCCGGTTAATAAACTCAAAAAATATCCTCAGCAGCCAAAATTATCATTTATGCACACTAAACGAAAAAAAAAAATATATATTCTTTTACATTGCAGGGATGGAACACGGGCGCAGATTTCATACCGGAATGTGTTTAAGAAATTTCTCTACCTATAATATCGTCGATTTAAGAGATAGAAAATTTTCTTACATTGATAGTGGTATGAATTCTGCGCCCGTGTTCCATCCCTGACATTGTAATTTATATATATATATATATATATATATATATATATATATATATATATATATATATATATATATATATATAAAGAAATTAAAGTACCCGTTATCGTCCATTGTCGAAAATTTTACACTTGCAGCATAGTTACAAATTAAACATGCCCCATAACATATCTCCCTAACAATTTCAAGGAACGTATTCTTCAAAACGCAGTAATAAGTTACAAATTTGATTTGATTTGCAAATGTTACATATATATATTTAATTTTTAATTATTAAAAGACAATTTCTAGCTCTTATTTTGAAATAGCTATATATATTAAGAGGTTCAAACGGAAAGATTTTAAATTTATGAGAAAAGCGTGAACTTTTCGTAAAATAAAATAATAATGATTTTCTTTGAAGGAAAGCGAATAGAAATTTGGAATGCGTTTAATTTACTTATATCGGAGGAATAATTAATTATCTATCAAAAATTAATTAATATTGTTTACTAATTCCATTATTCGTTACATTTTAAAATTTCTTTCCAAATTCAGGGAAGTAATAACTTTTCCTTGAGTGCAGGAACGTTCGCCGGATATAAAAATCAGCCGCTTAATAAAATCACTTTGCCTCAGAACGAATGTGATTTTAATAAGGGGCGGGAACTGTATATGTATGTTTTTATATTATATATACATATATATGATTGAATATTATTAAATATTATATATACATATAATTTAATTAATAATGAGAAATGAGAAATGAGAGTGGAATATGAAAACAACCTAAATATCTTGATGAAGGTAATAAACAAAATGAAAAATGTTAATTTAATTCAAAATTCATCAGAAGCTGGGAATACTGTAAATTCAAAAAAATTTATGTAATCCTGACAAATTTCAGAAGATGTGTCAAGCAGCGCTGCCAAATCTGGCGGATTTTTTATTCAATAATCATCAATAATTTTGAGAAGTGATATTTGATATATATATAACGGACTATCAATCTTCGAAGTAATTAGGTAAACGTTATAATTAAAAAATTATTGTTGATTATTGAATAAAAAAATCCGCCACTGACTGTCAAGCTAGCATACTCCTCGCATTTTATAATGTCAAGTCACAACCTTCTAAACTAGATGCCTTCGACGTGACTCGGAAACTTGGCGACAGTTCAAGCGGTAGACAGCGCCACCTGGTACAGATTTCGCGAATTTTTTATTCAGCTGTCAACAATAATTTTAAGAAGTAATATATAATATAGCTAATCGACCTTTCTTCGATTTTATTCGCCTTTTATGTACTAGTCTTAACCGTTTACACTCGAACGTCGCCTCTCAGGCGACATCCGATTCATTACTTCAACTCGAACGGCGCTCGAGAGGCGCCATGACCAATTAAGTTACTATATATATTATAGCCACCAATAATGTTCTACAACTAAATGTGCTATAAGAGGTGCATACTTCGTTAAGAAAGAGACTCCACCCACACTTTTTATTAAGTGCCTTTGGGCGTTGCTGTCCTTGGTCATTGGTAAATGTCCAAGAATGCTTTGCAAAATATCACACGATGGAAAATTATAAATCACAATATTCATATATAATGCTTGTAATATTTAAATATTCATCAAATATAGAAATAAAATGTTTATATTTCAAATTCTTATGTTTCATATTTTGCATTTTTTATTAAAACTATTGTCGGGTAGCTCATTTCGCTTACTAAAAGAAGATTCGAATGCAAAAGGTTAATTTTCCATCTCACTTCAGGCCCGCACATTTGGAAAATACAAAATGGTCGACATAAAAGAGGCCACTGACAAAAAAGAAGGCGCAGCCTTCGTAAAAGGTGTATTATGCTAGCCTTTTATTACGCGGCCAGCATAACATAAGGAGAGCCAGATCTTATATTAAGCTAGATTAGATTTAGCTAGACTAGCTAAAAAGCGGAAACTACGAACCCTGCTGTTTTCAATAGATTTTTGAATAGATCTCTTACAAAGTTCTAATTCTGTTCTCAAGCCACGCCCTTTTAAGAAGCATCTTCAAGTACGAAAAATTATTCCATGAGCACCGGAAAAATTATGAAGGTTTATATGTAGATCATCAAATATCTGGAAAGTACCTTCGAGTTGCTGGTGTACCCCAGTGGCGGCTGGTGCACCGAAAATAGGTGAAGAGGCACGCTCTATTTTACACTGTACTCATTTACAAAATTTACATTTATATAAGTTTCTTTAGTTAAGACCATGCTTAATAAAAATTATGCATTAAAAATACTTTAATATTATTTTTGAGCTCTTCACCTATTTTCGGTACACGAGCCGCCACTGGTATACCCATGGAAAAAAAGGTTCGAGTGCAAAATTTAGTCTTAAAATTTTGGTAAATTAGTCTTGAAATAGTGCTATTTTATGATAATAATAAATGCTAAGCATAATTTATATAATGTTATTTTATGAAAAATTAAAGAAAAAAAAAACGTTTGCAGCTATCTTTTTGTCGCGGAGTGTATATTAAATCCCAATTTTAAAAGTTTTTGGTGGCTGTTGAATAAAAAATTCACGCAGTCTGTACCAGGTGGCGCTGTCTACTGCCAAGATTCCGAGCCACGCGGAAGGCATCTAGTTTAGGAGGCTATGGTCAAATTACATTAACCTTCTACTGAAATATTTTTCACTGCATACTGGAATACGCTAGCTTGACATATCTTCGGAAACTAGTTAAGATTACATAATTTGTTTGGATTATTGTATTTGTATTCCCACCTGCTGATGAAGTTGATTTTGCATCTAGTGAATTTTGGCTGGAATAATTTTTGAATTAAAAAATTAGCATTTTTAATTTCCGGAAAAATTTTGTTTTGTATCATCTATATTGAAATACTAATACACACACATTAATAAATTCAAACAATAATTAATAGGGCTCTCACATCCCGAATTTTTTAAAGCACTTTTCCACTATTTTTATCTTAAAATAAATTTCTGTTCAAATGTACAGTCACCCAAAAAAAAAACGCCACCCCACCACCTAATTTCGCCGTAAATTATCGTAGAAACATTTGACTGGTACCGATCGATTTGTAATAACATCTAGTTCATAACGGTATAGTTACATTTTGCCTATGGGGTCGTCTACATATTAAAACTGGCAATAACTTCATTTTTTTCAATAGCAACCCGTATTTTTAACTTCATATTCAGATTTCTGAGATCAAGGCGGTTCGAAAAACATACCTATTTATATACATTAAATCAATTTTAAATAGAGTTACACGTGAAAATGTATTAGGGGTCCGTCTATACATTTAGAATATATAAATCACAGATACCGAAGTGGACGGTGGGTGTAGAAAGGCTGACTACCCTTAATCTAAATCTTCACTTGAAAAGGTCAAAATGTTACATAACACTTTTTCTTAAGGAAAAAAGAAGATAAGGAGGAGGAGGAAAGATCAAAACGAATAGAAAGCATATTAAACGTTAATACCCTTTAAACACTGGAAAAGGGCGGGGTTTCGTATTGTGTGTCATTTGGGAGCTGTAGAGTGCCAGAAAATTACTTTATGTAATAAAACTTTTCATTTAAAGGGTATTTAAAGCAGCATTATGTTTAATACATAGACTATTCAGAAAAAAAGTACCATTCATCTGGTTCATGAAAAATAAAGAACATTTTCTGGCATTGCTCTATGTATATACATTCTTGTCAACCTAACCCGGAAGATTACTGGTCCCACCCCTTTCCGTACATTTTTTTTCACATCAGTCTTTTTAGCGCCATGTCAGCCATCGGTAGCTGACACTGATCTTTCCATTTAGGCCAAGTCAGCCGGCAGTGTAAAATATGATATAAAACTACAGAACTTACATAGTTTTAAGTAATTACTGACACTTTATTTAAAATTTACTTCATGTTTTTTTTTTTTTTTTTTTTTTTTAATAGGATTTTTATAGGATTATATCGTTAAGGCCGAATGGAGTTTATTGAAACTCGATAAACATAACACGCTTCTAAGCCGCACGTGTGGCCTGAATGGGATTTTCATAAGAATTCGCGTGGCGCTCAATGAGTTAATCGTAAATGTATTTGAAGTTAATTACTCTAAAAATTAAATTGTGTACACACAGGGGCGGGAACTAACAATGTTACGGGTTAGGTTGGCAAGTATGCATATATATTTTGCTTGAATTATAAAAATTTATAACACATTTTCTTCTTTTTTTTAGTATTTTGTGTTTATATGTCTCATTAAAAATAAATACAATATTCATAGATAAACATTTCCATACAGTAATGTATATAAACATATTGATTAAAGAAGTTTTGTTGATATTATATAATTATTCTTCTATCTGTATAGTATATTAACACAAATATATTTTGTAAATTTCGCAGCATCGAAAAACAGCAACATAGCTTCCATATCAAAGCTTAATGTAAATAGGACGTAAGCGTACTGTAGCTAGTGTTGAAGTTTGAAAAAAAAAAAAAAAGAATAACAGTGGGCTAAAAATACCCCGGAATAAATTAAAATGTTGTTTATTCTGGTTTTAGTCAGGTGATATCACTCGTGCTAAATAGCTGGATCCGCCCTCTCTTAAGCTCAGGTTCAGCTCATCATTAAAATATTGTTTTTAATATCTGCCGCACCAAAATGTTCAAACCACAAATGCCAATTTTCATATATTTTGTAATCTTCCCGTTTCAACTTTAAAAGCATTTAGATTAATTTATTTTATTTTGAATTTTTAAATTTAGACGTTTAAAGTCTTTTAAATGAAATTTCAGGATTCTGTAAGATCAATATCTATATATTTGAAAGTAATAAGACAATTCCTTTGTGTTAAATTTTTATTCCGTAATAACTGTGACTTTGATTTCGTGATTAGGAAATTGAAAATAAATACTGTTGAGCTATGTTCCAATAATAGATCTTATAAACTTAAAAAAATATATATAAATAATAAACCAATTTTTCACTATTTGATTCTGTATTAAAAAACTTTTAATAGAAATTTGATATTTTATTATGTTACATTATGGGATAAATTTTAAATAACACAAACCTAACAAACCAAATGCAAATATGTCACAACAAAATTTAAACAGAAAATTCATGGTAAAAAATCTTTTTAAAATTATTAAATATTCATAATAATAATAATAAAACGATTGTCGAATGCATAATTGCTGTTTCATGCAATCAGTTTCGCTGTACCGTGTTTTCTAAAACATGATATTTAACTAGAGGTGTACGTACTCTTGAATATTGAAATGCGAAAAAAAGTGTAACAGGGTTAAAATAGAATTTTAGCAGCGAAAAACTAGAAAAAGATATTTAATACTTATGAAGAAAGACTTAACATATTAGGATCGGATATATTCCTCTCTTGTACCGTAAGCCACGCCTTTTCACAATTTTTCTAAAACTTTATAATATAAAACAAAATAATTTTGCATATTTTTAATTAAATCATTTAAGTTTTGTCTTCAATAATCGATGTAGTAAATACCATTGTGATTTATGCATACCAGCGTCACATATAGAGTCAAATAGGAATATGCAAATTAGTCTTTTTTTTTAAATAGTGTTTCAGCGAATCAGAGGCGGGGCTTCTTTTCTT
Source organism: Salticus scenicus (assembly GCA_963930645.1). Lineage (NCBI taxonomy): Eukaryota > Metazoa > Arthropoda > Arachnida > Araneae > Salticidae > Salticus > Salticus scenicus. Next base: position 117,049,087 of record OZ005658.1, on the reverse strand, counting down.
TTGGAATTCTTTCACAATCCCTCACCTACATTGTGATAACTTTACAAAAATATGCCAATTTGTATAATAAACATCGAAATATTGCTTAGGAAACAAAAAAAAAAAATAACATAAAGGTAAATTAAAATAGTTTTCCGTCAAATTATATACAAACATTTACTTATAGAGGATACAGATTATAACAAGTGACGGCCCCCTAACAGGAATAAAAAGTGAAATATCACTGTAACTCAAAAAATAATGTTAGGAACGAGCTGTAAATTTGGAAACCCATGTTTTTGATGATGCCCGTTCTATTCGTGCAAAAATTAACATAGGTCATAATTCATAATTTTTTCAAATATGAATTTATTAATAATTTTCATAATTCAAAAAATGTTTTTTTAGCAAAAATTTGCATGGAATATGTTTGGGTCACTTCATTCTAACGAATAAAAAAAACATAATTTAAATATCATAATTATTTCGGAAGATATGATTTAATGTTTGTCACATTCATTTAACATTAGCATCCCCAAACTTTGACAGCTTATAACTCTATGAAAAATTGAGCGAAATATATAAACTATACCATTTTCCGTGATGATTTGATCCAAAGAATTCAAATAAATTATAAAAAAGGGGGGTTACCATTGAAAAAAATTTAGTTGATGTGAGTTTTAATATGTAGACGACCCCCAAGTAAAATCTAACTATAACATTATAAACTAGACGTTATTACAAACTGATTGGTACCAGTCGCATGTTTCTACGATAACTTACGGCAAAATTAGGTGGGGGGGGGGTGGCTTTTTTTGGGGGTGACTGTACATTGTACATTTAAGAAGAAATTTATTTGATAATGGTAGTGGATGCATACTTGCCATTCATCTCATTAATAAGCTTAAAATTGTTAACGCCCTTTTTTCCTCACTAATTTATTTTTAGAGTAATTCTCTCCAAATGTTGCTACGATTAAATAAAAATAAAATTACTCTAAAAAATGACTGGTGTAAAAAAAAAAAAAAAAAAAAAAAAAAAGGCGGGTACTAAAAAGTTTACGCTTCATAATGAGATGGTTGGCAGGTATGTGTAAGAGTCCTTAGAAAACGCATTCGATGTGGGAACACTGAATTAATTTCATTTTTCTCTCTCTTCCCCGGAGGTAAAGGATACCGTGTCACAAAAATGTATTTTTTTAGGAATGATGTTAATGATGGTGCAATGAAATATATATATCATAAACAAAGAAAACGGACATGCACACTTACCAACCATCTTATTATGAACCGTAAAATTTTTACTACCCGCCTTTTTATTCACACTAATCATTTTTTAAAGTAATTTTATTCGTATTTAATCCTAACAGCGTTTGGAGAAAATTACTCTAAAAACAAAGTGGTGTGAAAAAAGTGGCATTTTTTGAAGGGGCGTTAATAATTGTACAATTATTAACCCTCGCTTTCCCAAGATGGGGTCATTTTGACCCCATTTAGAAGTTGAAATTTACTTCAGCCCGCCTCATTCAAAAAGTGCGCTAATTCGTCAGAGATAGCAAACGTAACCAGTGGAATGTTGCAACTTCTAAACGATACAAAAATGGAGCGATGCTAGTGTTTTTCACCAAACGTGCCAAACGGCACCTGAAAACAATTTTTCTGCAGTAACGACTTGATCTTGGGAAAGCGAGGGTTAATGAAGTGGTTGGCAAGTATGGACGTGGTTTTATTTTCCACTGTCTTATCTCCTTTATAGTAACTCGACATAGTGTGCTGACATGGTGCTTATTACTTTTATATAAAAGAAAAAAATATGCATATCAAAAACACGGTGCTAACGCTTTTCACAAAATGGACATGGTGATCTTTACCTCCAGGTTACAGAAATAGCTTTGTAAGTAAGCATTATAAATTTCAAAAAATCACAACAGTTGTTTTAGGTCAAAATAATAGCGCAATCCTTCATCAGGGTGAATAAACTATGCACCAGTACATCTCCAAATCAGCAATGTGCATTCGCGCCGATACGAAGAAATTCAAAATGACTCTGTATATGACTGCTTGCGGAACAGCAGTTGTTAAATTTCGGAGTAGTGCTGCTATTTATTGAACACAGAAGTAATGTAGGTTTTAAACATGATTAAAAATACTGAAATATAATTGGGCATCAAGGAGTAAAGTGTTAATTTTTAACAAGTGTTAAGAGGAGTTTTATCTCTCTATTACATCTCTTGGAATACTTGCGTATTTTTAACTTTATTTATATTTTCTTGAAAACATCAGAGCTAATTTTTTGTCGGTAGCCTTGTGTGCAAGATTACATGTAAGTGATACAGTACATAAACCTAAAAGAATTGTGCACAGGGAAAAATACTCTTGTTACGGATTTTCTCAACATCAGGGATCGCCGTGTGTGAAGACACGTGCGGCACATAAAATTGTTTTTCGTCTCTGTCTTGTATGCATAGAATAATAATCAAGGAAGAAGGTGCACGTCTGATGCTTGCATTCCACTTCTAGTGAATTGCCAACGAATGTTTCTTTTGATTCACAGTTCCTTGAAGTAGGGTATCCATCCTCGGCGCATTTATCGCTGTTTGTTGTGGGTGCTGCCTCGCTGACTGATTGACAGAGAGACGAGACATTCCAAAAATCTCGCCAATAAGTCGCCAACCAATTAGATTGCAGCATTGTTTCAACCCTATACCCGGCATTTCTAGATTTTTTAAACGGAAACCAAAACGCATACGCTCCTTCTTGTACTATTATATATCTATGCTTGTATGGCAGGCAACAGATATGGTAGGTTGGTTGATTTTTTTACGTCGCTTTAGTGCTGCGCAATGGGGAATTGGCGACTGTCTGGCACTCACAATTTTGATCCTCCACGGAAGGGATGGCTCTCCCGCTTCGGTGACCCCCCAGAGGTATAATTTTGATGGGAACATTGAGGACATTGCTGCCACGACAGATTTTACGTGCAACAGTCACCATTAGTGTACATGACGGTCTTTGGCCGGCTCGAGTACCGAACCCGCAATCTTCCAATTACGAGCCCGGCACTCTACCTACTGGGCTACAGCGGCCCCGCAACGGATATGGAAAGGTAGAAAGGGGAAACCCTAAATTATAATATTATCGCTTTTCAAGGGGATATGACCCCTTAAAAAACTAGAATGTTAGGGCCACCACATAACTTTCTTTTATATTTTCCTATGCAAACTTACTCAGTAAAAATAATTTATTAAAATCATTGTTTAATAAAATTGTCTTTCATGATAATGCTGTACGATTCCCATATTAGAGAAATAGTATATCACTAAATATACAAAATAGTTCATTTTATTCTCGATATTATATAAAGAAAACTTTTATTTATTTATTTTTTTTTTATTTTTTTTTTATTTTTGAGTACGACAGGACTATTTCTTTCAATCTGGCATTTATAGTGCTCCACTTCGAAAACACCTATGTAACTTCGCGAAAGTCGTTTTGAAAATTCTACGAAAACCAGTGAAATAAAAAAATTTATATATATATATATATATAAAGAAAAAAATTCTATCCAAAAGGAAAGGATGCTAATTTGAAAAAATATTTTTACATAATTATATTGATTTATGTGTGCGTTCGTGTATAGGAAAATTTATAATTTCTTATGTCAATAAAAACATGTATATCTGTTACCGTTAAAGCTCGAAAGCCGTTAATGTGCAGATTACCAAACTAATTTGCAGATTAACTAGGTTTAGAGAGACTACTTTTTTTTTTTTTTTTTTTTTAAAATAAAGTGACCGACGAAGCGGAAGTAGCCTGCTAGTAATTTACTAATTTCACAACGAAATTCTGATTACTTTGCCGTTTCAAGAAATAAGCATATCAAAATATTTTTAATCAATAATTCAATATGCTCAAGAATTCGGTTAAATAACTGCGCATGTAAATTGAATCGAAATATTGATCTTTTGATTACAAAACTTGCCATTTATTTACAATAACAGATGATGCACTCTTGTATTTATTATAGATATTTTCGCTTGTGTAATATTTTTCCATTACAAGAATTCATACAAATGATGCTCGTTGATAACTTTTCGATAAATAAAAGAAAATAAGAAATTATATGGAAAATGTTATATTTTACTTAAACTAAGAAGGAAAGGGACAATATTAGTTATAGCAGAGCTGCCAACATTTTTAACGTTTAAATCAGAATTGACACCAGTATTTTTAAATGGACTGTGTTATGTATATTTTCGACGATTAATATTACCAAAAACAGGGGTAAAATTTTTCCGGTTTGAAGTCTCCCTTGAAGAACGGGAGACTTGGCACCTATGGTTATAGTTTATTATATTAAAAGAATAATGATAAATAAATGAAATATGTATTAAAAATGTGCACTGTTATTAAAAAGGGAAGGGGCATGTAACTTTAATTGTGTTGTCATGTTTTATGATGCATTAAATTTGTCAAAAATTAAAAATAAAATAGCTATTAGCTTAAAAATCTCTTTGTATTTCTGGTTAATGTGATATAGAACTATTTTCTGATGGTTAGAAATGGCTGAAAATAATTTTCAAACTTTATGCAGTACGAGCAGCGTTCCCATCTTTTATAATTTATTCACGATCAATTTTAGTCCGCTTTCTTTTCGCACCTGAAATTTTGTAAATTATTTCTCTTTAATATGTGACAACGATTAAATAAAAAGATAAACTTTTTTTCAAAATTTTCGTTATGAAAAAGAGGCTGGGCTAAAAATGCTCGTGAATAAATTATAAAAGTTGGGAACTATGAGTAGAAGGTTTATTTTATTCACCCCCCCCCCCCTCCTTTTCGTCTGAAACAAGTTTTTTGAGATTTGGGGCGAGTTTTTGCTTAAACTTGCTTAAACTGAATATTTCCACCGAAATAAAAGATACTGTATAAGCAATTTTTGAAAAATTTAAATATTATTGAACTTATAATTTTTCAAGTGCGTTAAAAATTCCCACAAATTGAAATGGTGATCATTTCGTGCAATTTAGTATTAAAAAAAAAAAAAGAAAGAAAGAAAAGAAAAATGCTTCAAAGTAACTGATAATAAATAACCCCAAAAATTTAGCCAGATTGCTTTAAAGTTGTTTACGAGAAAACATGTCCCTAAGATGCATTATTAGTATGACGACTCTTCAAATGTTTGTTTTCAGATCTATTTTCTAGACTTGAGATTGAAACCGAAACTATTAGCTAATTTTTAAGTAACTTTTATTAAACAATCCTCACTTCTCGAGGAAAAAGGAAAAAAAAAAAAATCTAATGATTTGGAAGAAACGAATTATCAAAGTTAAGATCTAAGAAGAATTAACCATAGGTAAGGTTCCTATACATACAAACTGCCACATTCGATTTATTTTATTTCATTTTACTTATTTTTATTTTATTTTATTTTTTGCTTTAGGGTTGTTATTGAATCCTGCGAGTCCGTAGACTATCAAGTGGTAGACACTGTTTCGAGCGCAACACGTGCTACTTTTGAGTTACTTTTTTTTACTTTTTTCTATATATAAGAAGAAAGATTCGAGGAAATTTTTGAACTCCAGTTTTCAACGGATTTGCACGTTTTCAGAAGTCCTGATCGCGGTTTGACTATTTTCAGAAAATATCTGTCTGTATGTCTGTGTGTATCATAAATTTTGTAGGCGCTATAACTCAGGAATCAATGAACGAAATTTAACCAAACTTGGTATTTACTTGGACCTTGACCAAAATTGGTGCTGATTACATCTGGGAATCGCTCTCTCAACAAATGGCCCATTTTTTCTATATTTTTAACAAAGAGGAAATTTTGTATAAATGTACAGTCGGAAAAAAAAAAAAAAAAAAAAAGCGACATCCGCTATAATTTCGTTATTAATTGACGCAGGAACATCTAATAGACGTAATTCAACAGGGAATTAAATGCGCTTTCTGAAAATGTCGTCAAATTTTGAATTGGGGGTCATCTACATATTGAAATGAGCGCCAACTTTGATTTTTTTTTTCAATAGCAAGACCCAATTTTGACTTCATATTCGAGTTTCTGAGAGTCTGGCAGTGCGGAAACGTATACTGTTTGTATACTTTAACTGTAGTATTTATAGAGTTATAATCAAAATTGTGTTGGGGGTTATCTGTAAATGTAGAAAAAGAAAATTAAGATCCTATAAGACGAAAACAAAATTTTAATGTTTCACACCGGAAATCTTTCAGGAAAAAAAGAATTATAAAAATTAATAAAAAAAAATTATTTACAGTTTCCTAATTATCCGGAATTCAGTTTTTAACAGTTGCATATACTTCAGTACTTTTTTAGATAATTTTAGGTCTATTTAAATATATTACACTTGCGATTGGTCCAGACAGTACTCTCTGAAAAAAGTGCAATATTTTTCAAGTAAAAGTGTATATTATGGTAAATAATAACTAATCTGTACTAATCACCAATAAAGCTTTTTTTTTTTTTTTTTTTTTTTTTTTTGCAGTTGTAACATAATATACGAAATGAAATAATATAGATACAACGCATAAACTAAATCTTTTCGAATAAATTATTGTAAGGGTTCATGAAGTAAATATTAAACAATTGTAATCGCACTTACCAGTTTTAGGTCAGTTGAACTCTTTGGAACTGTACGATTCGTTTTAAAATTTCTATGAAAATATAATTTCTTAATTAACCCTTTCGCGACTGCTGACGTATATTCACGTCATTTGAAATTCTGTAACTCTGTCATTGGGTGTTTCTTTCGTAATTTGTGTGTTACGTATTTCTTAGATGTGTACCCAGTGTTCATATTTTTTCAATAAAATATACTATGGATAGAAATATATTGATTAGAAAGAATATAATTTATAATGTATATCCATTTGTAATATAATTGTGAATACAGAAAAGTTGTTCTGAAATATTTTATTTTGAGAGAATAACGCCCATAGGTGGATCTTACTGTCAGAAAGACAAAATCTTGCGGTCGCAAAAAGTGTTAAAATATATTTTTAAAAGTTAAAGTATATCTTTACAAATATATAAAGTTAAAATATATTAACAAAATTTTAAAGACTGAGTATCTTTAAAATAATAATCCTCCCACCTACAAAATAAATAAATAAAAATAAAATATATGAAACAAATGACTTTAACTATGACGGTAGTTAACAAACGATTTTACAAGTGTGTCTTGCGTTATAATTCCATTCTTTTTTTTTTTTTTTTTTTTTTTTTGACAATTTTTACATTAAACCTATTTCTCTATTTAAAACAGTAAACCCCGCCTATTTAGTTAATTTTTTCTTCTAGTGCTCGTTTAAGAGATTCAAAATTTATCACTAGTAATCGATGAAGTAAATACCGCTTGTGCATATTTTTGTCAATATAAAATAAGGGGTTTAGCACCAATTCATCAGTCAATGTCACATTTACTTTTCTTTTCTGTATTGTTTTGTTTTGAAGAACGATGAAGGCGGGGCTTGTCTTCTTTAGAAAACAGGAATTCTTGATGCTAACACTAATGTCTAAAAATCATCATTTTTGTTTCATTTCTTTGCGTTTGACGTAGTTGTTATATAACTTTAACCGTAAATAAAAAATAAAAATATTTTGTTTAATTTTCTTTGTTATTTTTTAAGATTTGATTCGTTATCTCATGCAAAACTTTATAAGAGACGGCCCCCTAAACAGCTCAAAAAGAAAGATTTATTTATATCTCGAAAACTAATAACTGGAATGATCTGCAAATTTGCACACCCATATTTTTCAGCATTAGGATTCATTTTATGTGAAAATGATAAAAGTTAAAAATGCAAGTAAATACCCCAATAACCCCCCCCCCCCTCCCCCCCCCCCCCAAAAAAAAAAAAAAAAAAAAAAAAAAAACAGTTCGAAAAAGACTTAAATACCTCTTTGCCCAAAGTTCGAGATAGGAAAACTATAACAACTTAATATTCATTCACTTTTTTACTTTCCGAACATACATATGTAAGGAAAGTATGTAATCATTTAAAAAATCTGACTTTGACATTTTAGTATTTCTATTCGTTTTGAGTTACTGTTGCACGAACAGTATAAATTTTGGTGAATCTAGCTTTTATAGTTTTTTTACAGGGACACAAAGAAAAATTCTTTTATGATCTATGGACCCAAATTAAATAAAGTGCGATAGCGTCTAAACGTCTAAATCATCTGAACTGAAAATTTATGCACATGTTATAAGTCACTGTGTCTCAAACTGCGCAGATTTTGGTGAATCTAGCACTTATAATTTTTTTTACAAAGATGCAAAGAAAATATCTTTCTCATTATCGTTTATGGGCCGAAATTATTTAAAGTGCGATAGCGTCTAAACACCTTATTCGTCTGTCGGGGGGAGGGGGGATCGAGCTGAATCTCACGTGGGGGAGAGGGAGGGGGCTCGGCAAATATCATGTAATTTTTTTCCCGCAAAAAACAGTGTAAAATTGCGAGAAAATTGAGTTAAATTCAAGTAAAACCTGTTTCTTGACTTAGATATGGCATATATTATTAATATTTATAAATAATATTTATCGTGGCTATCCGAACGCCGCGAAGCAGCAAAGTAGCTTTTCAATTGTTTTAGGCGCCACCGGCCAGCCACACGCAATCTATGCACATCTATGCAATCGTAAAAACTAGTCTTAACTAGTTTTCAATAAAAATAATATAGCAAATTGTGTTTTTTCGAATAAATCCAACGCATTTACATTAAAAGTACAAATTTTGAAAAATCTCACGTGAGATTAGGCGAGGGGCAGGGGGGTCGAGCCAAATCTCATGAAATCTCACCAGAGGGGGAGAGGTATCAAAAAATCGTCAATTTCCCCCCTCACGTAATTAATGGACGCCCCTTATTCGTCTGAGAAGAAAATTTATATACATGTTATAAGTTACTGTTGCACGAACTGTATAGATTTTGGTGAATCTAGCACTTATAGATTTTTACAGAGACACAACGAAAAATTCTTTATCATTATGATCTATGGACTCAATTTTTTTTTAAAGCGCAATACCGTAAAATTAAACAATCGAGAAAAATACTCAAACACCCGATTATAATTTTCACTTTTATTTATTTAACAACTTGTCTTACTTTAATTAATTTATACAACCGTTAATTACTTCAGCTTCGGAAAGTCGAGTGGAGCGACTCCAGAATTTTTAGTAAACTGTTGAATTTTATCTGTCTATAAATTTTAGGAACGAAATTTCACCATTTATTTAAAATAATAATTTGTTTAGTTTGCATTATATGTTCCGATAGCTTTCTTTGAAACAGAACTTTCATCATATTAGTTTTACATTTATATACATATGAAGAAAGCATTGGATTTGTTCAAATTTTCGACTTCCGGTTTTCGATGGATCTACACGTTTTGAAATCCCCTAAAAAAATTAGAAAATGTATGAACTGTGAATGTGTTCTCCTGTTTGTGTTTGTTACTAAACTTTTATGGTCGTTATCTCACAAACTGAACAATTAAATTAAAATATTTACAGTCAAACCTCGTTAACGTGAATCTCAAGGGGGATAAAAAATTTGTTCATGTTGTCAGTAGTTCATGCTATCAGTAACTAATCTTCATATAACTAAACTAATCTTCACTTTGACGGGTATTGTGGAAACAGTTCATGCTAAAAGTAATTCACGTTAGTTAACAGTGTTCACGTTAACGAGGTTCTACTGTATATTTTTCATTAGACCTTGAATTTAAATTGGTGATGGTTAGATATTGGTATTTATCAGACATTACAGGTAGTGCTGCTATGTTGCAATTTCCTTCATTTAACAAGAAACTATATTTCAGTTTCTATTGTGTATAAATGCACAAAATCTATCTATCTATAGTCTATACATATATATATATATAAAGACCATGGGAGGAAAGTACGATAATTCAATTTAAATGCATGTTGACCAAGAGGTTGCGCTAATATGCTGCAATTTAACCCTGTTTATGAGAAGGCAATATCTGAGCTTCAATGACATATAAATGCACCATAACTTTGTACGGAAGATGGGTATTATATAAAAAAAAAAGAACTACTGATTTAATTTTATTGCATATCGAACGACAGGAAGCGCTGCTATACTACAATATTTCCAGTTTACGGGCGGGTTATATCTTTTCAAATCTACCACATTTAGCATGTGTGATAAATGTTATGAAAAATTATTAGTATTTAATTAATGCGTACATCGGACCATAGGTGTTTTTCCCTTTCTCTGACTTCTAAGATGCATGGCTATATTTCAGTTACTCTTGATTAAAACTACACCCAACTTCATATTTAAAACCTTTATTGTGAAAAGTTGCGTTTATCTGAAAATTTACTACCATAATTTCCAAAAAAAATTGTTTCATAATACTTTTCTTTAATGGAATATGTTGAAGACTACCTTTTGAAACTAGTGTAAAATATTTTAAGAAAATGTGTAAATTAGTTGCATAATCTATTGTGCATAATAGGTTATGTTAGTGCGCGCAGAGTTGCCAACCAACTTTTTAATTTATTCCCTAGTATTGTTAGCACCGACTTCTCTTTCACGCCATTTTCCTTGCACAGTAATTTTTTCCAATATCTGGTTCTGGCTACTAAATAAGCAGAAAATCACTCTTTGAAAAAAGTGCTATGAATAACAGGCAAATGCTATCAATGCTAAGGAATAAGTTATAAAATGTTGGCAGCTCTGAACACGTATAATCTGTTACGCAATAATTCAGAAAAACTATTTGATCGTTTAGAATATTTTTACAAAACAGGTCGAAATAATGAGAAAATTTCATTTTGACTTGAAGATTTTCTGACATTCACAAGGTTTTAAATGCTAAGTAAAATAATTCTCAACATGACATAAAACATACGATTATTAATAATACATAAATAAATAAATATATTTAAGTGTAAATGTTATTCAGAAGGATATAATAACATAGATGCCAATATTATAATTTATTCCGGAGTATTTCTGGCCCCGCCTTTTATTTCGCTCCATTTTATTTATAGAAAAGTTTTTTCCAATATATATAACTTCCATAAAATAAGAAAAATTTATCCTTAAAAAATAAGTGGTATTAAAAAAAGGGAGAGCTAAAAATATTCCGGAATAAATTAAAATGTTGGCATTTATGTATGTAGAATAATAATTAATTTATGCTATCATATTAGGTAAAGTTAAGAAATATTTTCGAATACGCGGTAAACAATTGCAATATATTTGCGGAAAAGTATTGTACATCTCTGTCAAATATATGAATTTTTTTAATCAAAAGTACAAAAAGAAAAAATCAATTTTTGTACCTATGACATTTTGAATTCAATTTTGAGTTACAAACCTTGTTTTAATAATTTTTAAAAAGATTTCTCTACAGTTTTTCAAATGTCGTCTCAATTTTCATATTTCAATTGAAATAATCTTTATGTGAATGACATTTTAAATAGAGTCTTAAAATAGATATTTTACATTTCTTATTTCCCCACACCCCTATAATATTACGCAAAAGTTAAAATTAAATTATTTCAGATAGCTTTATTTTATTAATATTCTTTTAACATTTTATGCAAATATTTTTTTTTTTTTAATAATTGCTGTGGGCTGTGGTTTAATTGAATTAATTGAATTACTACTAATTTTATCTACGCGAAATCTAGTATTTTGCGTAATTTATTTCGAAACATAAATAGTCAAACCCCTTACCGACTTGTAATTTTAACATATTGCTATTTATTTACTAAAATTTGGGAATTCATAAGAGGTTTTCACAAAAAAGAACTTTTGCAACGTGATTGAAATAATTGAATCTTCAAATTAAATACGTGGCATATGTACAACCCCTTATGAAATTTCAACTCTGGAAATTACCTAAAATCTAGATCGTTCTTTTGTCGACAATTTGCTTAATTTTAATTCTATTCAAATGAACTTTTGACAAAAGTTGCCCAATATATTTAGCTTTCAACCTATGCAATACATTCTTTTTTGCTATCTTTCGTGCATGCGCAGTAAAATAATATTTGCTGAAAATGCTCATATCTCAACGAATATTACACGTGTGAATTTTATATTTCAGAATAAGGTTTCTCGAATGTTTTGTCAATTTTTCAGCAAGTTTTGTAAAATTTTATAGAAATACGTTCTAGTAATAAGCAAAACTTGTCAAAAAATTAGTAATTTTTTTTTTTAAAAAAATTATATCTGCCTAAATAATTGCGCAATTTCCGCACCAAAACATACAAATATTATACATAGTATGTGCAACAATGTATTAAAGTTACAAGTCATTTGCAGCTTTTTGTGATACGGGGTGATCCAAAGTATTTTCGCTCTTCTTCAATTTGTGGTTGGTCCCCTAATTGCACTCTGGACTAAATCAATAGTGAAAAATATGAGTTTTTAAATGTACTTTGCATGTATGAAGTTTCAGGCCATTTCGCCTAGTACTTTTTTAGATAAGCGAAAAATGTAAAAATGTAAAATATTCTAATAATTTGATCACCCACTGTATATATACAGAGAGAGATTTAAATAGTATATTTTTTACTTTATTTTGTCTATGTATAAATGTCCGAAATCATAGATATAACACTAACAGATGAATTGTCCCCAATGGAATATCTCTTTCCAGAACAAATAGAAATTCCTCTCGCGAAAAATGGTGTGAAATCTACACTCTATTGTTATACAGTTGAACCTCGTTAACGTGAATTACTTTTAACATGAAATGTTTCCACAATCCCCGTCAAAATGAAGATCAGTTTAGTTATATGAAGATTAGTTACTAATAGCATGAACTATTGATAACATGAACATTTTTTTTTTTTTTTTAAATCCCGCTTGAGATTCACGTTAACGAGGTTCGACTGTATTTTCATACATATATATATACCGGTTGTTGTCCGATAAGTCTGTAGCCATTTTAAAAATTCATTAAAATATGAAGGACTTGATAGAATTGAACGCGGTTTTCAAAAAAAGAAAAAAAAAAAAAAACATTCTCGTAAAGGGGATTTTTTTTTTTTTTTTTTTTTTTGTAAAGGAAAAAAAAAATATATAGCTAAATTTTCTGTCGACGATAGTTAGACGAATAGTTAAATTTTTCGCACTGATGTGAAAGAAAAATATGCAAATGTAAGTCCTATAAATTGCACAATTTTGCGATTAGAACAGCTTATTTCTTATTTTGTCTCCTACTTGTGCATACATGAAGTTTTAATCGCGATGCTGACCTGGTGGATAAAGCGTTTTTGGCGGAGGTGTTTTACCTCAGATAAGAACCGCCGACGGAGTTAGTAGTGTCATAACTCGTTTGCAAACTGTAATTTGTGGTGACGATGGACACATGGAATAGTATTTATATGCCTGTAAACATTTGCATGCGAATAAGTACCGTTTTTCCTGAAAATATGCGATCTGGTCACGCTCAGCGCCCTCTATCGACAAATAGCTTACTTATTATTTTTTCTCCCCCCCCCCTCCCCTCCGAAAAAAAAATCCCCCTTCACGTGACAGATTTTTTCGCAAACCACGTTTAATTCTATCAATTCATTCAATAGTTGTTTTTTTTTAAGTGTACAGACTTATAGGACACCCTGTATATATATGTGTGTGTGTGTGTATTTACCTTTAGATCAAGCAGTCAGTGGGGTCATTAAACATCTTTTGTGGTTCTCCTAAGTTAAAAGGTCAATCGATTCATGGGTCAAAACACCTTATATATATTAACTATCTGACCGCCTATGAAAAGGGCAAAATTGTAATGTTGTTTTCCCTGCAAAATATTTTAGTGTATTAAAATAATGCTTATTTTTACTTGAGATTAAGAATGTAAGTGTGCACATGATTATAATCTTCATGACTGTTATTTATGACCTTCAACCTTAAAAAACGAGTTAAAAATCTATAATTATACAAATTTGAAATATAAATGTATTGTAGAAAAAGTAACAGCTCAGTGATCGGATATATCCGTCAGCGGCTGTCAGATGGTTAAGATCCACTAATTTTTAACACTTTCGTGACCGCATGTTTTTGACTTTTTGACAGTAAGCTCCACCTGTGGGCGTCATTCTTTTATATTACATTATTTTAAATCAATGTTTTCTGTATTCATAGTGAAAATATAAATTAATATACATTATGATTACATTCTTTCTACTCAAAGTATTTGTATCCATAATTCATTGATTATACATATGTGAATATTGGCAGAGTTGCGAAATTTTAAAATTTATTCCGCAGCAATTTTAGCCCCACCTTCTTTTCGCACCAGAAATTTTCTGGACTATTTCTCTTTAGTATTAACCCGTTAGTAGTCGCTAGTTGATCGATTTGCCGCCCATCCTTCAGTTTTTCCAGATTTTTTTATTCAATTGCCACCAAAAGTTTTTAGAAGTGGCATTTGATATAATTTAAACGTGAATAAAATCGAAGAAACGTCGATCACATCACTTCTTAAAATTATTGGTGACATTAGATAAAAAGTGCGCAATCTATAATAGGTGGCGCTGTCTATAGCGACTACTAACGGGTTAAATAAGAATATCATTCTTCAAAATTTCTGGTATGAAAAAAAAGGCGGGGCTAAAAATACTCGTGAATAACATATAAAAGTTGGCAACTCTCTATTGGATATAATGTTAATAATGTAACCTAAAGAAACGCCCACTGGCGTAGCTGCAGATTTTCAAATAACGTGAATTCACGTCAGCGGTTGCGATTGTGTTAATAAAAATTTTTTCTTTACTTTATCCACATTTAATTAAATCAAAGTTTGTTTAAAAAAATAGTGGTATCTTAAAATATTCGATGCTGTGATGCTTGTATAATAAAAATATAATTTCATTTATTTTACTTCTAATAAGAATCTTATTAAAAACAAATTCCTTCTAAATAACTTTCTTCGAAAAAGAGAATTATATTTCCTTCAAATAAATTTCCAGAAATAGGCCACACTGATCCTTACAACTACAAATTTAATGCGCTATTATAAAAAAAACTGAATTTCCTACTTAAGGAGAATAAAATATTATATATATATATCCATAACATTTTTCCATTAGAAAACTGGCCATTCAAATACCGATATATTTTAAAACATCTAAGAAACTTCACTTCCCATAAATTGTTTTTCAAAGAAATACTCTGTAAATATCGTAATTGAATATAAAGTGAAACCATACTGTAATTCTAAACATTCTAAATTAAATTCCGTAAATAATCCGTTTATAAAAGCATATTTTCTTCATTTAATTTTCTTTGACCCTGTTTTTTTTTTTTTTTTTTTTTTTTTTTTTCTTCTTCTTCTTACCTACACGTAAAATTTTACTATGAAATCTGAGAATTTCGAAGTCGAAAAAAAAAAAAAAAAAAAAAAAAAAACCAAGAAATTTCTTTCCCCTTAAGAACGAACGTTCTATCACGTGATCATCTTACGGTCTTTCTAAGATGATTATTTGTGTCTTTCTAAGAACGTTCTTTGTTATTATTAATTTCTTACTTTTACAAGTTACATTCAAGGTAAAATTAATGAATTTTATGTAAAGTATTATTAGTTTTAAATTTTTTTGTTATTCTTATGTAAAAAATTTTTCAATTTTTCTCTTTGTGAAGAGAAAGAAAATTTATTAAAAAATTATTACATTTTTTTTTTTTTCTGAAATGGAAGGAGGTATAATTTGTTATTAGAAAAGTTATTACCTATTTTTTTTTTTAACAAATATAATCGTCTTATTTGGAAATGTTACACTGCATAATTTAGAGTTGAAATGATTAATTGTTTGCTTGATAATTGTAAGATAACTGAAAAAAAAAAAAAAAAAAAAAAAAACTAGTTTGCATAGGTGGGCTTTGCTCAGTTCCCCATCATACAATTGTTATTATAAATTTCTACTATAAAGCAAACTACCTTCATTTTAATTCTCTACTTAATTATCACGAGTTAATTCGGGTTGGACATTTTGTCTTCAAATTCCCGAGTTACCTTGGGCTAGATTTTTTTCGTCACCCGGACGAAGCATCATGAGTAAATTTATTGTAGTCGTCGCTAGAGCTAACAGAATAACATTACTTATCCTTTTTGCCGTTTTGAATGCTTTTTATTATTATTATTATTACTCATAGTACGTTTTTTTCTATGTATATCTAAAGTCAGTATTAAAAAAAATTAGGTTATTTTTGAAATGCTTATTGAAAATAAATAGATAAGGTTTAAAAGAAATGAAGTTTACCGATCACTTGGAAGGGTCGCAGAAGGATATGCCTCACCCACTTTGCTACTCGGCCTCTGCTTCGATACATTTACCTCATCCTAATTAGTTATTTAATTTTATTAGGGTCAGTTTTATATTTTAGTTGGCATGCAACTCCAAAGTATTTCCAATTTCAATAATCCTCATACTGCAAATTTATGTGGAATATTATCCTATTCTCCAATGTTAAGGAAAATCGCCTTTTCATGTACCTTTGCTCATGAAAATGTATTCGCAAGTTTGCAAAAACTAAATGCAATTATATTCATGAACAATTGTTTTTTCGTAAAATTTGATTAGTACTTTGAAATAATCAAAGTAAATATTTTAAATCTTTTTTTTTTTTTTTTTTTTTTTTTTTTTTTTAACACTGAAAGTACACACACGCACATATAGGGTGGTAGACAGCTTTCTTAAAAAAAGAAAAAGAAAAAAGAAGAAGAAGAAAAAGAAAGTTTATTCTGGTTTTTCGTTTATAGTTTAAAAACTTTACAGCTTTAAAATGTTAAAATAAAAAATAAAAAAAATTTAATTTTCGTTATTTTAAGCTGTCACTGTTACAAGGCTTCAAATGCATAAATACTTTACTCAATGTATATATATTTATATAGAAATAATAATTCATCATTACAATGAAATTAAACACCAGGAAAAAAAGCTTAAATTAATCAATAAACAATCACATAAGGAAGTGAAAACTTATACAAAAGATATTGAAAAATTTAATATGAATTGTTTCTGAGACATATACGAGATCACATATAACAAATATGAACAGTGTATAACAAAAAAATAATTAATTAATTAATTAATAATAACAACCAGAAAAAGAAGATGAGCAGAGACTAACCACGACTAAAGACGGGTGGAGTGGTTTAAACCAATTTCTCAGGCGTCCAACTTTCAACAAATTCTCTGCAAGTCAGTTTTGAATAACTTACGAGGTTTTCAAAGTAAAATGTCCATAGTCAATGATCGTCATGCCAGTATCATAAATAATATTTTGAAACTTGTCCAACATTTTTACGATGAAAATGATCCTCATAATATGCGTCATTTTTGCGAAATTTCGCCCTATTCTTCCATGTTAAGAAAATCGTAAACTTTGAATAACTTACGAAACTTTCAAAATAGAACATCCATAGTCGTTTATGTCCATGCCAACATTATAAAAATATTTTAAAATTGGTCCAATATATTTACAATGAAATTTATCCTCATAATATACGTTAATGCGAAATTTTGTCCTATTCTTCCATGTTTAAAAAATCGTAAATTTTGAATAACTTACGAAGTTTTTAAAGTAGAATGTCCATAGTCTCTCTCAATGATTTTCATGCTAATATCATAAATAATATTTTTAAACTTTTCCATCATTTTAAAATTATTCTCATAATATACGTTTATGCGAAATTTTGCCCTATTCAACCATCTTAAGAAAATCCTAAATTTCCAACAACTTACGAAGTTTACAAATTAGAATACTGAAAATAAATAGAGGTCTTGTTAGAGTCATAAACAAAATTATAAAATTGGTCTGACATTTCTGCGATTTAATTTCAATGCGAAAAATTTCCGCTCGTTAATTTTGAAAAAGTTACACTTTTTTAATTTTTTTGTACGCAAGACAAATATGGTCAATTAGAAAGGTTTTATTTTCTACTCGACAAGATCATCAGAAAAAGAAAAAGGCATATCTGTATCATTAAAACCAACTGAGTTATCATACAGGGGAGAAGCAGACTTATGCCACTTTTCCGTTTTAGTGGAAACAGGGATCATATACGAATTAATAATGAAAATACTTAGAACAAAGATGGACTTACTTGGGTCAAAAAAATCTATAATACACTGAAATAAAATCTTCTTAATAAACAAAGATAACAGTGGTATGTCTACGCAAACTTTGGGACACGTGCGGTTCTCGATTTTACAGCTAAGACACATAATTAAAAAATATATACATTCAGATACATATGTTATAAAATGCATTTTAAAAGAACCCGCGATTGCTTTTATAATCTGATATATATATATATATATTTACATATTAATTAAAGTATATTTGTATGAAAAAGGCGCCAAAGGCAGCACTAAAAATTATACAAAAATTATATAGTTTTAAGTACAAAGTAAAAAATATGTGTAAGAGTTTAAGATAAGTGGACGTGGTTATTAAAAATAAAATAAAAATGTTATTAAATATAAGAATAACTAATTAAAGTATCGAAAAAACATTTCAAAATAACACGTCATGTGAAAAACACCCACAGAAGAGGAAGTGGATAGGTGTTTTTTTACATGAAGTGTTACTTTGCAAATGTTTTTTCGATACTTTAATTAGTTGTTTTTCTATTTATTAACATTTTTATTTTATTCTTGTTAACCACGCTCACTTATCTTAAACTCTTCTTACACCTATTTTTACTTTCTATTTAAAGCTATATATATGTATTTAAAATAAATAAATAATGAAAAAAAAAAAAAAAATAGTCATTTACAACTTAAACTGGGTTTCGAATTTAGCACCTTTTCTAAACAAAAAAAAAAAAAAAGTAAAAAATAAATAAAAGTAAATAAAGTAAAGTAAAATAAAATAAAATATTGCAATATTTTAAACGAATTCGAACAATTAACTATTAATTTCCAACATTTTAATCATTTTATGCACTTTTAATCACTACATAGTTTTCAATTTTAAATAATTGAAACGACTAAATTACAGTTAAATAAAAAGGAAAAAAGAAATCCTATGTGAATTTATGTATTAGAACATCGTTTTGAAAAAATGGCATAAACTTGAAAGAAAATTACATACTTTTATATAGTTATTGTTAGTACGACAGGTCGTACTATTTTTTTTAGATAGCGATTTCGTCGTCGTTACCATTTTTTATCCATCATCTTGAAAGAACGTGCAAACAAGTTAAAATATATAAAGCTGAAAGTCTGTCCAGATTTTTAGTCCGGATTCTATCAAAAATCGGTACACTTATGAATCAAAAAAAATTTTAGCTAACGCCCAGAGCTGCCAACCAAATCCGGCAAATTGTTAGTACCGCCCCTTTTCCTACGCCACTTAATTTTTAGAGTAATTCTCTTCAAATATATTTACGATGAATGAAGAAAACAAATACTCTAAAAATTAAGTGGTGTGGAAAAAGGGGCGTTTTTCAATAGGCGTTAACAATTTGCCGGATTAGGCTGGCAGCTCTGAACGCCGTATTTTTCAATTCAAGCGGATAATTGGTTCAAAAGATATTAACCCATTTTATCCCATTGTCCTATTTAAAGGACAGCTGAAAAATAGCATATAGAAATCAGAATTTGCTTGGTGCGAATATTTTGTCAGCTGGAATATATAATGGTATATATGTTACCGCTAAAGTGCAGAAATCAGTTAATCTGCAGATTAGCTAGGTAATCTGCACATTAACTAGGGTGATCCGTTAAAGTGAGGAAAATTGTTTTATTTCTCAAATTACCTAGGTAATCTGCGAATTACCTAGATAATCTGCACATTACCTACTAGGCACTAGTTAAAGTGAAAATAAGATATCTGGTGTTGTAATTTTACAGCACGCTGTGTTGTATTTGTTTTTTCATTCGGAAAAAAAAAATAGTTTTATTTTCTTTTTTATTTCTTTCTTTACTTATTTTAATCTGCATGTGTTTTAATTTTTATATCTTTTAAAGTTATATTTGTTTTATTTTTTATTTATTTCATCTTTTTTTTCTGTCAATATAAGTTTGAAGATGTTATGCATTTTTAATATGAAATATAATAGCTTTAATAGCTTTCAATAAATTCTATTTTATAAATGAATGTTAGAATTGTAATACAGTAACGATTTCTTTTCAAAATAAAAATATTTAACAATTAAAAAAAAAAAAAAAAAGTTTTATTAACAACTTATATTGCTATTACTATTTAAATACTAGAAATATTAAATTAGACAAATCAGAAGCATTATTTAAGAAGTACTTCAAATAATTAAAACTGCTTTAACATTTTTTAGGATGCATGAAAATTAAAATGACAGTTTTCAATGCTTTATTAAACCATATTTTGCCGCATACATATATCTGCACAAGTTTAGCAAATATATTAATTTTACAAGAAAAAAAAAAAAAAACTACAACGAAATTATCTGAAAAAGCGAACAAAATTTAAAATAAATAAATAAAAATATAATCATGATATATAAAACATGTACAGGAAACTTGAAACTGAAAGAAAAAAAAGAAAATGTAATGAAATGCTAAAAAATGTACAAAAATTTCATATTAAGTATTTATTAAATGCCATAATATTTTTCAAAGTTAATAACTAATATATCTTTTTTTTTTTTTTTTTTTTTTTTCCCAGTAAGTAATAGTAATTGAAATCAATTTTAAAATAAATTAGTTTTAAAAAGTTATGGTTTAATAGTTTTAGTTCGGAAGGAAATAATTACTGTAATGTAAATCTATATTCATAATTCAAGATGGAGTTTCACGAGAGACAGCTTTTAATTAAGATTTCATTTCATTAATAAAATGCAGACCCTTATCAAACTTATATTGACAGAATTATTAAAAAAGATAGAAATAAAATCAAAATTAAAACAATTATAACTTACTTGTTACTTTAAATTTTGTGTTAGTCATAATAATAAACCTAATCATGGCTTCCATCCACATTTCCATGGCCACATTTTGCGTTTGCCGTTTATCAGTTTATCATCATAGCGTAGCGGAAGTGCGGAAGGGAAGGGGTAAAAGTTTCAGTTATGTTTGAAGGTCATTCGCGTATCTGTATCACATGGCTGTTTGACGTCATAGTGAATGCAAAAAAACTAAGGCTCGAAACAAACATTTGAACTTTAACGATACTGAAACCGTTAATCTGCAGATTACCTAGTTAAATTGCGTAAATCACTTTATTCCGCACTTTAACGGGTTATTTTAGTTAATCTGCAGATTAGCTAGGTAATCTGCAGATTAACGGATTTCGCGTTTTAACGGTAACATATATATAAGCTTCTACTAGCGTGTTATGTGTCTCACCTCCTCCATCTGGAATCTTTGTTTAATCATTACATTAGGGGGCGTGGTTTATCTTCTCTTTGCGGTTGAAAATTCTTTCTGGAGAACTATCATGTAAATAAGAAAGTATTATACAGATAAAGCAAAACTTTGTACTCGGAAAGCACTTTTCACTATTGAAGAGAACATTAAAACATATAAGTGCAAATTTCATCCTCTTTATTTCAATTCCTGCGTACAAGGTGGAAAAGATTTCTTATACAGAATATATATATTTCAAATTTTGTTGTACTTAGTTTATTTAGGTTTAATTAACCTTAAAAAATATATTTTTTCTATAATTTGAGCAAAATAAATAAATTGGGATAAAATGCGTTAAATAAAAAAAAATATTTTAATTTTAAAATTATATATATTTAAAAAAAAAAAAAAAAAAAAAAAAAAGAGTCCAAAAGAAAATAAATAAATATATTTCTTTTCTGTCGGAAAAATAATAATAACCTACAAACATGTTTTTTGTATAATTAAAATAAAATTTAGAAAAATCGTGTTAAAGAAATGGAACAGCTTCAGTATAGAACCCCTTGGCGACATTTGAAATTTGGCACTGAAGTAGCTCGGACATTTCTCGCCAAGATATTTATTTACACAATTGCGATAGCCATTTTAATTCATCGCCAAAATCACAACAAAAAATTAAAATTCGCCAAGAGGATTCTATGCTAAATCTATACCAAAGAAATTTTAAGAAATAAATATAACCGACGCTAGGGAATGAAACACAGTACCTTTGTATGAAAGAATAGATTAAAATAAATCCTGACAGACTATATTAAATTTTGTTTTGTTTTGTGCATAAATTTACATATACTACCTAGAAAACAAAAATAGGCTTAGAGTTTTTATTTTATAATTTCCTCCAAATAAAATTTGTCTGTCTTACAAGGGAAGTATGAATCAGTAAAATTGCTATTGAAACCAAACCAAGCTTAAATTAATGAGCATGGTCGAAAACATTGGGTACCGTACAAATTTGCTGCAACAACTCCCATGGGGGTGAGATATGCCCTCTATTAGTTTTAGTTATTCCTATAAAAACCAAGAAAACACGCCGCGTAGTGTGAACAGATGGTGCAGTGTTAGCGTGCTTGACTTCGGATACGTAGGTCGTGGGATCGAGTCCCCGCACGGGTGTTTCGTATTTTTTTCTTTCAATTTTTTTTCTTTACGTTTTTAATTAAAATAAATTAATAATTTAAGAGAAAATAATTATTACATTAAGATTTTTTTTTTTTTTTTTTTTTTAATATTCCAATTAATGAAGTTTTGAGAATGAATTTAAGAAATGCATTTTGTTATTTATAAAAAAGAAAACCATGCTTAAAGCTACGAATATAGTTTTTAATTTATAACAATTATGATTAAAAGTAGAAAAATCATGGAACCATAAATACTTTTTACAATTAGAACAAGAAATATAAAAAGATTGATCACAATTATTTGAATTTCAGTTTTGTTCACCGTCAATTATTGTCCATCACGAATATTTTGCCAAATATTTGGCTTTTCGTCGAGATTACTTGATTTGTAAAATTCATATTTACCCAGATTTTGAATTTTTTAGATGTACATTAAATATTAGTAAAATCATTTTGAGAAAATTTGTCATTGTCTTCAATATTATTGTCAGTTCTTCCGACATCACGAAACTTGACAGTTGTTTAATGAAATATTTGAAATAAAATTTAAATGCGACGTCGAATAGTTAAGCAACAGCTGTTTATAATTCAGGATTTTTCATGCAAAAAATAACATTAATAAATAATACGATTGAGAGCAGACGATTAACTCTTGCTATTAATGTCGTCATTAATAAATAGTAATTAATAATTTATATAAAACAATCATTAAAATTCTATCTGAATGTAATCATTAACAAAATCTTTCCTAAATATAATATAAAAGTATTTCCCGTTAAATTATTAATTTCTTTAAATTTAATAAATAAATAAATAAATTGGTTAAAAATAAAAAATATATATTAAATTGTCCGCGCAAAAACTTGTTTTAATATAATTAATATATTTTCTCTTCAATAATGATTTAATTTAATTAAAAATGTCAAAAATAAATATTTCAGTTGAAATAAAAAAAATAAAATACAAAACGCCCTTGCGGGTACTCGATCCCACGACCTGCGTATCCGAAATCAAACACGCTAGCACTGCGTCATCTGTTCGTACTACGGTGTGTGTTTTGTTGGCTTTTATAAAAATAACTAAAACTAATAGAGGGCATATCTCCCCCCCATGGGAGTTGTTGCAGCAGATTTGTACGGTACCCAATGTTTTCGACCATGCTCTTTAATTTAAGAGTGGTTTGGTTTCTATAGCAATTTTACTGATTCATACTTCCCTTGTTAGTATAAAATACGATTTAGAATACGTGACTGGATCGCACACGCAAAAATGGTAAATATTATCATGCATGCTATAATTTCATACTATGTTACGTAAGTTATATTTCAATTTTTGTATATAATCCCTCTGATCAACATTCAGATTTTAGTTAAGTATAAATCCCTCAATTTTAAAGATACAGGTATACGTTTTTTGTAATGATGCTGTCGCATTAAAAATAAAAGATTTTTTGTTGACCAAATTTGTCTAGATGGGTTCTATAAAATTTTAAATATATAACTTTTTGAAAATTAATCTGAATTTCTATTATTATTATTATTATTAAAATGGTTCTATTGCATACCTTACACTGAATATTTTTAAAATTTATATCACCCATCGACCTTTAATAGTTAAAGAATTAAATTGTATTTCAATCATTTTGGGGATCCCTGTATAGTATGGGTGCACGATAAATTAAGGGGGGAAATTAACATATCAATGTATTAGTGGAAGAGTAACGGGGAAAAAAGGGCCGGTTGGTATACAGTCTGTTTTTTCAGTTCTTCCAACAGATTCCGAAGAAGAGCTAAATTTTTATGGGGTATTAAAGTTCGCTCGTACAATACATACTTTTGTTAAAAACAGTAAAGATAAATATTAAATGTAACATTTAAATTAATAATTCAAACACGTACAAGGACACGTACAATTACATAAATCATGTATTATGCACTCAGAAACGATAAAATCTCTCTATTCTAAAAAAATATTACTACAGTTGCCGTTTTTCAATTTATCGTGTCATTTCCGCTTTCTTAGTACCGTAAAAACTGTACAGTTTTTATGTTTTACGTTTTATGCGATTTTTACTTTCTTCTATATGTAAATAATAGAGATAATATTGGATTCGGGAAAATTTTTGAACTCCAGTTTTAGATGGATTTACATGTTTTGGGATATCCTGAACACGATTCGACTATTTTCAGAAAATGTCTGTCAGTCTGTACGTGTGCGTGTGTATCATTTTGTGGACGCTGTATCTCACGAACCAATGAACGAAATTTAACCAAACTTAGTATTTAGTTGGACCTTGACATAAACTGGTGCTGATTAGAATTTGGGATCAAACTCTCAACAGGTGGCGCTGTAATCCCTTTTTTTTTTTTTTTTAACATGGCAGTATTAGGACAAAATAAGCATAATGAGAGTTATTTTTAACGTGTGGTTGTAAAATTAATATGAATTATTCATAATAGTAGTAATAAAGTAGGAAAAAAGTTTGTGCATGTGGAAACATCGCTTTTCCCCCTGGGGGTACAAATTTCCAATATGGGTGTCTTTCGAAAGATCTCGTCAATACCTTTAAAACGAATGGTTGAACCACAGAGCTGTGATAAATTTAAACAAAGTTATCGATTTTTTGCATTTTTTAACGAAAAAAAAACCCTTATTTCTTTTGATATTGGGCGGGGGGAGGGGGGGGGACTTTATTTCGGCATTTAGTGATATAATTCTGTCAGATTAAATTCGTCTGCATTTATAATGAAAAATAATTTAATAAATTAATAAATAATTTGTATTGCATGAATTTTGTGTAAAATTATATAGAAGAAAGTCTTGTGGTGGCCACATCATACTAGTTTCGACATTTTTCTCGACTTATGCAACATAGTACGTATATCCAGCGTACAAGAGACTGAAGTGTTTCAAAAACTGGTTTTATTCAAAATCTAAATAGGAAGGAGGGGGAAAAAAAAAGAAGAAGAACAGAGAAATCTATAATTATATAAAATTTTTAAATATTTCTGCTTCAGAAATTTTTCTTACCTTCTACTATTTAGCATTTTTTGAATTTTAGTTATTAAAATAATCTGGTGTGTCACTCACACGACTTTCTCTTACCCTGAAATTTAATACTATAAATACAGGTTGCAGATTAATAGAGGTAAGATAACGAGTACTGTTATGTAAACCTATGTTAAACAATTCATATTAGGCTTCTGAAGAGTTTTATATGATAATTAGTTCTGTGTGAGGGGGGCTGCCGCCCCCGTTTCATTAATGCACCTACATTTATATAGAAATTAATTCGGTTATTAAAAAATAATTTATTAAAATTATTATTTAAAAAAATTATCTTTTATAATAAGGCAGGCGATTTCCATATTAGAGAAGCAGTGTAACACCAAATATTAAAAAAAAAGTCCATTTTATTCTCAATATTAAAAAAAAAAAAAAAAAAAAAAAAAAAAGTATGATTTTTTTTTAAGTTTTTTTTTTTTTTTCGTTAAAAGTAAAAAAATCGATATCTTTGTTTTCAATTATCGCAGATCGATGGTTCAACCATTCATTTTAAAGGTATTGGCGAGCTCTTTTGAAAGATACCCATCATGAAAATTTACTCCCCAGGAGGGGAGGCGAGGCTCCTACATAACCAAAAAAATTTTTCCCAGTTAACTATCTCTATTACAAAAAAAATATATTCGTTTAATTTGGTTTAGTGCAGTCTATAGATGTTAAACTCTACTTTCCTGCAATTTCCCCCATAGACGTAAGATATTAGAATTATCTTGATTGTCCCTGTACACGAACCATTTGCTTGATCTTAACGAAAAGCTTACTGTAGCATCCCTATATGATACACATTTAGAATACCAAGTTTGAACTTTCTGCCATAATTTGTTTTTGAGATATGCTGATAACAGACAGACACACAGACATACACACAGACACACACACACACCGACACACACACAGACATACACACAGACCACTTGCTAAAAACATGATTTTCGTATTCAGGGGACCTCACAACGTGTAAATATAACAAAATCTCGCGTTCGAAAATTTGACCCAAAAACAATACTTTCTCTACCTTATGGGTACGAGAAAGTAAAAAAAAGTACTTTGATAAAGATTGTATTGAAAACTGTCAAAAATTAATTTAAAAAACTGCCTTTCCTTCTTCATTGTTATTTCTTTATTACTTTAAGAAAGTACTGGATTCGTAAAAATTTTCGACCTCCGGTTTTCAATGGATTCACACGCTTTGACAGGTCCAGAACACGATTTAATCCTTTTTAGAAAATGTTTGTCCATCTGTTTGTCCGTTTGTCTGTGTGTGTCACACAAATTTTGCGGCAATTGTATCTCAAAAACTACTGCCGAGAAATCGATATAAATTTATATGACGTTGCACCTTGACAGTGTTTATCAACTTTTCATACATATCACTGAATAGATGGCGCTGGTAAACTTCGATTTCTCCTATAAAGGTAGGTTTCATTTGAGGTTTTATTGTGTATAATTAAACAAAACTTATTACAGAGCCAATATGAACGATTACGCTGATTCAATTTGGATGCATATCGGCCGACATGTGTCGCTGCTATGTTTTTTTACCCCGTGAGCGGAAAGGCTATATCTCAGATTCCAATGTACATAATTACACAAAACTTGATATATGACAGTTCCAATTTCAAACATTTCGCTGATTCACTATGGGTTTATATCGACCGACAGGTGCCATTGCTATGTTGCAAATTATCTCGTGAATAGGTAGGCTATGTTTTACTTCTATTGCATATAAATGCACCAAACTTGATATCTGAGATACCATTATGAAAACGATTGCTGACTTAAGGTGAGTATATATCAGCCAACAGGTGGCGCTACTACTACACACTTCAAGGATTTTCCCCACGGCTACATCTCATCGTCTGATGATTAAAATGCCATCAATCAGAATATGTAAAATATTTACTGTGAGGAACTATGAATAAACTTTTGTGCATGATAAACTGTTAGTGGCGCTCTTATACAGAACGAGATACAGTCATTAGCAAAAGTTTAAGAACAATAGCCGATTTTCAGTATTTTAACACACTGCATCGTTTGCGCAGATTAGTACGTAATCTTCTGTACTGATTGCATTAGACGCCTTCTACTGCTATAAATAAAGGTGCCCTGCACATTTATCGCCAGTTGTTTATTGGATTTTGCCGTAGACAGTGCTGTTGTGTAATTATTTTAATGGGTACAAAACCTTCACTTACTGTTACAAAATGTCAAAAGTATTGACAATGCATAAAATTGGATTTTCTGAACGTCAAATAAGTTCGAGGGTAAATGTGAGCAAGACAGCTGTGCATCAAGCTATTAGTAAATTTAAAATTTCGGGAAATTTTGTGGACTTTAAGAAGCGGTCGCCCTAGAAAAAGGAGTGCACGTGATGATCATATAATAAGGATGGTCGAACGAGATCTGAAAACCTCCTGCAATACGATTAGACATTCTCTAGCTGCAAAAGGCACCAACGTCAGTTTGAGTACTATTTCAAGACGTTTGGCCAAATATTTTGGTTTATCATCCCATAAACCTGCAAGGAAACCTCGACTTACTCGAAGTATGAAAAAGAAACGACTCTTAAGGTCCAAAAATTTTTCCGAAATTTTAAATTTACTAATAGCTTGATGCACAGCTGTCTTGCTCCCATTTACCCTCGAAATTGTATGACGTTTAATAATTTCCCAATTTTATGCAGGGTCAATATTTCTGACCTATAGTAAGTGAACGCTTTTTACCAATTACAGTAATTACACAACAGCACTGTCTACGACAAAATCCAATAAACAACCGGCAATAAACGTGTCGGGCATTTTTATATATAACAGTAGAATGCGTCTGATGCAATTAACACATGAAATAACACAATAATCTGCGCAAATGATGCAATGTGTTAAAATACTGAAAATCGGTTACTGGTCTTAAATTTTTGCAAATGGCTGTAGAAGAAAGTTTTGTGATGGCCACAACATATTTATTTTTATGTATGAATTATTCGATGAACTTTTTTTCCTCTAATGGACCATATTCCTCCTTTGGGTTCGAGACTATAAAAAATCAACTGTTTTCGGTAAACAATTCTCAACTCTACCATAGTAAAGCATTGTGGCTTGCAAATTTTTATCTTGCAATATTATTTCTAAGAGTTACAAATTATATGAAATTGAAGTAAGAGTGATATAGTGATAACTTTGTTTTGTTTTTAATCCAGTTTTAGTAGTATACTTTAATATTAATCAACATGTGTAATATTAAAAGTTGCCGTGTGAACTGTGACGATGTTAACAAATTTAAATGGATGTTCCATTTAGTAAATTCCTTTATTAAAGTGATTGAAATTCTATTTATTTAAGCTTTGATGTCTATATATATGTGTGTGTGTATAAAATGTTCTTATTAATCTTTTTTTCATTCTATATATGTATGTATGTGTGTGTGTGTATACATAAAATGTTCTGCAATTTTACGATATGGAATAGTCTTAATTTTATCATTCGATTCAGTTGTTTACATTTCACTTTTGTTCTTGTTTGAACATTATTATTAAGTTTCACTGCAGAAATATTTTGGAAAATGTTATACGTAACAATAAAATGTCATCTTGAATCTAATTTGTTTACAAAATATCGGCCACGTGTTCGGCGATTTTACCTACGGTGACGTCACAGGAATATTGTCCATATTAAGTTTTTTTTTTTCTTTTTCTTTCTTTTTCTTTTTTTTTTTTTTTTTTTTCAACCTTACTTTCTTTCGTTAGCTACATGCAAAATTCGCTAAAATCAGACTTCATGCTTCTGTAAAATCATCAATATATACGTTTCAAATGTAGGACAATTCAATTTCGATATAAAATAAACTATTCCATAAAAAATAAATTAATAATTTTATTAAAAAAATTTACTTCTTTTAATAATAATAACAATAATAATAATAAAATGCTCACTAACAAGGGAAGTAGTATGAATCAGTAAAATTCCTATTGAAACCAAACCAAGCGTAAATTAAAGAGCGTGATCGAAAATATAGGGTAGAGTGCATATTTGCTGCAACGTCCGCCGCCCCCCAATATGGGCAGATACGACCTAAAAGTTTTAGCTGTTTTTATCAAAACCAATGAATTATAGACCACCATCAACACAGCTTGGCGCAGTGGTGAGCGTTTACAGTGTGAATGAGGAAGGTCGTGAGATCGAATTCCGATGAGTGCTCCCAGCATTTATTTATTTATTTATTTTTTTTTTTTTTTAAGAC
The DNA here is from genome assembly GCA_963930645.1 of Salticus scenicus. Taxonomy (NCBI): domain Eukaryota; kingdom Metazoa; phylum Arthropoda; class Arachnida; order Araneae; family Salticidae; genus Salticus; species Salticus scenicus. The sequence goes on along the minus strand of OZ005658.1, from coordinate 117,019,298 downwards.
AAATGAAATAAAACAAAATATTAAAATAAATTATTAATTTAAGAGGGATATGTGATAAATTTTATTAAAAATCTATAATGATATATTTTTAAGAAATATACAGAGTAAAATTATCTCTTAAGAAAATAATCACGTTTAACTTTCCGAATTATTTTTAGAAAATGATTAGAAGTAAGAACAGGGTTCCCACAGTCCTTGAAAGTCCTTAAGAAGTACTTGAATTTAATTTTCTTTTTCAAGGGCTCTTGAAAGTACTTGAATTTTGGTCAAAGTCCTTGAAAATCCTTGAATTTGCCACTCCAATAGACGTGCTTATCGCAAATTCTGTCATGGCTAAACTATCTCCATCTCCACATGCGCACGCCATTGTCTAATATAATGATTTTGTCATAAAATTCTTATTTCATTGTCTTGCTTTTGCGTATAGTTTCAACTTATTTGGGTTTTTTTTGCCAGTCTGATACCTGTTTGATGGACTGGTCAGTAATTTTGAGCAGAAAGTGACTAGACCAGGACTCAAACCTAAAAACTTTGGAATAATCATAATGATTCCAAATCTTGAACTAATTGTTTTTTGACTCTTGTAAAAGTTAATTTGGTCAATCCATCAAAAATGCATTGTGAAAACTGGCAAAGTTATTCTAATTGTAAAAAAAATATTACTAATGAAAGTAGTTACTAAAGTATTGTGAGTATACCTAGCGTTCTGCGATTTTCCCTTAGTCCTTGAAAAATTTCAAATAGGCCTTGAAAAGTACTTAAAAAGTCCTTGAATTTTTTTCTTTGTAAAGAGTGGGAACCCTGAAGAAAATGATCAAAACATAAGTACTTTTCACGATGAGCACGATCATAATGAATTTCATTACAATCTTGCTCAACGTTGAAATACACATCGCGAACATTTTAGAAATTATTGAGGGTTTTCTTCGATATAACCAGCTTTGTAAAATACATATATAACTACATTTTTAAATTTTGGAGATGTACACATATATGCAAGTGTCAATAAAACAATAAAAATAAGCAAAATTTCTTTCCTTTTACGTATGAATATTAGCACAAATAAATCTAAGCGGTCAATGTTTGAGTGACGCTGGCATAAAATGTTAATTAAAAAAATTATATAGAGCATTAAAAAAATAAATAAATAGAAATTAAAAAAAGCAATATAAACATTTTCTGTTGCATTATTCGTTTGAAAAAAAAAATTCACCTGAAATAAAATGTTTCAATAATTTAATAGAATCATTACTTTTATGTGTAAATAATAACAAAATTAAAGGCAGACGATCAGCGTTTACTACTAGCGGCTTTGGCGTAAAATATTAATTAAAAAAAATTAATTAAACTTTAGGAAAGAAAAAATACAATAAAGAAAATATTTTCCTTTATATTATTCATTTGTTTAAATTATAAAGAATAATTAATATATATAGATATATATACATATAAATGATAGATATCGCAATAAAATTTAACCTTAAAATTTAGCAATTAATAGATACAAAACAATACCAACACAACAATATATATATTAGTTGAAATAAAATATTTTAATAATTAAAAAAATATCATTATATATTTGATTTATATTCCCTTAAATTGTTCATTTATTTTAATATTTTGTTTAATTTCATTTATAATTAAAATAATCTGGTGTGTCACTCACACGACTTTCTCTTACCCTGAAATTTTATACTATAAGTACGGATTGTATATTAAGGGTTAAGATAACGAGTACTGTTATGTAAACCTATGTTAAATCAATTCAACTTAGGCTTCGGGACAGCTTTATTTGACAAATAATTCTATGTGAGAGGGGCTGTCGCCCCCCTCAGCCCCCCGTTTCATTATTGTACCTACATTTATAGAGAATTCAAATCTGTTATCAAGTTCAAAAATTCATTCAAAATTATTCAGACAACTTTCACACGCATCATTCCTTGAAACTTATCAATCTTGAACAAACTTTTCTAGTAACAAACGTATTCACTTCATAATACATCATTTGGATTGCCTCAAATTATTTATTTTTAATTTACTCTAACAGACACAGGCAAAGATCAAACTATAAAACTTGACTTCGGTATTTAGAAAGCCCCAAAACGTGTAAATATACAAGAAACCAATCGATGAATATTTAGCTTAAAAAAATACATTATTTACCATATAACTTTGAGGAATCAATTTCAATTCCTGAGCAGCTTTCATGAACATGGTAAAATATTATGTGATATTGTATATCATAGTAAAGCACTTCCAATAACAAATTAAAAAGAATATTATGTCTTAAATATTGAGATCCCTGTATATCTTCTGAAAGTTATGTTCACATCACATGGTGCACATAAATATAATCCTACACACGGCACAACCTGAAATACACTTCCATCAATTTTCAAGTATTGTCGCATTATAATGTAGTTCTTTTGTGTTGCCCTGTAAACGAACAGTGAATAATTTCTATATAATATTCTACATGAAACATGTTTTTACGCATATAAAAAATATATATTCGTTTCATTTGGTTTAGTAATAGATGTTAAACTCTACTTACCAGCAATTATCCCCATAGACGCAATGTATTTGAATTATCTTGGGTGTCCCTGTACACGAATCATTTACTTTATCTCAACGAAAATCTTAGTGTAGCATCCCTATATGATACACATTTAGAAATCCAAGTTTGAACTTTCTGCTATAATTTGTTTTTGAGATATGCTGGTAACAGACAGACGCACAGACACACAGACGGACACACACACTGGCACACACACATACCAACCGCCAAAAACATGATTTTTAGATTCGGGACCCTCAAAACGTGTAAATATAACAAAAACTCAATTTCGAAAATTTGACCCAAAAACAATACTTTCTCTACCTTATGGGTAACAGAAACTAAAAAGAAAAACTTTGAGCACTCATCGGGATTCGATCTCACGACTTTCCTCACCCAAACTGAACACTCCAATCATTGCGCCACGCTGTTTTGCTAACTAATTATGTTTCGTTGATTTTGATAAAAACAGCTAAAACTTTTAGGTTCGTATGTTGCCCCTTGGGGTTGGGGGGGGGGGGATGTAGCAGATATTTGCACTACACCCTAAGTTTTCGACCATGCTCTTTAATTTAAATTTAGTTTGGTTTCAATATGAATTTTACTGATTCATACTTCCCTTGTAAGCTAAAAAGTAGTATTTTTAATGGTATGGTATGGTAGTAAGATTAAGGCCAATTGACTGTACTAGGGTCCTAGGCCTGAGGGGGAATGCCCTCCGTGGGGGTCTTTCTAAGAGGTCCTAGCTCGTATGTACGCAAGTTACGGAAATCCCGAAAGGCTAGGCCGACGAGCGTGACCTGGGATCGAACCCGGCACCTCACGTCTACCAGCTTTGAGCACGGGTACTTTCAAAGAGTATCATTCAAAAAACCGAAATCAGAAAATTTCTTCTCTGAATGAGATATCCTTATAATACGAAGCAACAAAAATCTCATAGAATAGCGGGGAAAGGAAGAAAGGGTGAATCTGAAAGATGTACAGCCGATTGTCGGCACAGGGATCCTACGCTTTCGTGGAAATCCTTTATGAAGGGCTCTACCCAGTATTTACGCAAGTTTCATTGAAACCTGCGGAAAGCTATAAACAGCTAATTAGACAAGCGTGATCTGAGGTTGAACCAGACACCTCTCAGTCTCAAGTGGAGAACCTCTCGACCACTCCATTTTAAGAAAATTGTGGGTGTTATAAATCTCTTTTTGTAAATTACTAAGACTAATAAAAATTTGCATAAGTATGTATTGAAATATAACAATATTAATTGTATAAAAAATTCTCTAAAACTATTTAAATTTAATAAAATAATGTTTAAAATAAAAATAATATTCTCTCTATCTCCCCCCCCCCCCCACCTTGATTTTACATTATTGTGTTCTAAACATATTTAGATCCTTAGGGGTGTGTCCCAGATCGTCACCAATTGCTTATTGTGCAGCACTAGTGCGACGTTAAAAAAAACAGCCAATCAACCTAACCATATTTGAATATTTCTTTTTAAACTAATTGATAAGTTAGGATTATGTTTATTTATTTTTATTATTATTATTATTATTATTATTATTATTTTAAATATTTTATGTTTAAATGCTAAATATTTGCTTGAAATCCAAGCATTCAAACATTAAAATAAAAGAATTAATAAATAAATTAATTAACGGTAAAACCCCAAAGCAATATTCAGATATGTTTAAAATAATGGTATAATATAATAAATGAAATCGAATGGTAAATATTAAAATTTTTTAACAGGAAGCCTTTTAAAATTTTGAAATTTATTTGTTTAAGTACTTTTCATGAATTTTTAATGTACTTTATTCATATTGGAAGCTTTTCTGTCTTTAACAGAGAATTTTACATAAAAATATTTATAACGTTTACTTTTCTCTTCTGTTAAAAAAAAAAAAAAAAAAAACTGATATATTAATTTAAATATGTTAAATAAGTTCATATTACCGGGGTTGCACTTCCCTCCCTTTTATTCAGGGCACTTTGGGGAATGTGAAATTTCCACCTTTTTTGCTATCATTATTTTTATGCCATAATCTCTATCCTATTCAATCACAGCAACTATTTAAAAAAAAATAATAATAATAAGGCGAAGGTATCTGCTCGAAAATAGTGGCAGAAAAAAAAAAAAAAAAAAAAAAAAAAGGCGGAAATTTCTTATCACTGAAAGTGTCTTGAAAAAGAGTGGGGAATGCGACTAAATGCGAATGTATTCTAAAATATAAAAAAAAAAAAAATGCTCAAAGATTGTGGGGATTTAGAAAATGGATGACAGAACAGTTGGTTATGTCAGTCACAGCTCTCTCTCTCTCTCTCTTTTTTTTAGCAATTTATGTATAAAATATGCAAACTCAATCATAACAATCTGTGATATTTGCTGACTTAATACACATTAGAATTAATAAATAAAAGTTTTTAACAAATGTTAGTTTTAAATTATTAAAAAAGGAGAAGAAAAACGTATTTTAACCATTTTAGTATATTGTTATATATCTGTTAAAACGAGTGCTTTCATTTGTTTATTCATTTATGCATTTTTTGCGATCTTATGCAGAAGTAAATATGCAAAATGCACGTCATTCAGCATGCAATTATAGAGACTCTAACTACATCTTTCTATAATAGATGGCGCCACTAAAAGTTTTATAAAGAATCAAGTCTTGTTAATTTTCATAATTGTGTAATTGTTTAATAAAATGCATATTTTAATTTAGGCAATAATAATATCACTACCATTTCAATTTTATTTTAAATATAGTTACGCAAGTATTTGACTCATGAAATTAGTTGTTGCTGTTGTTTTAGGTTAAAGCCGATTTACTACACTAGGATCCTGAGAATACAGGGAAATACCCTTCGTGAGGGGTTCTAAGGGGTCCTAGCCCGTATTTTCGCGAATTTCAAAGAAATCTGCGAAAATTCAGAACGGCTAGGTCAACGAGCGCTACCTGGAATCGAACCCGGCGCTTCCCATCTAATTACTTTGAGCACAGACAGAACCGCTCGGCAACTGGTGAGGCGTCACGAAATTGGATTTAAAAAGTACAACTATACGAAACATCTTACAAAAACTAAGAGTACACACAACTTGTACTTGTGTGTTTGTGTTTGCCTACGTGTAGTGTTAGGTAAAACCAATAGGACAAGGGACATAGTCCTGGGGCAAATGTCCACAGAAAAATGCAGTTTTCAACTTCTATTTCAAATTGATTATTTTTTAAATGCAAGCACATTTTCAGCGAAATTCAAAAATTATTCTCTGATATGGAATTGTAGTACCTATATACACGTATAGTGGTAGTGCTGTAGTAACTTGACACTTGCAGATTCGCCGATATTTCTAATTTATTCAAGACAAATAATAGCTAACACCATCTTTTCACACCATATTTTTTTTAATAGTAATTCTTTTCTTATTTAATCGCAATTACATACTGTAGAAAATAATTCTGAAATAAATGTTGTATGTGGAGAAGAAAAGAAAGGAAAAAAAAAAAAAAAAAAAAAAAAAAAAAATGGGTGTTCACCAGAATTCTTACATAAAGGAAATTTCAACACCAGTATTTTTACATAGTAACTATAGACTTGACTAATCGATAACATCCGTTCATACGTATTTAAAAAATTACTTAATAAAAATTCTGGTATCTAAATTTTCCTCTGTGAGAACGCTAGTACTAATAATATTTCGAAATAAATTAGAAATGCTGGCAACTCTGCTGTTATGTGGTAGTGTAGAGAAAATAATAATAACTTACATACAAATGTATTGTATTTATAGTAATTTCCTAAGAAAACGCCACATGTCAGAAAATCCTATATTTATAACAGAAATTTCATTTAACAGACATAACTATATATGCACTAGTTACTAATACATACTTACCAACCATCTCATTAATAACCGTACAATTGTTTACGTCCCTTTTCTCATGCCACTTTATTTTTAGAGTCATTCTCTCCAAATGTTGTTATGATTACATAAGAATAAAATTACTCTAAAATCTGACTGGTGTGAATAAAAAGGCGGGTACTAAAAACTGTATGGTTCAAAATGAGATGGTTGGGAAGTATACTAATACATTATATTTTAATAGATAAATTTTTTAGTGGGAAACGGATGTGTGTGACCTGCGGCTAAATATTTTGACTGTAGATAAATATCCTGCATTTATAATGAATTATATTTTCAGAAAGAGAACAATATATTTGCATCTCATATTTGCAATGATCGCGTATTATTTTGGTATCAAATTAAAATGACAGTTAATAACTTCCAAAGCAACAAACTATATAGATTTATGAGACGATTGTTAAAGTAGGTGAAAAGTTTTTACTTGACATGAAAGTTATTTTATAAAAATACTTTTCATGCCACTATTTACGAATAGGAATTTTCGTCTCAATGAATCGCTTATAATTGCCCAAGAAGAATATATACATATCGGGCTGTATCTTAGAATTTTTACAGAGAAGTTTGTAGGCTGGGGGGGGGGGGGGGGGGGCTTTTTCAAAGCTCTGACGACGTCAGATAGCGAGATTCTGAAAAAAGTTTTAAGTGGAAAATGGGAATTTTTTATTTCACTGCCTTAGTTTTGATAAATATTTAAAGAATTTAACGAATCTTTTTTTTTTCCTGTTTTCTTTTTGTTATTATTATTATTTAACTTTTGTAATGAAATAGGCAATCGTAGCCTCCTGCTTTTAACAAAACCATGTAGGCATAACAGTACTATAAGCGTACTCCCACGATTAAATAAGAAAAAAAAAATTGCGGGTGTGATAAAAAAGGGGGTCGGGGGTCGGGGGTTACTAATAGTTTTGCGGGATATTAATTAGGATGTTGTCAGGTATGGAAGCTTTCCTACTGTGACGGTCATGTATATTAGCATTCTCTAAAAATTTGAAATCGAAAGTGGGGTAGAATGCTCTGTCTTTTGAATAACGTCATTCAAATACTAATGCTGAAAGTTTTTTTTTCTATGGTTTCTTATATTAAAACTAACTAAATAAATAAATAAAAGAAACTGTATTAGCCAGAATTGCTTAAATGCTATGTGCATCATAAGATTAAAAAAAGAAAAGAAGAAATGCAGCTTATAATGCCAACTACACACAATTCGTTATTTAAAATAATCATCTTGCTCAATATTCACAATGACTTTGAAAATATATATATATATATATAATTAATAATTTCTCAAAGTGTCTTTGTCAAGAACTGCTTTATTTGAAACTCTAATTTCGAAAAATATATTGCATGATATCCGAATAATATTGTTTGTCTCAACCTAAGCAAATGTAGAAATTTAAGTCCTAAGTTAGGATAAGCAAAATTGCTGTAGATTGTGCGCCCGTAGTTTCGCCTCAGTATGTTTATTTCTTTCGTTTTTTATGAAACATTAACAGTGATTAATTATACGATTCTACTATTTCCTTTGTATGATATAGACTTTATTTTTCTAAGTTTCTGGATAACCCCTAATCCCTAGTACTCAGTGTTGCCAGATTCAGGGACATTTCTATTTATTCAATAATCAAGAATAATTTTGAAGAATGACGCTTCATATACATCGTCAACGCAGTTGGACCAGATTGCGTCACTTTTTTATTCAACAGTCACCAATAATTTAGAGAAATAATATTTAATGTACGTGATCGATGATTAATCGTCTATTATGTATATCAAACATCACTTCTCAAAATTATTGGTGACTATTAAATTAAAAAGTCGCGCAATCTGGCAACACTGCGTCAATGTCAACGTTAGTGCTTCAGAGTACCTGCATTTGGTCTCAACTATTGCCATCGAAAGTGTTGTATTAGAAATATAAAGATGATTTTTCAGGGTGTGAAAAAAGAAAAAAAAAGGTTTTAATTTAGAATTTGGTCTCTGAAAAATTCCATGCGTGAGCAGAGATTTTTCAGGGCGAAACACAAGGTGTTACACACACACACACACACACACAAAAAAAAAAAAAAAAAAAAAAAAAAAAAAACAGAAAAAAATCAATAATATTGGCAACATTACGAACACTCTTTCTGATATAACTTATTAAAGAAAATAATATACAGATAATATACGTGTTTGTATAGCCAGTACCCCAGGAATTCTAATGTAAAATTAGAATAGAATGGTACTATTAAAAAATAAAAAGTTAGTGGTGTCTTTTTATTTATTTATTATTTTTTTTTTTTAACATGTATATGACCTCTAATTAAAATTTTAACTTCATTTTTTAAAATAACATGTAATTTACCGTTGAATGATATTACATCTATTACATTTTTCTGCATCAAATAGCATAGTTGAGAACATTTTAATTCATTCTGGAGCATCTCTAGCCACGCCTTTATTTTATACCACTTTATTTTTAGAGTATTTTCTCCAATAAATAACTAAGATAAAATAAGAAAAATTTACTCTTAAAAAAAATAGTGGCATGGAATAAAAGTGGAGCTAAAAATGCTCCGGAATAAATTAAAATGTTGGTATCTCTGCAACCAGTCACAGAATAAAATTGGGTATCGTGGTTTATTATAACCGTGTCTTTTATTAACTCGCTTTCTTGTTCCTTTATCCAGTACAAATCGTGTAATCGATTTTTAACTAACTTTCCTACTAGCTAGACATTTGAAACCCTTAGAATAGTTCAAAACTCGATGAGAACGCTATACCTCGAAGTCCTATTTTCGAAATTTTTATCAGTTTCCTTTTAATTAATTAAAATATTAAAATAACAACCATCTAATAGCTTTAAAATTAGCCCTTTAAATATAAGCATTAATTTAATTGTTGCCAAAAAAAAAAAATTAAGAGTTCATTTTATTTCGACGTAAAAACATTTAATTAAACGTGAACAATGAAAAACTGTAAAAAATTAAATTAGGCATCTCACAAAAATTAAAGTCATTATAACTTTAAAAATTTTATACACGTTGATAAAGTACTAATGTAATTCTATAGTTATGATTCAACAGAAATTTTTAAAAACGTTTTTTTATAAAAAGTTTTTTTTTTTTTTTTTTTTTTTTTTTTTTTATCCTATAATTATTTTATTTTCAACTGTGCAAGAAAAATTTGTATAAAAAGAAATAATAATAATGTTTTTTACACCAGAACAAATTAAGTACATTTTTTATTTATATTTTTCTATTTTTGCCTAATTTTTATTGAATTTTTAGTACAATTGTTAAAGTTCATGTAAAAGCTATTCTTTAGAATAGCTTAAAGAAACAAAGATGATATCATACAGGGGAGATTGTAAGCTGAGGTGCAATATCTAACGGTGTCAAATAGAGGGATTTCGAAGAAATTTTTAAGACGAAAATGGTAATTTTATATTCCACTGCATTAATTTTGATAAATGCTTAAAACTTTTAACGATTTTTTTTTTTTTAACCCCTTCACTACCAGAGCCTCATGAGAAAAACTGCCACCACTTATTATTTGAATATGATACCAATTGTCATTTATTTTTGTGGGATGTATCTATAACGTTCTAACTGAGTGAAATTAGCAATTTTGCAAACTGACACACATAAGTGACACTGGGATAGATCCTTTGGTAACCCCGTCATCACATATATGTGACACATTATGACAAACCGATAATGAACACCCGTCACATATTTGTGATGCCGGGCTCAGGTAAGAAAATCAGATCGTCACATATATGTGACGATGGTAGCGAAAGGGTTAATTTTCTAAATGAAATAGGCCATCGTTTAACAAAGCCATGTAGGCAAAACAGTACCATAAGCGTACTTCCACTCTCGGTTGAACAACTAGACAAAAAGATATTATTATGCTAAAAATTTCTTCAAGCGTGTTGCCATTGGTTGGAACTCTAGTGAACTGTATTCCTATGTTGAAAAGAAACTCATATTTACCAGCATTCTAATTATTATTCCGTAAAACTGTTAGTTACCCGCTCCGTTCTCATCATTACTTTCTATTTAACTCCCTCCAAGTGTAATTATAAGGGGGAAAAAATACTAGTGTGATATAAAAAAAAAAATGTTGGGGGCGGGGTTTACTAACAGTTTTGCGGAATATTAATTAGGATGTTGGCAGGTATACAAGCTTTCCTACGGCAATGCCCATGTATATCAGCATTCTCTGAAATTCTTAAATCGAAAGTAGGGTAGCATGCTCTATCGTTTGAATAACGCCATTCAAATACTGATGCTAAAATGTTGTTCTCTATGGTTTCGTACATTAAAACTAAAAAAATAAATAAGTAAAAGAAACTGTAATGGCCAGAATTGCTTAAATGCTATATGCATCATAAGATTAAAAAGGAAAAAGAAAATTAATAAAAAAAATATATATACAAATAAAATCAAGTTAACTTTTAATTATAGAGTCTACATGTAATGTATGGAAACAATTTATTATTTAAAAGAAATCTGACAGAGAAGGCTTCTAACTGTTGGAATTTAACTTTAAAAAGGGGATTTTTCCGTCCCAAAGAGGAAAATGGGACTAAAAATCTGGCAGACACACAGTTGACTAGTCACGAGTGAACTCTTTGCCAGAGATGCCAACATCCTAATTAATATTCTGTACTATTGTTAGATCCCGTCTTTTTTCACACAATCTTTTTTTAGAGTATTTTTTCTTCTTAATTAATCGTAAATACATTTGAAGATAATTATTTAAAAAAAAAAGCTCTCTGAAAAAAGGGGCGGGTAGTAACAATACTACGAAACATTAATTAGGATGATGACAGTTATCATTTCATCATAAGGACTAGCACCTTCTTTAAACGTTTTTCTAAAACAGTACAATATTTTTTAAAAGGATATTACGCATTCGTGTTTTAATTCATTCAGTGCTATCGCAGTATTCGTAATATAATCTTCAGAGGCCAGTGTCACATCGATTGCTGAGGATAAGATTTAATTGGTTTAAACACGAACACAAAAAGTCCTTTTTGTTGTCTTATCGCATAGCTGCCAATAGAAGTATTAATTTATATTCCGTAGTGTTGTCAATACCCGCCTTTTTTTCACACCAGTCTATTTTTCGAATACTTTTCTTCTTACATAAACGCAGAGGTGCCAACATTTTTAACTTTTAAATTACAACTGACACCAGTATTTTTAAATGGAATATGTTACACTACACAGTCGAACTTCGTTAACGTATTAACGTGAATTACTTTAAACAAGAACTGTTTCCACAAGAACTGTTTCAGCTATGTTATCGCTTTTTTTATTTTTTTTTTCAAATAAGAAATATTTGATGAAATTCCGTTTGATATGTAAATGGTTAGCTGTAATTTAGTGCGAGAAAATTACAAAAATAAAACAATATATATGATTTTTGTTAATAATATTAGTTTTAACACTAAAATTAAAAAAAAAAAAAAAAAAATTGATTAAGATATTTACTCTGTTTATGACCAAGTGGAATCATGAAATGACCTCAACGCCAGTGTCGTTTATAGTCGATATACAAGAGTACCCAAAATTAATTGAATAAGTTTCAAAGAGTCGTCTGGGTGAAAATTCACCGGATAATATGATTTTTTTTTTCTCCTTAATTTAATAACATTCTTAAATGCTTTATAAATGTAGTTACAATATTCAAACGGAGGGGTGAGGGAAGCTGTAGTCTTTCATACAATAATGTATTCTGTTTCTAACACAATTTTCAACTAATTTTAAAGTATTTTAAGGAACATTCAAATATATCACCTCTTTTTTTAATTGTGAATTTTTAGGCTTTTTTTTTTTTTTTTTTTTTTTAAACACATTATGGTTGGAGTATTTCCTTATTTTGAACCCTAAACTCCGTCTTTTGACGTTTCTTTAAATCAATACATTATTTTTTAAAAGGATTTTATGTGATAGATCAATTAAATTTTATCTTTAGCAATCTACGCGATAAATGCCACTGACGTATATATTCACCGGTAGTATATAAATTGTAAGGGTCATAGTCTACGCCTTTTTTTTAAAGGATATTTTGAGAAATAAAAAGTTTATGCCTTCTTTGCTACCACTATTATTATACTGTAATTTTTAAATTGTTCAATCACGACATATTACTTTAAAAATACAATCAAGATTTTTCTAAGAAAAAAAGTGGTTACAAAAGAAGCGAAAATTTTTTATCCTTGAAATAAAGTGTCCTGAAAAAAAGGCGGAGACTACTTTTACGTAACTCGCAAGCAATGTTTTCCCTAACAGCACACCTTTTCCAAAAAGACATCCTCTGGATGTCCTGTGGATGAAAAGAACATCCTATGGACATCTATAGGATGTATTGTGGACAAGCGTGTTGTTAGGGTTATTACCACTTTCCTTAAATAACACACACACACGCATATATTATTTAAACACTAAAATCTGTCACAAAAATATATAAAAAAATTTCTATAACAAAGTATTCTAGTAGCAAAAAAGTGTAAAACTTATTATGCTAAGTTGTATTTTTATAAACATATAAAAAAAATAGAAATTAGTTTCAATTTTACACCATTTTTTTTTTCTTATCATTATTTTTAATCGTTATTTCGACGTTATCTTAAACAGTAGAGAAAAAAAAAATAAGTTTCAATCAATCAATCAATTAATTTCGTTTGTGAATCACAATTTTTCGGTCACCCAATATGAGATGAAGAATTAAAGATAAATTCATCATTGCCGTCTGATACGACAGTGTGGTTTTTGTTCTACAGGAGGTTGTCGGTAGCTGATATTACAAGGTCGAATCTTGAACTGCGATGAAAAATGAGAAACGCGAGGTCGAAATCACTTTCTACATCAACCTTAGCGTGATCCCGAAGTCGATTCAGATCACGCGTTTTTTTTTTTTCTTTTTTCCTCCTTTTATAATTGTTCGGAATGCTTTCGTGGCAGATGTTATAAGGTAGTGTGGTACACTTTCTGTAGCTCCAGGCTTTTGAAACAATGAATAATTTTGACATCTGAAGAAGAACTATGTGTTAAGCCTACACGTCAGTCAGATTCACCTTTTCTTCTTTCCCATATAATTCTATGGGATTTTTGTTGATTCGCATTATATAGTTAATCCTTTAACGCGCGCTGTCTTCGCTACGAGGACGCAAAATTTAAGATCCAGCTGCAAAAAATCATCCCGGAAATAATTTAGCAAAAATTTACGTTTATAACATAAAACTAAAGGCTGTTTTTCTTAAAAAAAAAGTTAAAATTTAAAATTTCTTTTAGTTTAATTTAGTTCATGAATTCCGGTGGCAGTATAATTTAAATGATCCGAATTATCTTTCACCGCAAAGGGTTAAATATTTCTTTTCGAGATTGAAAACTAGAGTTTTGAGTTCACTTAATGAAATAAAATTAAAGAAAAAAAATGCTCACTAAGATTGAAGACGGTATGCTCAAAGATTAAAATAAAAAAAAGAAAGAAAGAATTTAAAAAAAAAAAGCTTCATTTTTAAATGTGTTTTGAAGCAACAAATGTCCCATAAGGTTACATGGGGTAAAAGAAAGAACGAATCTAATCGATGTGCAACCTTAAGCCTTTTTTAACTTTTACCAGAAAAGTTAAAAAGTGTGTATAAAATCCGTTTGTTTGTCTGCCTCATTTCTTTTATCCCATTTCTTTAAATATTTCTTACAATGACTTGAAACTGATATGCTACTTAGGTTCCCCAAAACATGTGCTCTATTGAAAATGGTGAATACAGAATATAGTGGTTTTTGTACAGAGACTTACAAAAGAATTCGGATACATGACGGTCTATGAGATGTAAAAGTGAAAAATGTTAATGAATTCGACTCGTCTGCCTGTCTCACTGTCCATGCTAGTTATTTAAGTTCCTCATAACATGTTTTTTATTGAAAATGATGCATAAAGCACTTCCTGATATCTGTATAAAAAGTAACAGAAGAATTTGTATACATTATGGTCTACAAGAAGTAAAACTGAAAAGTATTTATGAATTCGGTTCGTTTGTCTGTCTAACAGTCCACTCTCTCATTTCCGTAAATAATTTTAGAATGGCTGGAAGAGGACGTATATTATTTAAGTTTCCTATAGTATGCTATCTATTGAAAACAATGTGGACAGCCTTACAGGTTTGTGTACAGGGATTCCCTGAAGGAACCGGATATAATACGGTCCATTAGACGGTTTTATTTTAAGCATAATTTAATATCTTTATATTGACAGAGTTGCCAAGTTTTATAATTTATTCCGGAGCAATTTTAGCTCCGCCTTCTTTCGTGACAACGGTTAAGTAAGGGAAAAATCATTCTTTAAAATTTCCGGTGTGAGAAAAGGGCGGGACTAACAATGCTCCGGAAAAGTTGGCAACTCTGTATTGAGCAAAATATAAAGAAATTACCATAAGCTATTTTTCAGATGCAGGGTTTATTGTAGAATATATAATATAATAAGCACTAATGTTTGATTTACAAGGCCACCTAAAAATATTTAGATACATTCAAGTATGTAGTGAAAGTGTGTCGAAGTGCATTTTGAATTAAGTTATGAGATTTTTTTATTATAAATTTTTATAATGTATAAATTTTTATGCACTTTTTTACAGATGTGCCATTAATGAAATCCAAATGTTATGTTAAAAGTACAACGCTTTGGAAGAAAAAAAAATACTGTAAGTTTTATTAATTCACAAACATACACACATATTACATACATTGCCGTATTATACACTTTTTTTAAGGATGTAGCTTTACGGAAAATTAAAAAGCACTAAAGGTTTTATCTATTTACATACATAACATACATATTACAAACATACATTTACATACATACATTGTCTTATTATACATGTTTATTTCAACTTTTTTAAACCTGTGTTCCATTGTTTAAGTCAGGTGATTTAAAATATACGTACAAATGTAGCTAAAAATGTGTAACGATAGAATAGGCAAAATCATTTCCATGATTTAGCATTCATACCTTAGCAGCATACTTACCAATAGTACATCCTAAGGATGTCCCTGGGATGTATTTTTATCCACGGGATATCCCGAGGATGACCTTGAGAGAAGACGTGCTGTTAGGGTATATGTAGTATAACATATATTGGGTTGGAGAAAATGTTCTTGCCTATTTTCTGCATTAGATGGCGGTAGGTGGGATATATCGGGCAAAAGTAATCTGATCGGGGTATACCTATGGAAAATTTGAAAAAGTGACACTTCAAACTACATTTCTGTGAAGAAAGTATCGCAATTCTTGTCAAAAGTTATATCGCTTAAAATATTATTGCATGCTTGCCAACCATCTCATTATGAAGCGTAGTACTTTTAGTCACCGCCTTTTTTTGTACACCAGTAATTTTTTAAAGTAATTTCATTCTTATTTAATCGTAACACTATTTGGAGAGAATTGCTCTAAATATAAAGTGGTGTGGGAAAAGGGGCGTATTTTCAAGGGGCGTTAACAAGTCTACGCTTATTAATGAGATGGTTAGCAGTCCTGTTATTGTAAATAAAGAAGAATTTCGGTCAATTTTTAAATTCTATTTTCAAAAGGAGAAGAATGCAAAACAATGTGCCAAGGAAATTTGTGCACACTGTAAAAAAAAAAAAAAAAAAAAAAAAAAAAAAAAAACGATAGTTTTTACGGAGCAGTTTATGGTGATGATGCTGGTTTGCTGGCGGACTGTTCAGAAAGCACAGCCTCCTAGTGTTTCATTCGCTTTCGTTCTGGAAATTTCGATGTCAAAGATGCACCTCTCTTCGGCCACCCCATGGTTGAAGAAGTCGATGAAATCCTGCAAAAAGTTGAGCAATACCAGCATGTAAGCAGTCGCGACATTGCTGAGGAAATGAAAATTTCCTACAAAAGTGTTTTTTTAGTAAAGCTGGATACAAACAGAAGCTCGATGCTTTGGCGCCATATGAATTATCACAAAAACATTTGGTTGACCGAGTTTCCACCTGCGAATCGCTTTTGAAACGCAATGAAATCTATCTATTTTTTAATCGAATAATTACGGGGGGGGGGCGAAAAATGGATCACATATGACACTAATGTGAAAAAAAAGTCATGGTTGAAGTGAGATGAGTCATCGAAAACTGTTGCCAAGCCGAGTTTGACACCAAGGAAAGTTATAATCAGTATTTGGTGGGCATGGAAAGGAACTGTTCATTTTGTGCAGCTTACAACCTGGTCAAACGATTTATTCTGATATCTACTGTTAACTATTAACCAGATTGCAGTTAGAAATTCAAAAAGAAAACCAGAATTGACCAATAGGAAGGACGTTGTGTTCCGTCATGACAATGCGAGATCACACACAACTTTGATGACTGAAAAAAAAAAAGACATATCTTGGATGGGACGTTTTCACGCATCCATTGTACAGTCCGGATCTGGACTTTGCACACTCGGTTTACCATTTATTTTTGTCTCTGCAGTGGTACTAAATTAAGTTTGAAAGAGACTTGTGAAAATCACTTGGTCAAGTTTTTTGCAATAAATCACAGACATTCTAAAGCGATGGAATAATGATTCTTTCCAGAAAATGGCAAAAGGTCACCAGTAATAATAACACACATTTTGTTCAAAAAAAAAAATTTTTTTTCATTTGCAATGAAAAGAAAATTTGAATGAAAAATGACAAAAATCGATCAGAACTTTTTCCCTAAACCAATATATGTCGCAGCCTGGCTAGGAATAAACACATATGAAATAACGGCAAATTTGACTTTATGCCATTGAAAAATTTGCATAAAATGTACCAACCAGTGTTGGGCATAATTGATTAAAAAGTAATTGAATTACAATTATAATTATTTTACTGTCAATCGATTAACAAATAATTAATTACAAATAAATTGAATTATTACAAATAAATTGAATAAGTAATTCAATTTGTAATCAATTACTTGTTAATTGATTGACATTAAAATAATTATAATTGCAATTTAATTGTACTTCAATTGTAATTCAATTACTTTTAAATCAATTATGCCCAACACTGGTACCAACATGCATGAAAATTGCGACATCTTTATCTCGCACATTATCTATCTAAGAGGCAGTTGTATCAGTTTTATTGTAGGCTAGTCCATCTTATTGCATTCTTTATGTCGATTTTTCTCAAATACTCAATTGTGTCACTTCTTTTCCTGGAAAATATCCATGTATGTATATGTATTTAATTTATTATTATTATTATCAATTTCAATGTATTAATAACGATTAATGTATTAACGTATTATAAAGTTTAAAAATTTTTGATACATTTTAATAGATTTATCTGTTAATGTAACTTTATGTTCATGTATGTATTAACAATATAACTCCTTAAATATCATTGAAATCCGGTAATCAGCCTTAAAATCTCAGGTTTAAAAAAAGTTAAAACTGAAAGGTTCATTCCTAATATTTACATCTAGGAATTTCGATAAGAATTCGAACCGTTATCACTAACACGTTTTTCTTGAAAAGAGCCCGAGAGAAAGAGATCTATATTTTATAAACCACTCCTCTTCTTTCAACCAGTCAATTTTTACAATTTCGTAAGCAGACTTCAAAGAGAGCTCTTTGTTTTTTCTCTATTTCCTCTCCTTCCTCCCCGGTCTGGATGTTTATAGCAATAAATCTTTATTCTAAGTGCTCTTGACCCAGTGGTCAATGATTTAAACCTTTCGATTCCTCTGAAGTTTCGAATAATTATATTTTTGAGTTATAATTGGATGTAAATGATAGGCTACCAGAATCCCGATGGCAGCGATGATTGATCACTTCCAGTTCTTCCACATGGAGAGAAGCGTATTTTTTTATTTCTTTTATTTTACTTGTTAAAGTTCTTACATATTCATTTTTTACTTATTCTTTCTTTATTTCATTTCTTTATTGATAAATCTTTCTGTAGTACGTAAAACTACATGGCTTTGTTTCTTCTGTTTGTCTGTTAATACTTTATTTTATGTTAAGGGATCTGTGTACGTTGAAAATCGTTCTTTGAAATTATTGTCTTAGAGTTGTGAATATTAGCATATAAAAGCATTGAAATGTGTAAATATTATATATATTAAAATTTTTCGGAAACTATTGTGAAATTAAAAATAAATAAATTAAAATAAAATTCAAAATTTTATTTATTTATTTATTTTATTTTAAATGTCTCTATGCGATTTTAAATTGTTATAGTTTGTCAATACCCTCTAAACACATTGGTGCATTACTTAGTGAAATTATTGATAAGTTAATTTTTAAAAAATATTTTTATGTTTGAATGTCAAAAATTTTCATTAAACTTGAGCATTCAAATATAAAAATATTTGAAAGAAATTAACTTATCAATTAATTTACAAAATAATGAAAAAAATGTATTTAGAGGACTATAATAACTATAACACACTTGCCAACATCCTAATTGAAATTCCCATAGCCTCTTTAACTAGATGCCTGCCGCGTAGCTCGGAAACTAGGCAACAGTTGAAGCGGTAGACAGCGCCACCTAGTACAAATTATTGGACTTCTTTATTCAACTGTCACCAATAATTTAAAGAAGTAATACTTAATATATAAAATGGACGTTTCTTCGAATCTATTCGCCTTTTATGTATAACATATCCCGCTTTTAAAAATTTTTGGTGGCTGTTGAATAAAAAAGTAGCCCAATCCGTACCAGGTTGCGCTGCCTACCGCTTCAACTGTTGCCTATTTTCTGAGCTACGCGACAGGCATCTAGTTAAGGAGGCTATGATACTCCATAGTGTTATTAATCCCGCCCTTTTTTTTTCCACCCGTAAATTTTTAGAGTAATATTCTCCAAATGCAATTACGATTAAATAAGAAGAAAAATACTCTAAAAAGATACTGGTGTGTAAAAGAAGGCGGAGCTAACAATACTATGGAATATTAACACTTTCGCGACCTCATGTTTTTGTCTTTTTGACAGTAAGGAGAAGGGACCGCCTGTGGTTGTTTTTCTATCCAAGTTAAAATATTTCAGGACAAAATATTCTATATTCAGATTCAGATTACAAATGGATATACATTATGATTATACTCTTTCTAATCAAAGTATTTATATCCATAGTATATTGGTTGTACAAATATGAATACTGTGTATATTTTTGAGAAATAAATGCCATACAAATTGCAAAAGAAAAGGCTACTGACGGAGTTACAGATTTTCAAATGACGTGAATCAACGTCAGCGGTCGCGAAAGTGTTAATTAGTATGTTGGCAACGGCAAGTATGATATAATAATGTAAAAACTATAATAATGTAAAATTGGGGAAGGGGGGATTTGAAAACTGAGTGGCATGAAACTTTTTAAAATATTTCTAAACAGATAAATAAATTTTTTCTTTTAAGATTATTAATTTTTATAGTTTTCGAGAAATTTTAATATATTTAACACTGACACATTTCAATGCACATGTATGTAAACATTCATATCTCTAAGACAGTAATTTCGAAGAACGATTTTCAACATCAACTATCACCTTAAACAAAGATAACATGCTACTTACTATTGTTAATCAATTTTTCACTACGCTGAAAAAAAAAAAGAAAATAAATCTTTTTTTTCGATCCCTGGTACCATTTTTGCAGATTCTTATGTAAAATGAATATATTGAGTAAAATGAATATATCCCATTTTGCCCAGTCACCCACCGTTTTCACGGGACACTACTCCCTCCCCCAATTTTTATCACTGTTCGGTAATTTTATGGCCATTAATTTGATTTTGAGAATGAAAAAGAATTAATTTAACACTTAAAAACAATATATATATAATATATATAATGTTTAATATATAACATTAATAACAAATTTTAAAAATATAAGAAATGTAATACATAATTTCAGTGGCAAATCCCCCTTGCCGCAAATGTTCATGTTTTAGAATTTTCCAACTGTGTAGCCCCTCGGAAGATATTTAACATTTAAAAAAACCTTCCCCCCCCCAAAAAAAATAAATAAATAAATAAATAAATAAATAAATAAATAAAATAAAATAAAATTTATAGCCATAAATTTACCGAAAAGGATAAAAAATAGGGCGTCCCTAAAATACGGTGGGTGATAGGGCAAAACGAGCGTCATATTCGGATTCAGGAGGTCATTTTACATAAGAATTTGCAAAAATGGTGTTGGGGGCAATTTTCATGCCGAGCAGTGTTACCTATTTTCTTACATGTAATTCGCAGGTCTACTAAATCAGTTTCTCGCCGAAAATTTTAATTAAAAGAGAGAGCTATTTTTAAACACTGTTTTGCTTCGATCAAAAACACTCTTACCTGTAAAATAATTTTTCTGGTGTGAAACTGATTTACGCGATCGCTGGATTGTGCTCAGGAAAAAATACTGTAATTTTATTTTTTAGTAAACAATTTTAACAAAATGTTATTAACTTAATAACTAATCTTGTCATATGTATATTCATTAAGTAAAAAGTAATTTTACATAAAAAATATTGGTTAAGAAAATTATTAAATGACTGCAAAATATTTTACATAGCATCTTAGTGTTTAAATTAATACGTCTATCAAATTTAAAGCTAATTTCAGGTGTTACACCAAAATCATAACGTGTGAAAATTTTGCTCTTTTGACATTTCTTAACTGTAAGAATTTGAAAAAAAAATATTACTTACAGGGTGGCTATTAAGTATCCGGAAAAAGTATTTGATAATAAACAATTGGTGAAATGGCAAACAAAATTAAAGCTTTTATTTTTGCAACAAGTAATGTCTAATCATAGCCTCTTTAATTAGATGCCTGCCGCGTAGCTCGGAAACTAGGCAACCGTTGAAGCGGTAGACAGCGCCACCTAGTACAGGACTTTTTTATTCAATTCTCACCAATAATTTAAAGAAATGATACATGATATATGTAATCGACGTTTCTTCAATTCTATTTGCCTTTTATGTATATCATATCCCACTTTTTAAAATTTTTTGTGGCTGTTGAATAAAAAAGTCGCGCAATCTATACCAGGTGGCACTGTCTACCGCTTTAACTGTTACCTAGTTTCCGATCTACGCAACAGGCATCTAGTTAAGGAGGCTATAGTCTAACAAAAACAATTATTTTCTACTGTGAGTTTTCGAAATGGCGGTCATCGGCTGTGATGCAAGCTGCGATCATCATCGGAAGTTAGGTGACGGTGCGTCGCAATCAATCTGGATCTAAATCATCCCATATTTTGCTCAGAACTTTCTTGAGTCTATCCATATGTATGATTTTTCGTGTTTGCAAATGTTCTTCTAAGAATACACACACTGAAAAATCCATGGGTTAATCGGAGCTATTAGAAGGACACAGATTTTAGGTCAAATACCTTTTCACTTTGACATCGATTAAAGCAAGCGTCGATTTGACTCCATGGGCCAAAGCACAAACTTGGCGAAAGTTCACAACCAGGTGATTTTGCTTCCACATAGAAGTACAGCTTTCTCTAAAAACTCTTTTTGGTTAAACTTTTCCATTAATTTCTACGTTTTCTTCGATAAAAACCAGGTGAATCTTCCCATTGGCCCTTAATCTCAACCCAAATCATTAAACTTTTTGGAAACAAAGACCTTGTTGGATTTTTTTCATTTTCTGGTGTTCTTGAGAGCTGAACCCAAAAGTCCGCGGTGATTTTGATAGTTTTTAGCGCGACTTCAACAGTAACAACTTTCTCCTCAGACCACAAAATATCTTAGATGCGCCGCACTTTGAAAAAATTACGAAACTTACGAAAAAAAAAATTACGAAAAATTACGAATCTACGAAACATATTAACATATTAAATTACGAAACTTTTTCCATTTATCTAATAGATTTTGCTTTCGCTGATTCCTCAAAAACTGCCCGATTATTTTAATCTATCTATATAAATAAAGAGAAGTGTCTGTGTGTCTGTGTGTGTATCTGCGCTCTGGTGCTCACGCTACTAATCGCAGAGCCTCCAAATTTGGTATATAGGTACCTGGGACCCTGCAGGTGTGCACCTCATCGAGATTTTTTCGAATTTCGAATTTGAATTTTTTAAATTAATGTTTTTTCGAATTTAAATATTGGCTTCAATGTTTCATTTTTCAGAAATTTGTTTCGTTTCAAAAGTCTGCGTATCTTAGCAACGGCTATTAAACTATTTATTTATTTAAATTCATTTGAGGAAGAAATATTTTTTATTATATTTATTGAAATCAAATAGTTATACACATACAGTAGAAAAAATTAAACATATTAAATTTTTAGGTTTTGGCATATAGGTACCTGGGATGGGACCCTGCAAGTGTGCATCTCATCGAGATTTTTTCGACTTTCGACTTTGAATTTTTTAAATTAATGTTTTTCCGATTTTAAATATTGGCTTCTTTGTTTCATTTTTCATAGATTTATTATTTTGCTTCAATCGTCTGCGTATCTTAGCAACGGCTATTACGCAACTTATTTAATACATTCATTTGAGGGCGTTTTTTTTTTTTTTTTTTTTTTTAATTTGTTATATTTATTGAAAATAAAATCGTAATGCAGTAGAAAAAATTAAGTATAATTATTTTTAAATTTAAAAACGTATTTATAACAGTTATGTTTAATTTTTTTTATAGTAGAACAACTTCTTATTTTTCATGTTTTAATTAATTCCTTTAAAAGAAAAAACTTTTATTTATTAATTTTTTTATTTACAGTATTTATCGGGAAAAATGGTAGTATATATATACATAGTAAAAAGGATTCAATTGATTAAAATTTATTTGTTTATATATATATATTTATTTATTTTTCAATCTACTTTTTATTTTATTTTATTTTATTACATTGGTCGGAATCAAATCGTATTATAGTGTAAAAAACACGGGCTATAAAATACATGGTTCAAAACTAAAATATTTAATAGATGCTGAGATACAGTCATCTTTAAAATCGTAGTTCTTAAATAGTAGCAGATTACCCTGTCGTCGATAAATATCCAGATTGAAGTGCCCGGGAAAGATCTTTCTGCAGGCATAGGAAACCTAGACCTGATGCAGTGAGGGCGGGAAAAGAGCTGCTGTCGACAGCGGGTACCCAAAGCGAGGTTTGGAGCAGTTTTAGTTACCTTTTTTTTAGTTTTTCTCTATAATGTGGTGTAAAAAAATAAATATTAATTCAATTCTTTCGAAAATTCATTTAAATATAGTGACCAGCGAAGCGGGCGTAGCCTGCTAGTATTTAAATAAAGAGAAGTGTCTGTGTGTGTGTGTCTGTCTGTCTGCGCTCTGATGCTCACACTACGGATCGCAGAGCTTCCAAATTTGGCATATAGGTACCTGAAACCCTGCAGATGAAATTTTTTCGAATTTCGAATTTGAATTTTTTAAATTAATGTTTTTTCGATTTTAAACATTGGCTTTTATGTTTCATTTTGCATGAACTTCGATTGTAATCGTCTGCATATCTTAGCAACAGCTATATTATGCAAGCTATTTTTTATTTAATACATTCATTTTAAGGCGAATTTCTTTTTATTATTATTATTATTATTTATTATATTTATTGAAAATCAAATGGCAATGCAATAGAAATAAATTGTTACGTTTATGTATAATTTTTATAGTGTAACAACTTTTTATTTTTCATTTTAAATTAATTCCTTTAAAATAAAAATCCCTTTTTTTTCTTTTCCTTTAAATTTATAATATTTATTGGGTAAAAAAATGGTAGTATAAAGTAGAAAGGATTAAACTGATTAAAATTTATTTGATTATCATGCATTTAATTCCTTTTAAAAGAAAATCTACTTTTTATTTTATTTTATTATACTGGTCGGAATCATATCATAACATAGTGTAAATAACGGGGGCTATAAAACACATGGTTCAAAAACTAAAATGTATAATAGATGCTGAAATACAGTCATCTTTAAAATCGTAGTTCATAAATAACAGAAGATCCACATACCATCGATAAATACCCAGATTGAAGTGCCTGGGAAAGACCTTTCTGCAGACAGTGGGAACCTGAACCCGATGCAGTACGGGCGGAAAAAAGAGCTACCGTAGGCACCGGGTACCCGAAGCGAGGACTAGAGCGATTGCAATGTAATTTTTTTTTTAGATTTTATTTATAATGTGATGTAAAAACTAAATACTTATACAATTCTTTAGAAAATTCATTTAAATATAGTGACCAGCGAAGCGGGCGTATCCTGCTAGTAAATAATATTTAAAAATAAAATCATTACAACAACAAAAAAGTGGTTATAATGAAGCAGATATTCCATAAAAGTTCCTCAAATTTTTTTCCGGATACTTAGTAGCCACCCTGTATATAGTGTATATATATCGCTCTTAGAAAGCATCTACACGTTCAAATTTAAACCTATTACAGTCAAGCTGTCGCTGTTTAAAAACAGTCAAATTTATATCCAAAATAAATAAATAATGTATGAAGTAATGTGTATAGTGTGGCTGTTACATATCAGATTTTTTCAAAAAACAATTTATCAGTTTTTATTATAAATGGCTGACTTCCATTCAAGAATGGTGGTTAGGCCCAGAATAATTTGCCTTTGCTTGAGAACAATCACACGGTTTCCTTATAAGTAGAGAAAATTAAAAATAATAATAACAATAATTTCGGTTTTTATTCAAAATAGGTAAACTATACCTGCCAACTTTCTAATTAACGTTTCGTAAAATTGTTAGTAACCGCCACTTTTTTCCACACCATTTTATTTTCAGAGTAATTTTCTTCAAATGTAACTACGATTAAATAAGAAGTAAAATGTTCTTAGAAAAGTTTGGTGTGGAAAAAAAAAAAAAAGGCGGGTGCTAACATTTCACGAAATATTAATTAAAATGTTGGCAAATATGTCTAAACCATAGCCTCCTGATCTAGATGCGTTCCTCGTAAACTTGGCAACAGTTCAAGCGGTAGACAGCGCCACCTGGTACAGATTGCGCGAGTTTTTTATTCAACAACCACCAAAAATTTTAAAGAATGGGATTCGATATACATAAAAGGCGAATAGAATCGAAGAAACGTCGATTGTATATATCATATATCACTTCTTAAAATTATTGATGACAGTTGAATAAAAAAGTCGTGCAATCTGTAATCCTGTCTACTGTCTACCGCTTGAACTGTTGCCAAGTTTACGAGCAACGCAACAGCAATCTAGTTTAGGAGGCTATGGCTAAACCCAGTTGTTTTATTTTTGAGAATTTCAAACGTCATAATATATTTCCTGGTGGTCAAAATTTGAACTAATATTTTTCAAGTAAAAAATCTCTTTTGCATAGCTTGTATAACATATTAGGGGAACCGGAAAATAATGTCGTTTTGAATTAAAATACTGACATCGGAAATTTATCCTGGATAAAATTTAAGATATTCTTAGGTAACTTGTAAGATGAGATGGTTATTTGTAAAGTACCATGTAAACACTGTTAAACAAAAATTTCTGGTTTCATTTTATTAATTCAAATCGACATTATTTTCCGGTCCCCCTAATATATAGAGAGAAGAATTCAATGAAATATTTTTAATTAATACGACTCTGTAAATATAACATCCTTGTAAATATTACAGCTATCGTAAGTTTACAACTTACCTTATAAAAGATAAGGCTTTTAATTGATTGAATCTATATATTAATAGGCAAGCATAAAATTTTTTGTCCCTTTTTAACATATTAATTATGGGTTGACAGTTTTAGTTAGGTAACTGACAGTTTTAGTTACCTTTTTTTTAGTTTTTCTCTATAATGTGGTGTAAAAAAATAAATATTAATTCAATTCTTTCGAAAATTCATTTAAATATAGTGACCAGCGAAGCGGGCGTAGCCTGCTAGTATTTAAATAAAGAGAAGTGTCTGTGTGTGTGTGTCTGTCTGTCTGCGCTCTGATGCTCACACTACGGATCGCAGAGCTTCCAAATTTGGCATATAGGTACCTGAAACCCTGCAGATGAAATTTTTTCGAATTTCGAATTTGAATTTTTTAAATTAATGTTTTTTCGATTTTAAACATTGGCTTTTATGTTTCATTTTGCATGAACTTCGATTGTAATCGTCTGCATATCTTAGCAACAGCTATATTATGCAAGCTATTTTTTATTTAATACATTCATTTTAAGGCGAATTTCTTTTTATTATTATTATTATTATTTATTATATTTATTGAAAATCAAATGGCAATGCAATAGAAATAAATTGTTACGTTTATGTATAATTTTTATAGTGTAACAACTTTTTATTTTTCATTTTAAATTAATTCCTTTAAAATGAAAATCCCTTTTTTTTCTTTTCCTTTAAATTTATAATATTTATTGGGTAAAAAAATGGTAGTATAAAGTAGAAAGGATTAAACTGATTAAAATTTATTTGATTATCATGCATTTAATTCCTTTTAAAAGAAAATCTACTTTTTATTTTATTTTATTATACTGGTCGGAATCATATCATAACATAGTGTAAATAACGGGGGCTATAAAACACATGGTTCAAAAACTAAAATGTATAATAGATGCTGAAATACAGTCATCTTTAAAATCGTAGTTCATAAATAACAGAAGATCCACATACCATCGATAAATACCCAGATTGAAGTGCCTGGGAAAGACCTTTCTGCAGACAGTGGGAACCTGAACCCGATGCAGTACGGGCGGAAAAAAGAGCTACCGTAGGCACCGGGTACCCGAAGCGAGGACTAGAGCGATTGCAATGTAATTTTTTTTTTAGATTTTATTTATAATGTGATGTAAAAACTAAATACTTATACAATTCTTTAGAAAATTCATTTAAATATAGTGACCAGCGAAGCGGGCGTATCCTGCTAGTAAATAATATTTAAAAATAAAATCATTACAACAACAAAAAAGTGGTTATAATGAAGCAGATATTCCATAAAAGTTCCTCAAATTTTTTTCCGGATACTTAGTAGCCACCCTGTATATAGTGTATATATATCGCTCTTAGAAAGCATCTACACGTTCAAATTTAAACCTATTACAGTCAAGCTGTCGCTGTTTAAAAACAGTCAAATTTATATCCAAAATAAATAAATAATGTATGAAGTAATGTGTATAGTGTGGCTGTTACATATCAGATTTTTTCAAAAAACAATTTATCAGTTTTTATTATAAATGGCTGACTTCCATTCAAGAATGGTGGTTAGGCCCAGAATAATTTGCCTTTGCTTGAGAACAATCACACGGTTTCCTTATAAGTAGAGAAAATTAAAAATAATAATAACAATAATTTCGGTTTTTATTCAAAATAGGTAAACTATACCTGCCAACTTTCTAATTAACGTTTCGTAAAATTGTTAGTAACCGCCACTTTTTTCCACACCATTTTATTTTCAGAGTAATTTTCTTCAAATGTAACTACGATTAAATAAGAAGTAAAATGTTCTTAGAAAAGTTTGGTGTGGAAAAAAAAAAAAAAGGCGGGTGCTAACATTTCACGAAATATTAATTAAAATGTTGGCAAATATGTCTAAACCATAGCCTCCTGATCTAGATGCGTTCCTCGTAAACTTGGCAACAGTTCAAGCGGTAGACAGCGCCACCTGGTACAGATTGCGCGAGTTTTTTATTCAACAACCACCAAAAATTTTAAAGAATGGGATTCGATATACATAAAAGGCGAATAGAATCGAAGAAACGTCGATTGTATATATCATATATCACTTCTTAAAATTATTGATGACAGTTGAATAAAAAAGTCGTGCAATCTGTAATCCTGTCTACTGTCTAACGCTTGAACTGTTGCCAAGTTTACGAGCAACGCAACAGCAATCTAGTTTAGGAGGCTATGGCTAAACCCAGTTGTTTTATTTTTGAGAATTTCAAACGTCATAATATATTTCCTGGTGGTCAAAATTTGAACTAATATTTTTCAAGTAAAAAATCTCTTTTGCATAGCTTGTATAACATATTAGGGGAACCGGAAAATAATGTCGTTTTGAATTAAAATACTGACATCGGAAATTTATCCTGGATAAAATTTAAGATATTCTTAGGTAACTTGTAAGATGAGATGGTTATTTGTAAAGTACCATGTAAACACTGTTAAACAAAAATTTCTGGTTTCATTTTATTAATTCAAATCGACATTATTTTCCGGTCCCCCTAATATATAGAGAGAAGAATTCAATGAAATATTTTTAATTAATACGACTCTGTAAATATAACATCCTTGTAAATATTACAGCTATCGTAAGTTTACAACTTACCTTATAAAAGATAAGGCTTTTAATTGATTGAATCTATATATTAATAGGCAAGCATAAAATTTTTTGTCCCTTTTTAACATATTAATTATGGGAGTAGAGGGTTGAAAATGGTATCATTCGAAAGGTATGGTTAGCCGGAAGGTGCGAATACAAATATTATTTTCTTACGATGCCAAGAAGGTATATAAAAATACATTTATTTTTTAAGCATTTTCCCCCATTTTTCCCTTTTATACACGTATTTCTTCACTTTAAAAAATACCTAAAAGTAGAAAGTTGTTAAATCTGGCAATTTCATAAAGCTCAAATAAAACCATAGACACAGTAATTTGTATAATGTAGCATCACTATCCGCGTTTGTAATGATCGATAGACGGCGCTTTGTGAACACTGCAGTTGTTAGTAAACATTAGCCACGTGTGTTCCAATAGTGTTCTTGTTATTCTACTTAATATTCGTACTATAATTTCTCCGCCATTACATTATGGAAAATTGATTGCTTTTGGAAAAAATACTTCAGTTTATTCAAAGTTCGATCGGAAGTAGATTTTTAACTGCAGTTGAACAAATATTAATTTCAAATCATCTGATTAATTCTTTACTTCCATTAGCCGAAGCAACTGAAATTTTAAATTCGTCATTTGGAAATAAATGGAAGCTCAATTCTGGATTTCTTGATGCTTTGGATTTACACTGTGGCACACAAAAGTATGTGTTATCTTTTTTACCGTATTTATTCATTTTTATTCAATAAATATATGTGAAACTAAACATCGGCTAGCAATGGCGGCTATATGGAATTCGAATTAAACCATGTTTATTGTAATTTCACCGTAGCCCACCAGAGGGCGAGCATTTCATTACAATCGCGGATACGCAAGCGAAGTGATGACGTCACTGTCTGTCCATGGAGCCATGTAAAAGATTTTCTATGTTAATTGTCCATTGAGTTTTTTGTAAAAAATTATTAAAAAATAACGGAAATTATCTGCCGATTTTAATTCCGATATTTGGGTATCCGCGTTTGTAATGATCGATAGACGGCGCTTTGTGAACACTGCAGTTGTTAGTAAACATTAGCCACGTGTGTTCCAATAGTGTTCTTGTTATTCTACTTAATATTCGTACTATAATTTCTCCGCCATTACATTATGGAAAATTAATTGCTTTTGGAAAAAATACTTCAGTTTATTCAAAGTTCGATCGGAAGTAGATTTTTAACTGAAGTTGAACAAATATTAGTTTCAAATCATCTGATTAATTCTTTACTTCCATTAGCCGAAGCAACTGTAATTTTAAATTCGTCATTTGGAAATAAATGGAAGCTCAATTCTGGATTTCTTGATCCTTTGGATTTACACTGTGGCACACAAAAGTATGTGTTATCTTTTTTACCGTATTTATTCATTTTTATTCAATAAATATATGTGAAACTAAATATCGGCAAGCAATGGCGGCTATATGGAATTCGAATTAAACCATGTTTATTGTAATTTCACCGTAGCCCACCAGAGGGCGAGCATTTCATTACAAACGCGGATAGTTATATATAAGTTACTGTCTACATGTGTTTGATTGAGTTATTTTTTCTGTAAAATTGATAAAATTTTAATTTAAAATCACAAAACTCCAGAAAAAAAAAATGGCAAACTTCCAGTTTCGAATGTAAACATAAACATTTCATTTCAAAGGGTGATATTTAAACAATAAATATTGAACTAATATACTAAATAAAAGGAAAATGGATTTGTTACTAACTGCTGCATGTATAAGTAGACGATACGGAAAAAATTCCGATTTCCGTTTTTTGCTGAATTTACATGTTTTGAGCTTTCTTTACGTTTCAATTAACTGAAATTGGCTACTTATTTTTTTAAAAAGTGTCTTTATTGCTAGCTTTTGTGGTTAGAAGAAGCAAGTAGAAGATTCATAAAAGCTTTTGATTTCCGGTATTCGATGAATTTACACGTTTTGAGATTTCCTTGCATTTTAATTAAGTGAAATTAGTGAAATTGACAACTTATTTTTATTTTTTAAAAAGTGGATTTATTATTCTTTCCTCTGCATATATAAGTAGAAAATATAAGATTCAGAAATGTTTTAGATTTTCGGTTTTCGATAAAGTTACACGTTTTGAAATTTCCCGAACTCAATTCGACCATTTTAAAAAAATATCTTTTTTTTTTTTTTGTTCAAACACTGTACTTTATGAACCAATCGAATTAATTTAACAGAATTTGATACTTGGTTGGACCTTGGTCTGACATGGTACCTATTAGCGTCTGGGCTGTATCACACAACAAGGGGCGTTTTCACGTTGCGATTTTCTCTCATTTCAAGAAAGGCTAACATCTACAGAGAGAAATAGTTATATTAAGTAAAACTCTGCTGATTCAGTTAGAGTGAATATTGGCAAACAATTGCCGCAGCTGCCGCAGCTGTGTTGCAATTGCATTCCGTTTAGGACAAGGCAATAACTTTGCTTTGCCTCGCTTTGCAAAAAAAAAATGGTCGAGTTTCGACCACTGGGCGATACTAGTATCTTTTAAAAGTCGACTGATCTTAATTCAAGGTGTAAATAAAAAAGCCTTGTAACAGAATACATTCATACTTGCCATAAGAAAACAAATGTGTTACAAATGTCCAGAAAATAATTCGTATGCTGTTAGTATTGCAACATTTTATCTATTTCTCTGATTCTATTAATAGGTACTAGATATGAACTTATCAATGCCACAATCAAAGGTTAACGAACTTTTATTTGACATTTGTATTGAAGAGTTTGAACTCTAAATCAGCTAACGTTGAAAATGGTGTTTTTGGTTTTTGTTTTTTAATTAGAATACTATTAATTTGGATTAACAGACTTATTAATTTGAATTATAATTAACTCATGGTATTTTATCTAATCAGTAAATAATCTTTCGTCTAAACAGAGTGTATTCGATATACATATACGTTTTTAAATTTTTCAAGCATAGTTAAAAAGTGTTGAAGTAGACGAAGGACGTTGAACTTAATTATTATTATTTATTTATTTTTTATTTTTTTACATTCTATCACATATCTGATTATATATATAATTTATTCCGGAGTACTATTAGACCCGCCCTTGTCTCTCACTGGTATATTTTAAAAGCATTTTTCTTCTTATTTCATTTTAATTATATATAAGAGAAAATTTCTAAAATCATACTGATGTGGAAAAAAAACGGCGGGGCTAACAGTACTCCGGAATAAATTATAAATGTTACCAGCTATGCTATCATTTCTAGATCTGCTAACTATGCTAGTTTATCCGTAATGGTATTAGGTCCCGCCTCTTTTTAACACCAGAATAGTTGTAGAGTAATATTCAGCAATATTTTCTCATGATTAAATAAGAAGGTTATTGCTCTACAACTATTCTGGTGTGTAAAAAAGGCGAGGCTTAATACCATTACGGATAAATTAGCATAGTTAGCAGGTCTACATTCCTTACATCTTGTATTCAAGAGTCGCATTCTCCGCCTTTTTTTTTTATAGCACTTTCAGAGATGAAAAATTTCATACTTTTTTGCTACCAGTATTTTTATGGAGAAAATTTTATGGTATTTTACGGTAATGCGTCGTGATTTAAGCAGGATAGAGATTTTTCTGTAAAAATAGTGGTAGCATACCTGCCAACATCCTAATAATGAAACGGAAGAATTTTTAGTGCACGCCCCTTTTTCAACATCACTTTATTTTCAGATTAATTATCTTCAAATGTAGTTACAGTTAAACAAGTTTAAAATTACTCTAAAAAATAACTGGTGGGAATAAAGGGGTATGTCCAAAATATCTTCCGCTTATTAATAAGACGGTTGGCAAGTGTGTTGTAGTAAAACAAGGCGGAAATTTCTTATCCTTTAATCAGCCCTAAAAAGAAAAGGGGGGGGGGGGGGGGCAGAGAATGCGATCCCTGTGTATTACCACGGAATCTATCATTTTTTATGCATAACGCATGTTTTAAAAGATAAAAGTCGTCTTAGAGATAGAAAAGCCTTTTGCATGGGGGAAAATAATGCCCAATTTCTAAATGCTCCGTGTGAATTCTAAATTATTTTAAATCTCTTTTTTTTTTTTTTTTTTTTTTTTTTACTGTGCGTTTCTTATATGTTTTTGAACACATCTGTGCATTTAATTTTTTTTTTTTTCAATTACAGAATCAAGTGCACACAAAAATAGTGTAAAATTTGAACTTTTCCTGAGATTTCGTCTTGCGAATGAATTCAAAAGTTCGTAAAAACTTATTCCTCGATTCCAAAATGAAAAATAACAAACACTGTTGAAAATCTGGTGTTAGTTTAAACCAAAACGTGGTACTGAAGTAATTGCAACTATCCGATTTTTTAAACTTTACCATGATTTGTTAATTTTATGTTGAACCAAATATTAATACAGTCGAACCTCGTTAACATAAATCTCAAGGGGGATAAAATATTTGTTCATATGCTATCAGTAACTAATATTCCTTTTGACGGGGATTGTGGAAACAGTTTATGTTAAATGTAATTCATGTTAACAGTGTTCACGCTAATGAGGTTTGACTGTATTTTGTTTTAAATAAATAAAAAAAAATTCAAAATCCGACGGAGGCGGGGATCGAGCTAAAGACCTTCTTGTCTTAATTCAAACACTCTGGCATTGTGCCACGCTTTCTTGCTCTCTCATCCTGTTTCGTTGATTTTGATAAAAGGGACTAAATTTTCTAGGGTTTAATCTTGGCCCATGGGTGAGTTCTTGCACAAAATTTTCACTTTCCCCTATGTTTTCGACCATGTTCTTTAATTTAAGCTTAGTTTGGCTTCATAGGAATTTTACTGATTCATATTTCCCTTGAGAGCGGATATATGGTAGCTTCAAGTTTTGATGCAATTTAAATTCAATCGCAAGAAGTAGAAAACTTCAAAGTGAGGTTGAACCATATTATGGTATTGCTTATAACTTTACTCCATACAGTGGTTCAAGTTTGACTTGAAATTTTTAACAGAACAATTTTGAGATAAATACACTGATTAACATCTATACACTGTTAAAAATGGTTTCTTAAAAATGATTTCTTAAATTGTCTCAAAATAGCTCCGAAACAATATGTACTTTAATTTGAAAAATGCCCGAGCCTGGCCCGGCCCGGCCCGGCCCGAGAATAAATTGAAAAATTCGGCCCGAAGGACGGGCCGGGCTCAGGCTCGGGCCGAAAGCCCGGCCCGTGCAGTCCTCTAATATATACGCCCGGAGCAGTTAACTCATCGGCGTAACGAGACGAATATATACGTTCGGGGTTTTAGGGGGTTAAAAAATACATTGTTTTTCATTTACTACTGTGCGTCTTGTGTCTTACATATTGCCTCTCTGAAAAAAAGGAATGCGATGAAGCAATTTTGGTGACACATTTGAATTAAAAATGTTAAATACGAATTTTTTTTTTTTTTTTTTTACAAAGAGGAAAAAAATTATTTGTTTATTTATTTTACGACAGTGTTAATTAATAATGTAGTAATTTTCTGTATTTTTAAAGACAGAGAAATGCTAATAATCTCATTTGAACAGATTTACAAAAACTTCATCAAAATTTATTCAATGGTGTTATTAATGCGCACCATGAAATTCCGCATCAACAATTAGAAAAATAAATAAATAAATCAGGTAAACCAATTGTAAAAATTAGTAACAAAACCAATTACTACAACACATACCTAGACTGTAGAGTTCAACCTTGGAAAATAAAGCAAGAAAGAAAACTTGTCAGGAGACGCCAGTCGTTAGTTCGTTGTACCGGTATTACAATATATATATATATCAGTTAGGAGTCGGTCATTACACTACATTTTTGAGATACGTTAACTTGGCCCCCCCACCTTCGAGTTTTTAAATTTCAAATACATCAGGAATTAGCTCTCAATTAGCTCTAATTTGCTCTCTAATATTAGAATTTGCTCTGGGTATGGAATCGAGATATAACAAGTTTAAAGGTGGGGGGGCCAAGTTAACGCTAGCCCCCCCACATTCGAAATTTTAAATTTCAAGAACGTCAGGAATTAGCTCTCAATTAGCTCTAATTTGCTCTCTAATATTAGAATTTGCTCCGGCTTTGTTAACGAGATATTTCAATTTAAAAGAAAGGGGGAAGGAAGGGGGGGAAAGCAAAATTGCAGATATCGAAATTTCAAATACGTCAAATTTTAGCTCTCAATTAGCTTTAATTTGCTCTCTAATATTAGAATTCTATCTGGGTAAGTTATCTAGATATATCAGTTTGTTTGTGGGGTGGGGGGGCTAAGTTAACGCTGGTACACCCGACTCCCTATTACAAATAAAAAAATTTCGGTAGTGCCAATATTTAGCTCTCAATTAGCTCTAATTTGCTCTCTAATATCAGAAATTGCTCCGGCTTCGTTAACGAGGTATTTCAATTTAAAGGAAAGGGGGGAAGGAAGGGGGGAAAGCAAAATTACAGATATCGGAATTTCAAATATGCCAAATTTTAGCTCTCAATTAGCTCTAATTTGCTCTCTAATATTAGAATTCGCTCTGGGTTAGGTATCGAGATATATCATATTTTTGGTTTTGTGGGGGGGCTAAGTTAACGCTAGTACACCCGACTCCCTATCACATATAAAAAAATTTCGGTAGTGCCAATATTTAGCTCTCAATTAGCTCTAATTTGCTCTCTAATATCAGAATTTGCTCCGGCTTCGTTAACGAGATATTTCAATTTAAAGGAAAGGGGGAAGGAAGGGGGGAAAGCAAAATTACAGATATCGAAATTTCAAATATGCCAAATTTTAGCTCTCAATTAGCTCTAATTTGCTCTCTAATATTAGAATTCGCTCTGGGTTAGGTATCGAGATATATCATATTTTTGGTTTGGTGGGGGGGGGGGGGGCTAAGTTAACGCTAGTACACCCGACTCCCTATCACACCTAAAAAAATTTTGGTAGTGCCAATATTTAGCTCTCAATTAGGTCTAATTTGCTCTCTAATATCAGAATTTGCTCCGGCTTCGTTAGCGAGATATTTCAATTTGAAGGAAAGGGGGGAAGGAAGGGGGGGAAGCAAAATTACAGATATCGAAATTTGAAATATGCCAAATTTTAGCTCTCAATTAGCTCTAATTTGCTCTCTAATATTAGAATTCGCTCTGGGTTAGGTATCGAGATATATCATATTTTTGGTTTGGTGGGGGGGCTAAGTTAACGCTAGTACACCCGACTCCCTATCACAACTAAAAAAATTTTGGTAGTTCCAATATTTAGCTCTCAATTAGCTCTAATTTGCTCTCTAATATCAGAATTTGCTCCGGCTTCGTTAACGAGATATTTCAATTTAAAGGAAAGGGGGGAAGGAAGGGGGGAAAGCAAAATTGCAGATATCGAAATTTCAAATACGTCAAATTTTAGCTCTCAATTAGCTCTAATTTGCTCTATAATATTAGAATTCTATCTGGGTACGTTATCGAGATATATCAGTTTTTTTTTTTTTTTTTTTTTTTTTTTTTTTTTTGTGGGGTGGGGGTGAGGGCTAAGTTAACGCTGGTACACCCGACTCCCTATTACAAAAAAAAAAAAAAAGAAAAAAAAAAAGAAAAAGAAAAAGAAAGAAAAATCGTAATGCTAATATTTAGTTCTCAATTAACTCTAATTTTCTGCTTAATATCAGAATATTCTCTAGCTTCGTTAACGAGATATTTCAATGTAAAAGAAAAGGAGATGGGGGTGGGGGGAGAAAAATTGAAAATATCGAAAGTTCAAATGTGCCAAAATTTAGCTCTCAATTAGCTTTAATTTGCTGCATAATATTAGAATTCGCTCTGGCTTAGTTATAGAGATATATCAGTTTTATTGCGGGTTGAGGATAAATTGGGGGGGGGGGGGACTTTACGCTAGTCCCACCGAGACTCCTATTTCGAATGACGAAATTTCGAAAGTGCCAATATTTAGCTCTTAATTTGTTCTAATTTGTTTGCTAATGTTAGAATTTGCGCTGGCTTCGTTAACAAAATATTTTAATTTAAAGGAATGGGCGGAAAGCAAATTTGGAAATATGAAAGTTTGAAACATGCCAAAATTTAGCTCTTAACAAACTAAATTAATAGTAATAAAATCTTTTAATTTTTTTAAATATGCAATGATCAGTTGAGTGAAAAACCCGACAATGCGAAATTTTATTAATACCAATAAGGTTTTATATGCATTAACGTCTGCATAATTTTGCTAAAAAAAAAAAAAAAAAAAAAATCCGTATCTAATATTTAATGACTTATTAATCTGAGAAACAGCATTATGTTACAATCCATTAGTTATAGCATGATAAATTCGAAAATGAAATGTACTTTGCACAAATTCTTTTACATTTTAAACATTTTTGTGTTTTACATTCAATAATTTAATTTGTGATTTGAAAAAAAAAAAAAAAACATATAATAATTTTAAGATAAAAAAAAAAAAAAAAAAAAAAAAAAAAAACTTTTTATATTCTATGTTTTTAAATTTTCTGTTGAATCATATGAAATTGACACATTACCCGAATAATTACAAAAAGGCATTGTCATCGTGTTGTCAGTTATTAAAGTTTCCAGTGTCTAGCTAGTCGGAAAGTTAGCTAAAAATCGATTGCGAGATTTGTGCTGGACAAATAACAAAAAAGCGAGTTGAAAGCGATACAAAAAAAAAAAAAACGTTGGTTTTAATAATAAAATAATAATCCTTTAAGAACAACATATATTAATATGATAAACTACATTAGCACTTTACCAATGCGTAAAATTTTTTTTAAGTTATAATGACGTCAATTTTTGTGAGATGCCTAATTTAACTTTTTATAAATTTTTAACGTTTATGTTCAGTTAAACATTTTTTTTTTTTTTTTTTTGGCAACAATTAAATTATAGTTAATATTTGAATGGCTAATTTTAAAGCAAGTAGGAGAATATTATTTTCATATTTTAATTAATGAAAAGAAAACTTATAAAAAATTCGAAAATCGGGCTTCGTGGTATTGCGTTGTCATCGTGTTCTGAGCTATTCTAAAAGTTTTAAATGTCTAGATAGTCGGGAAGTTATTTAAAAATCAATTGCAAGATTTGTACTGGACAAACAAACAAGAAAGCGAGTTAATAAAAACATGCAAAAAAAGAATCATTAATTTTGTTAGACTTTTTTTTAGCTTACCTTCCCTGTCATAAACCTTCTGCCGAATCCGGGTTAAAAACGGTAAAAGGGGAAAATAAATTAGAAATATCAGTCCTACCGTTACAAGTCCAGTACCAAATGAAAGCTGCGATTTTTTTTAATCCAGGGGCGGAAACAGTTTTTCTACACGACAATTAGATTTTTAAAAATTAACTAAAGTATGAAATTTAAGTGGCAGCACTTCATTTTAATCTTTTCATACTTTTTAGTGCTAATCACGCAAATAGAAAAAATTTTTAATTTTTTTTTTTTTTTTTTAAATATTTTATTTATTTTATAAATGAAACCTTTAAAAACCAAATCCATATAAATCGCTCAAAAACTTGCTTCAGGTCCCAGCTGCCTTCGGTTGCGTTTTTTTCACCCACAATATTTCGAGCAATTGATAGGAATCCCACTCCAAATGTAATACTACTTATAAAATTTAATTTCCTGTCCAAAAAAAAAAAAATAATCTATTAGCAAACGCACGGTATTTTATAGAGTATTCAATTAAGGAACAGCAGAATCTTCAGTTTTTCACCTCGCAGTGTGAAAGGTGAATCATTGGTGAAGGTTAAAGCAGTGTGTCACTTCGAATTGATTCCTAATTAAAAGTATTAAAATTCAGTTTCGAGGTGCGCTTATAGACGTTGCAGACGGTATCGTGCTGTAGAATTTTCTGGAGACATTTGACAGAGGGAAAGGCAGACTCTATTACGGTTTTATTAAAAATCTATTAGAATAAAGTAAATATGCATTTACATTAGAGAACAGCGATACTATAGGACCTCGTTGGCGAACTTAGAAATTTAAACAATAGCTGGAACATTTCTAGCCAATGACATTGCTTATGCAATAGTGTCGTGACAGCTATATTTTTACTTCCATTACCCATCTACCGTAGATAATGGAAGTATCGTATTCAGTCCAAAAATTCGATATCAAGTTTTCACCTGATTTATACGTTTTAAAGTCTTCTGAGTAAAAACATGCACTTTTTGGAAACTGGACAGTGTGTGTGTGAAAAGGGGGGGGGGATCTTCTGGCTATCATATCTCCGATAAAGATAGAACTACGAAACTTCAGAATTGAGGCAGGTCTGGTGTACAGATGATTTTTCCAAATTTTGGTGAAAATTGGAAAATCGGAAGTGGAACATAGGAAACCGGAAGTGGGATCGCAAGTCCGTATCTAAGAAACGGCTCTGACGATTTTCTTCAAAGTTGCTACATAAACACTCTATTAAATGCCTTTTTCAATGATAGTTGGTCTGTCCAGGAAAATTAATAGACGTCCTGTATAAATAACTCAATTTCATGTTTCGCAACTGCTGTCTTAAAAAACGGCTGTTCGGATTATTTTCAAATTTACCATATTAACTCCCTTTTAAATATCCTTCTGTATGTAATTATTGTTTCTATTTAATAATTGAGTATTCCAATTTTTGGTAAATGTTGGTACCTCAAAAAAGGCTCTACCGATTTTCTTTAAAATTATTACTTAAATCCGTTTTAGGTATCCTTTCTCATGTAAAACGTAGCTATTACAAGAAAATTAACAGTCTTACTAATTAGGTAGATCCGTTTTAGATTTCAGAAATTGGTGTTTCAAAAAATAACTACAATTTTTGCTTTCTTATTTTATTACCATGTTTTTATTTAATTTCGATTCTTGTTTGATTGTTTGTTTGTCCGGTACAAATCATGCAATCTATTTTTAACTAACTTCCCTTCTAGCTAGACATTTGAAACTTTCACAGTAGCTCAGAACCCGGTGACAACACAATACTTCGAAGTCAGATTTTCGAATATTTTATTAATTTTCTTTTAATTAATTAAAGTAGTAAAATAGTAACCTCCTGATAGCATATAAATAAGCATTAAAATATTAGCTATAATTTAATTGTTGCCAAAAAAATTACGAGTTCATTTCCTTTCGACATAAAAATAAATACATTTAATTAAACGTGAACGTTAAAAAATTGTAAAAAAAAAAAAAAAGGTTAAATTATGCATCTTACAAAAATTGACGTCATTATCGCTTTAAAAATTTTATTTGCTGTAAAATTGATAAAAGTTTAATTTTAAATTTCAAAACAGTAGAAAAAAAATCTCTAACTTCCATTTTCGAATGTAAGCATAAACATTTCATTTCAAAGGGTTATATTTACACAATAAATATCCAACTAATATACTAATTAAAAGGAAAATGATATATATTGAATCATAATTTGAAGTCAAATTTGTTTTCAAATGTCTAAATAAAGTGTCTGATATAAGATATTAATATATTGCAGCGGAATATTTGATAGCTGTCGTCCTTGGCAGAAAAAAAAAATATCGCCGAACATATTTAGTTCCTTTCAAAAATCATGGATATTTCACCAATGTATATTAAGAGAGCAATCAATAATATGAAACAATATATCGTAGAATGCATATTACAAAAATATACATCTGCTATGTATATTTTCGTATTACGATTTTGATCGCCAAATACAAAAATCGCCAAGGACGACACAATTTTGAAATTTAAAATTAAAAGCTTATCAATTTTAAAGCAAGTGTATCTCAATCTAACACATGTACACAATAACTTCTATATAACTTTATCCAAATATGGGGGTTAAAATCAGGAAATAATATTTCTTAATTTTTAATAATGTTTTACAAAAAATCAAATGGATAATTAACATAGGAAATCTTTTTATTTGGCCCCACTGATGGTTAGTGACGTCACACTTCGCTTGCGTATAGCTATGATTCAACGATTCAGCAGAAAATTTAAAAACATGGTATATAAAAAGTTTTTTTTTTAATCTTATAACTATTTGTCTTGTTTTTACTCACTATGTATACTATATTTTATATGTATTTAGATGTGTATAAAGTTTCTCTTACCGGAAAATTTTTTGGTGTCGAATTCGTTAGGTCAATTTTATGTCCTCTGGTCACATTATTTAAAAAAAAATGAATATAATACGTTTAATAGTAGATAAAAAAAGTCGTGTGATTGTTTCACACCAGATTTTTCCATCGCCAAAATGCCAAAAATTATTAAAACTCACCGACAAATTTCTAGACTAAAGTTGTAACCAGATTACTTTTTGAAGGATTAAATATATATATATATTGTTGCGTATTTGGGGGTTAGTGAGTTGTCCAAGAATGAAAAGCGAATCTTGCAAAAGCTGGAAACTTTATTTACAAAAAATTCCAGAAGAATACAGGCCTACAAAATAGGTATCAACTGCACTTTCACCAGTAAACACAGCTTAGATGACAGCTGTCAACAACAAATTCACAGTACGAATTGTATTAGAGCAACACACAGCGAGGCATTAATCCAAAGAGACTCAGAGCTCATTCAGTAGCAATGATAGTAGTTGGCAAAACTCAACTCAGACTGACTGATTTCGCGCATTGGGCTTCATTTTATACCCCTGTATCAAACCCAGAATGTTCTGGTAACTCGTAGAATATTGCAGCTAGACCTTCCATATTTGGTATATCAATAAAAAGGATTTTGTCACCGAAGTCGCCAAAAAAATCGCCAAGAAAGAAAAAATCTCCACATTTGGCGCCAAATCCATTTACTGCCTTATTGGAGTTTTTTAATGCGTTTTTAAGGGAAAGTTAGCAATCAACGAGAAAAAGAGCTAGAAATGCAGAATTTACATAAAGATAACTACGAATTATTTACAAATTCGTAACGCTGCCCCCCCTCTCAAGGACTGTACATCCCGGGAAGTACAACCGTTGGTCAGAAGGCGAAACTAAACAATCTAAAATACAAAAACTAAGTTGCATATAACAATAAAATATTAATACAGATTTCAAAATTAAGTGAGAAATATTTACAAAATTTACAAATAAGTACAAATATTTATATACAATTAGTTTCATTACACATATAACAAATTTAACAAATATTTACATTTCAAATTTCAACATTACCGTTAGCTGTGGCATGTGGCTAACCGATCAAAATGAACCACCTTCGGTTTTGAGGAATGTGTTTCAGCAATTCTCACCACGACATCATTCAGTCATTTTATGACTGTGTAGGGACCGTCCCAGTTACACTGTAGCTTGAGAGTGAGTCCTTTGCGTCGAATAGGGTTCCACAACCAAACTTTGTCTCCTTCCCCTAATTTACGTTGTGTAGCCTTTAGATCATACCTTGTCTTCATTTTCTCCGTTGCCATGTTAATCCGCTACCAAGTAAACTTGTGTACGTCTTCAAATCGTGCCTGAAGATCTTGGATGTACTCTTTGGGTGATGAAGGCGCATCTGGTGGAAAACCAAACAGGAGATCACATAGGAGACGAAGTTCGCGTCCAAACAGCATCTCAGCTGAAGTATAGCCAGTGGCTTCATGGACTGCACTTCGATCAGCAGAAACAACTGCAACTTCAAGTCCTAATCTTGCTGTTTCTTTGATACTAGAAGAGAGAGGTTATTCAGGATGCTGCGGTTAAACCTCTCGACCGTGCCGTCCAACTGGAGATGTAGGGGTGTTTTCTGAGTTTTGCCTAAGCCGAGTAATTGATACAGTCCTTTGAAAACAGCAAAGGTAAAGTTCGTACCTTGGATGGTATGAAGTTGTAGGGGCGTGCCGTACCTTGATACCCATTGCTGCACTAGAACCTCTGCAACTGTGCATGCCTCTTGATCGGGAATGGGATACTCCTCAGGCCACTTGGTGAAATAGTCCATTACGACGAGGATGTACTTATTTCCACTGGAGGTCCGTGTTAGAGGACCCAAGATGTCGAGTGCAATCCGTTGAAATGGTGCTCCTACGTTATATCGTTGTAGTCTTCCTCGGCTTCGTTTCTTTGGGCCTTTATATGCTGCACAAGCATCACAGGATTTACAACATTTCTCCAAGTCCTCGCTTGCCTTGCACCAGTAGAAGCGTTCTCCTCGAACTTTCTGTAGAGTCTTCATCACCCCGAAATGGCCACCGGTAGGGCTACTATGCTAGAACACCTGAATCTTCGTTATTGGTAATAAAGTCTGACATCTGAAACTCCTTCCATCGTCGGATTCCCATTTTCTGTATAGTTTGCCATTTCTAATATAAAGTGAGTCCCAGAGTGCCCAATAAGTTTTTGTAATGGGGCTAAATGTGGAAATGTCCTTCCAGGTAGGTCTGTTGCTGGTCGTCTACTTCAATTGTAATATTGTCTTTATGTCAGGATCATCCAACTGCACTTCTCTAAGTTCCTGGTCACTCCAGTGGTCCAGTTTTGATAGTGTTGAGACTGTAGCTTGGCGAGCAACCGGATTAATCTGCTGGTATTTCTCTTCGGCTTGCAGCTTTCGATCAGGGCTTCCGTGACAAGGCATCTGCATTACTATGTAGAATCCCTTTACGATGGCGTATCTTGAAGTCATATTTCTGGAGGCGTATCTACCTGGTAATTTGGCCTTCCTGTTTCTTGAAATTAAGCAACCACTTTAACCCTGCTGCTGTGTTCATTACGAATGAACAAAATGGACATTCACTTTTAAATGTACGAAATGGAATTTAAACGAGACCAAAGGTTGTTAATTTCAATGTATAACCTTACTTTTTATTCCTATTTTTGAATTAAATTTATATGACACTTTATATAATCTTTTTATGGAGTGTAGTTTACATAAATACAAAATTTCATGTATGTCAATGCTGGGTCGAAATGGACCCGAACACAGCAGCAGGGTTAAAGATTCGTGGTCTGGTCAGTCCGGAGCAGGAAGCTTCTGCTATAGAAGTAATGATGCAAGCTTTTACTATGGCGTGTAGTTATTTCCTGGTGGTACAGTATTATCGCTCTGGTTTAGACAGGCATTTACTCCAATAGGCAATGAAGCATTCTTGGCCATCAACTTCTTGCGACAGAATAGCATCGACACTTTCATGGCTTGCATCAGTATCATGTATGAACTGTTTGTCTGGCTGTGGATACGTCAAAATAGGCGATGATGTTAAGGTCTCTTTAAGTCTCTTGAACGCTTTTTCACATTCCTCTGT
Source organism: Salticus scenicus (assembly GCA_963930645.1). Classification (NCBI taxonomy): domain Eukaryota; kingdom Metazoa; phylum Arthropoda; class Arachnida; order Araneae; family Salticidae; genus Salticus; species Salticus scenicus. The sequence continues at coordinate 116,975,368 of OZ005658.1, read as the reverse complement.
CCACAGGAACCTCAGTTTATCTTCCGTCAGCTTGTGGTGTGTGGTCTGGCAAAACTCGAGAAACCCTTTATGAACTTCCAGTAGTATGTACATAACCCCAGGAAACTTCGTAGTTGATGGACGTTTTCAGGGTGACTCCAGTCCTTGATTGCATAGATCTTCTCGAAATCAGTTCTCACATCTTCAGCAGAGATGATATGGCCGAAATAACTTACTTCACGACGGAACAAGTTGCATTTGCTAAGAATTAATTTGAGGTTATCCATTTTGAGTTTTTCCGAAACCTTATGGATCTTTCTTAGATGATCTTCAAAGGTATTCCCCACAATGATAATATCATCCAAGTACACCAGACAGACTTCATAGGAAAGTCCTTTTAACACTGTCTCCATCAGGCGCTCGAAAGTTGCAGGAGCATTACATAATTCAAATGGCTTAACTTTGAATTGCCATAATCCTTGTCCCGTAGTGAATGCAGTCTTTTAACGGTCATCAGGATGTAACTCTACTTGCCAGTAACCGCTCTTCAGATCCAACGTCGAGAACCATTCATTGCCAGCAAGTGTGTCCAATGTGTCGTTAATTCTAGGAAGAGAGTAACTATCTTTCTTCGTGATGTCATTCAAACGACGATAATCCACCCAGAATCTTCTTGTTGAACCATCCTTTTTTCGCACAAGAACTATAGCTCAAGGACTCGTTGCTAGTTCAATGATATCATTATGCTGCATCTCATTTAAAAGCTCAGCCATCTCTTCCTGCTTAGCAAATGGAAGTCTTCTTGGGTATTGCTTAATTGGAGAATGATTTCCTGTGTCAACTCTGTGCTGGGTGATGTTCGTTCTCCTGACGTCTTCAGATGTTCAAACAGTCTCTGAATTCATAGAGTAGCTTCTCCGCAGTACGTCTCTGTTCGATTCCTAACTCTGCATTCTTGAGTAATTCCGTTGTTGAAAACTCAGAAGACTTGGACTCAGTTGATTGCGTGTGTCGGTTAATGCATGTAACAGTAGTGCAAGTTGCTAGCACCTCATCCTTCTTCACGGTCCTTACTTTATCGTTTATGTTGGCGACTCTCACAGGAATAATGTTTTTTGTAAGGTCAAGCAGAGATGAAGCCACCAGAACTCCTCTTGGGCTATCGTCAGGATTCGGGTATTCTTTCTGTCCATAGCAGAAGTATTGCTCTTTAGGTGTCCCGGAAACTATGGTCTCGCTGTGTGAAGGGACGGAGATTTCGGACTTTGTTGTTATCTGGCAGATTTCTTGAATGTCTGGATTTTCATTGTTAAACACAGCTATGTCTTCTGAATGTGAATGGGCCGCGGTAGCACAGTCGGTAGAGCGCCGGACTCGTAATTGGAAGATTGCGGGTTCGGTACTCGAGCTGGCCAAAGACCGTCGTTTACACTAATGGTGGCTGGTGCACGTAAGATCTGTCGTGGCCGCAAAATCCTCCATGTTCCCATCAAAATTATACCTCTGGTGATTACCGAAGCGGGGGAGCTATCCTCTCCGTGTAGGATCAAAATTGTGATGGCATGTGTCCATACCACCTCAAGGGTCCCAGACCGTCGCCAATTGCCCACTGCGCAGCACTAGTGTGACATAAAACCCAATCAACCAACCAACCATCTGAATGTGAATGCAGTTCATTATTTTTAAAATCGAATTAAAAATTATACTTTCTTAGGAAATCAAGTCCAAGGAATAGAGGATCTCCTATGTCAGCTACATAGGCCATATGATGGTAACTGGCATTTCCAAATGTGAATTTCAGAAGATTATTGATCTGGACACCGTGTATCTATTAAGGTTATCATTAATTAATGGGTTAAATAACGAAAAGCTAACATACAAATAAATAATTAGAATGCATTTTCAATACAAGCAATATAACCGCTATTATTATTGCATACTACAGTCGGGTAATACAATTTAGACAGTGACAGAGTTCAGTTGTAGCTTGTCAATTACAAGAGTTGATTTGTAACTTACCATAACAGTATCAACTTCAGTTTCACCAGAAAATACAGCTTAAATTTCAAATAACAGCTGGCAAGTACAAACAGTAGCATAGCATTAACACACAGCAATTGGCTGCATTCAACAAGACTCAGTTAGGAGCACCTTCCAGTAAGGTAGTTGGCGTGAAATCTGTCTGAAGGCCGAAATCCGAATACTTTATAATATACTCTTCTATTAATCCAGAATTTACCCAATTTACTCGTAGAATATTCAAGTTAGAGTTTGGATAATTGGTATATCGATAGCAAAGATTTAGTCGGCAAAAAAAAAAAAAAAAAAAAAAAAAAAAAGCCAAGAGCAAAAAAGGAGGCAAATTTGGCGCCAAAGCAATTATCTGCTTTGGTGAAGATTTTCAGCGTGTTTTTAACGGGAAATGACCATTTTTAATACGAAAACAAACTAAAAATGCCGAAAATTAATATTTGGTAACATGACTAAGCCTCTTAAAATGAATTTACACAAAAATAACTATTATTACCAGTGTTGCCAGATCTGGTGGATTTTTTATTCAATAATAACGAATAATTTTTAATTGTAACGCTTGCCTAATCACTTCGAAGATTGACAGTCTATTATGTATATCAAATATCACATCTCAAAGTTATAGATGATTATTGAATAAAAAATCTGTCAGATCTGGCAACACTGACTATTATTAATAAATTCGTAACAATATGTGTATGTTGCATGCTCGGGGGTTCATGAGTTGTCTGTGTATGAAAGGCGGATATTGCAGAGATTTAAAAGTTTATTTACAGAAGTTTCCAGAAACTTATGCCTGTAAACCAAGTATCAGTTTCAGTTTCGTCAGAAAGCCTAGCTTAAATAACAGCTGACAACATAAAATTCGCAGTATGAATTATTCTGTAGCGGTAGCGGAGCCATTTTCGGGTAGATTATGCTAACTTACAAATGGACAACGGGTTAATCTTTTGTCCAAAGGTACGACGCAGGATTTCTATCACGATAGTCCCATGTTCAAATACAACCTATCGCCACACGCACTTTCTGTATTGGTGACCCGGACGTACGAATAAACGACACAACTAAGTTTCATCTCGGACAACAGATGGCAGCATCAGACACTGTGAAACGCTCACAGCATAAAGCATGTCACACCGCACATCAACTTTACACGCGGACATCTGACAGCACAATCTGGCCACAGCTACCGTCCAAACGAGTGACATCGCTCGTACGATTTCGTACTCACTAGGGAGGGGAGTACTGTAGCGGCGCCATTCTCGGGTAGATTATCCTAACTTACCGATGGACAACGGGTTAACCTTTTGCCCAAAGGCACGACGCAGGATTTCTATCACGATAGTCCCAGGTTCAGATACAACCTATCGCCACATGCACTTCTGAAGTACCATCGCGTTAACACAAAGCAACAGACTGTAAACAAACAGCAAAAATGGTCTCAGTTAAAGCTCTTTGAAATAAGCTGAGTCGGGGACGAATTTGGGGACTTTTTTTTTAGCGACCTTCACGAGAAAACTTTAATTATCGATTATCTAAGCTGTAACTGGACTATTCTGCTAGATATTGGAGAAGGATATAACTAAATGAAGGGATAAATATATAAAAGGATCACGTTCCGACCATTTAGTCAGTTTTTTGCCAATATATCGCGGTATAAAGATCTCTGCTTTACAAAGCCTCTGCTATCGATTACAGCTCATTTGCTATGTGTTTTGCTTCTGTTACCGTATATGCTATGATTCTTAAGTTGTCAGCTGTTATTTTAGCTGTGTTTTCTAGTAAAATTGAAGCTTATATTTGTTTAACAGTCCTGAAATCTTCTGGAATATTCTGTAAATAAATTTTTAAGCCTGTGGAAAACCTGTTCATTCACCGACAATTCACGAACCCCGAGTTCGCAACAATTCTGGTGTCAGAAGTGGGATTGTCTGCTGACTGATCAAAACTCGATATATGGAACAAGAAATGAAGAAACTTCTGGAAAGGTAGTTCGCCCAAATGAGCGGATTAAAACCAGATTGACGAAAGAAATGTGTGCAGGACAAGAAAAGATGAAAAATGGATTCCATTCAAGAAAAAGTGGGAGCTGCTCAGGAATAAGTGATATCCGTCAAAGAAGAATAAGAAAATAAATTGTGGAAAAATAAATTGGGAAAGAAGTTAAAGTTATGAAGATAAAAGATAAGAATAGAAGGATGTATTGAAGAGAAAATAGAAGAAAACTTTTATCAAGAGCTGAAAAGAAGATTTTCAAAAACAGATAGCAAACTTTAAAAAACAGATGTAGAATTTTTGAGGAAAATGGAAGAAGAATGCAACAAAGAATTGATAGGAAAACATGATAAGAAATTTCAAGAATGTTTAGGTGATGAAGTGCAAAAGATCCGGAATCTGGAAGGAAAGTTAGCATCCATGACCCAGGAAGATGAAAAGAGATATAAAAGAATACAGAATCAAGAATCAGTTAAGCTATCCATCTATGATGGCAGATCAACTTGGCAAGTATATAAGACACAGTCTACCATCGTAGCTGAAGCTAACACCTGGGACACAACTGCCAAGAAAGTTTATTTAGCAGCAGTGTTACGGGACGATGCAGTCGACATACTAGAAACTATTTCGAAGGAAGAACGGTATAACTTCGAGACCCTGTCCAGAGCACTGGAGCTGCGTTTTGGAGGAAAATGTGTGACGTAGACGCAACGTCGAGTTGAGGAAATAAAGGTCGTCGAAGGAAGTCAGTATTGAAGGTGATAGCGTCGATTTCGGATTAAAATGTTGGCTGAGGATGCAAAAGTCTAGCTGGATCCAGCATAGTTTGGCGACGTTAAAGGTGAAATTGCTAGATTGAAGGTGTCGAGCAGAGGGAATTTTAGGTAAGCATGGAATGTCTAGTTATTGGAACGTAGGTAGATAAATTGAAATTAGGATCTACGTAGATTGTGAAAGATGATTGAATATGGTTAACTTTAAAGAAGTAGCTGCGGGAAATGAAGTAAATGGTGTTGTATATTTTGCAGAAGTTTAAATAGTGTGATAGTTGCGTCGTGAAATGTGGTGTATGGTGAGTAGAGCTCCTCCAATACAACCTGGCTCATCAGGCATTTTGTTTCCCACTCAGTGATTGTTGCCCATCCGAATTCCCGAGTTGCGCGGTCTGAATTTCAAGTGTTATCAAATCACATAAAATGGAGGTTTTGCAGCCGAAAATTGCTCAAATCATACTAGAACTGCTTTAAGAACGTTTAGATTTCCAACAGATGAAGAAAGGCAAAAGAAATGGGCTATTAATTGTCCAAAAGAAAATTGTACGCTTAGCTTTCAATCACAAATATGAAGTGTAATTATGATATGTTTTCTTGCATTTTTTGTATCAATTATTTCTTTTTATTGCTGTTCGATTATCTAAATGTTGTATTTTACAACCTACACTACTTTTCAACGTATATAAATATTTAAAATTAACTAATTTAATAGCAACAGTGATGGCTACTTTTTACAAAGGTTATAAGAAAATTTCGCCAAACTTATCAAGTACAAACAATCATTCGCTCTTCTGTTTAGGCAAACTCGCCATTTTAGGCGATAAAGACGCTGAGTAATCCGTCTGTAACTAAACGTCGCCAAGCTATATTTCCGCTGGGCAACGATGATCAGCTGTGAGTCAGCTCGTATTATAGGAGTCTTAATGATGAGTAGAGTCTCTTTGTAGCGGAAAATCCCTATGGAGCTAAGTGAGTTTGGCGAGAATTCACGCTTGGCGTTATGCGCATAGAAGCCAAAAGCATCTTTTAGAGTTTGCTCTTATTATTTTTGTTATTTCTGTTTATTTTGCTCTTAGTTTAATTTTAATATTTTATTTTGATTATTTAATTTTAAAATGCATTTTTTCATGTACACGAAGCGTACAGACGTGCGTATTACTAATTGCAACAATATGTAATTTCATGCATATTGTTGCATTTTGAGATAGGGGTATTCTGTGATTTTTTTTAGCTTTCACGTACGCGAAGAGTACAGACGTGTGTATTACTAATTGCTGCAATATGTAATTTCATGCATTTTTGAGATAGGGGGTATTCCGTGATTTTTTTTTTCATGTACGCAAAACGTTCATGTACACTAGTTTTCATGCATACTAGTCTAATGCTTTGTCTGACTGGTTCCCTCATCAGGTATGTAAAGGACACTGAATAAGGGTTTGGAGGTCAGCTAACGGCAAATTGGATTTTTTTTTTTTAATATTGTAAATAATGTACAGGGTCATTATAAAAAAACTACCCCGATATATGAGACCATAGCTACCATACCGTTCCGAAAAACTGAATAAAAATTTTGTAGAAGGTATTTTAGGGTATGCGCTCAAGAATTATATAAAAAACAGCAGTTAAATTCTAACAGTTACGTTTACAGTGACAAAATTTCGAAAATTTAAAATGGCAACACCATTTTTTTTATTGGAATGGGACCTCCATAGCAAAAAACCATAAATAGTGTTGGAACGATACCTCTAGCATGAAAATCACCACTAAGAAAAAAAGAGAAAACAGCTGTGATGTGCCTACCAGAGCACGACTTTCATTTTCTTAATGACATCAAATTTCACGCTGTGTCTTCGTCTCTCACAGCCTTATTCACCAAATTTTAACACTGATGTTAACCCGGGAATACGCTAGGTTATCTCAAAATCGGTATTCACCACGCAAAATAACCCTCTTTTTTTAATCCTCCTAAATTGATGGGTTAACTCTGGTGTTAAATGGGCATGTTACAGTTACAGGGAAAACACTCTTGTTTACTTTTTTAATGCATTGCGTTTTTATTGACCAATCAGCGAGACTTTTACAGATAACTCTGGGGTCAACTGATCCACGGATGGTGAATACGAAAACTTTCTAACCCAGGGTTAAGGGAGTGTTAACTCTAACACAAGTGTTACGTGAACCATGGGTTAACACTGATTTGGTGAATAAGGCCGTCACTAAAGTCTACTGATTCTACTTCGAAACGAGAAGAAGAGACCATGGTGCAGCGTCTAGAATAAACAGTGTGGAAAGCGGCGAATAAAATTGTACTAAAAAAATTAAGCCTGCCACCAGATGTCATTGTAATCGAAGCTAGGGTCACGACAACAAAACCGAGACTCCCTATTGGTTAATTATATGCTTAGATCACGTGATTAAACTGACGAAACTGGGAAAAGCCAATCAGGTCTTCGATTTGAGCAATAGCTTCGATCACAGCGACATCTGGGTAAGCTTAATTTTTGTAGCATCATTTTAACATCACGGTTATAGGCGATTGCCACACTGTTTATTCTAGACGCTGTAACCATGGTATCCTTAATTTAATGTAGGTCTACTGAATTAGGGTTTTAATTTCTTTGTTAGTCGTAAGACACCGTCATAACTGACGTCATTCCACTAAGTGAAAAATAAGGCATTGTGAAATGCGTGATGTTTATCTTGCTTTCTTGCTCTGTGAACAATATGCCGCTTACTGGGAAACATTATTATCATCATCAAAATCGATTTTGATTGCCATTTCACAATGCCTTGTTTTTCACGTACTGCAATGATGTCAGTCATGACGGCGTCTTACAACTAACAACGAAATTAAAGCCTTTATTCAGTCGCCTTACAAGAAATTAAGGATACCGTGATCTCTTCTTTTCGTTTCAAAGCAGAATCAGTAGACTTTAGTCTGATCCAAAGACTCAGTGTGGAATGTGACGTCATTAAAAAAAATGAAAGTCGTGCTCTGGTAGGCACATAACAGTTTTTTTTTTTTTTTTTTTTTTTCCCTTAGCCTGCTAGCGTTGACGATTTTCATGTTACAGGTACCGTTCCAACGCTGTTTATGGTTTTTTGCTATGGAGATTCCATTTCAAAAAAAAAAATGTAGGTGTTGTCATTTGAAATTTTTGAAATTTTGTCACTGTAACCGTAACTGTTAGAGCTTAAATGTTGTTTTTTATATAGTAATTCTTGAGCGCATAGATCAACGTACCTTCCACCAAAATTTTATTCAGTTACTGTGAATGGTATGACAGCTATGGTCTCATATATCGGGGTAGTTTTTTTTTTATAATCACCCTACCCTGTATATAAGAAAGTACCATGAATTGTATGTGTAATTCTACTTAGTAAATTATATGTTGTTGTTGTTTTTTCCCTTAATTAATATGCACATTTTTCTGTATATTCTTAGCTTTGGTACTGTGTCATTTCATGATACGAACGGAATAATTTGTAAACAAACGCTTTTTCCTAATTTATAAAACTCGCTAAAGGAGCGATAAATAACCAAATAAAGTGACTTTAAGGTAGTTTTGTATAAAAGCGCGAAGGGAGCGTTTCCTCTATCTAGAAGGCAGTGGAATTTCTGGGTGAGTTTTAATCGTTTTTGTCATTTTGCCATGAAAAAAATCTGGTGTAAAACAATCACATGACTTTTTTTACCTACTATTAAATGTATTATATTCATTTTTTGGAAATAATGTGACCAGAGGACATAAAATTGACCTAACGAAGTTGACACCAAAAAATTTTCCGGTAAGAGAAACTTTATACACATCTAAAGACATATAAAAAAAAAGTATACATAGTGAGTAAAAAAATAAGAAATCAAAATTTGTACAGTTATTTTTTGAAACACCAATTTCCGAAATCTAAAACGGATCTACCTAATTAGTATGACTTTTAATTTTGGTGTAATAACCACGTAGTACATGAGTAAGGATATCTAAAATGGATTTTTGTAATAATTTTCAAGAAAATCGTTAGAGCCGGTTTTGAGATACCAACATTTACCAAAATTTGGCATACTTAGTTATTGACAAGAAATCAATAATTACCTACAAAAGGATATTTAAAAGGGAGTTATTATGGCAAGTTTGAGAAAAATCCGTAGAACGGTTTTTAAAGAACGCACTTGCGAGACCAGAATTTGAGCTATTTATACAGAACGGCTATTAATTTTTCTGAATAAACCAACTATATCATTGAAAAATGCATCTAATAGAGTGTTTATGTAGCAACTTTGAAGAAAATCGTTCGAGCCGTTTTTTAGATACAGACTTGCGATCCCACTTCCGGTTTCCTATGTTCCACTTCCGATTTTCCAATTTCCCCCAAAATTTGGAAAAATCATCTGTACAACAGCCATGCCTCAATTCTAAAGTTTCGTAGTTCTATCTTTATCGGAGATATGATAACCAGAAGAACCCCCCCCCCCTTCACACACACACTGACCAGTTTCCAAAAAGTGAATTTTTTGACTCATAAGATCTTAAAACGTATAAATCAGGTGAAAACTTGATACCGAATTTTTGGACCGAATACAATACTTCCATTATCTACGGTAGATGGGTAATGGAAGTAAAAATATAGCTGTCACGACACTATTGCATAAGCAATGTCATTGGCTAGAAATGTCCCAGCTATTGTTTAAATTTCAAAGTTCGCCAACGAGGTCCTATAGTATCGCTGTTCTCTATTGTAAATGCTTATTTAGATTATTCTAGTGGATTTTTAATAAAACCGTAATAGCGTCTGCCTTTCCCTCTGTCAAATGTCTCCAGAAAAATCTACCGCACGATACCGTCTGCAACGTCTATAAGTGCACTTCGAAACCGAATTTTTATACTTTTAATTAGGAATCAATTTATTAATTCAAAATGGTTAACTATAGACCTTTTCGTAAGACATTTCTTTTCACACTGCGAGGTGAAAAACCGAACATTTTGCTGTTCATTGAATACGCTATAAGGTGCTATAAAATACCGTTCGTTTGCTAATGGATCTTTTTTTTTTCTTTTGAGAGGAAATTAAACTTCATAACATATTGTACCACTACATTTGGAGTGGGATTCCTATCAATTACTCGAAATATTGTGGGTGAAAAAAACGCAACCGAAGGCATCAGGGACCTGAAGCAAGTTTTTGAGCGATTTATATGGATTTGGTTTTTAAAGGTTTCATTTATAAAGTAAATAAAATCAAAATGTAATAATAATAATAATAAAAAAATTTTCTATTCGCGTGATTTGCACTTAAAAGTATGAAAAGTTAAAAATGGAGTGTTGCCACCTAAATTTCATACTTTACTTAATAAAAAAAAAATTAATTGTCGTGTGGAAAAACTGCTCCTGGATTCAGAAAAAATGCCTCTTTCATTTGGTATCGAATTTGTAACGAGCCACTTACTTTTTAAAGTGACTGAAAGGAATTAAAATGAAGCTTTGTAGCTTACATTTCATAGTTTAGTTAATTTAAAGAAAACTAATTGTCGTGTCAAAAGACTGTTTGCACCCTTGGATTAAAAAAAAATCGTTCCTTTCATTTGGTACCGAATTTGTAACGATAGAACTGATATTTCTAATTTATTTTCTACAGACTTGAGCAATTATAACGTAACATCCAATTAATATGTACAAATAAAAATATATTTTATAAGAAAAATCTTTAAAAAAAATGAATTAGATGAGAGCAACATTTTTTATTAACACTTTTTTTCATTTTTAACCCGGATTCGGCAGACGTTTTATGGCAGAGAATGTAAGATTAAAAAAAAAGTCTTTAATAATAAAATATAAAAATAAAGTTTTAAATTAAAGACTTTTTTTATTAGCGTGATTCGCACTAGAAATTATGAAAAGATTAAAATGAAGTGTTGTCACTTAAATTTCATACATTAGTAAATTTTAAAAATTATAATAGTCGTAACGAAAAACTGTTTCCGCCCCTTTCATTTGATACTGGATTTCTAACGGTAGGACTGATATTTCTAATTTATTTTCCCCTCTTTCCGTTTTTAACCCGGGTTCGGCAGAAGGTTTATGACACAGAATGTAAGCTAAAAAAAAGAAAAAGACGAACAAAATTAGTGATTCTTTTTACCATGTTTATATTAACTCGATTTCTTGTTTGTTTGTCCAATACAAATCTTGCAATCGATTTTTAAATAACTTCCCGACTAACTGGACATTTAAAACTTTTAGAATAGCTCAGATCACGATGACAAATCAATGCCTCGAAGCCCGATTTTCGAATTTTTGATTAGTTTTCTTTTCATTAATTAAAATATGAAAATAATATTCTCCTATTTGCTTTAAAATTAGTCATTCAAATATTAACTATAATTTAATTGTTGCCCCCCCCCCCACACACACACACAAAAAAAAGAAAAAAAGTTTTTTTTGATGTAAAAATAAATATGTTTAATTAAACATGAACATTAAAAATTTATAAAAAGTTAAATTAGGCATCTCACAAAAATTGACGTCATTATAACAAAAAAATTTTTTTTTTACGCATTGATAAAGTGCTAATGTAGTTTATGATGCTAATATATGTTGTTCTTAAAGGATTATCATTTTATTTTTAAAACCAACTTTTTTTTTTTTTTTTTTTTGTATTGCTTTGAACTTGCTTTCTTGTCTGTGCAGCACAAATCTCGCAATCGCTTTTTGGCTAACTTTCCGACTAGCTGAAAATTTGAAACTTTAAGAATAGCTGAGAACACGATGACAATGCATTTGTAATTATTCTGGTAATGTGTCAATTTTATATGATTCAACAGAAAATTTAAAAACATGGTATATAAAAAGTTTTTTTTTCAAATCTTAGAATTATTATTGTATGATTTTTTTTTTTCCAAATCACATATTCAATTATTGAATGTAAAAGACAGAAATGTTTAAAATGCAAAAGGATTTGTAATAATGTGCATGTGCAAAGTACATTCCATTTTCCAATTTACCATGCTATAGCTAATGGATTTCAACATGATGCTGTTTCTCAGATTATAAATCACTAGATATTAGATATGGATTTTTTTTTTTTTTTTTTTAAACTAAATTATGCAGACATTAATCCATATAAAACATTATTGATATTAATAAAATTTCGTATTGTCGGCTTTTTCATTCACCTGATTATTGCATATTTTAAAAGAATTAAAACATTTTAATTTTATTAATTTACAGTTTGCTAAGAGCTAAATTTTGGCATGTTTCAAATTTCCATATTTAAAAATTTGCTTTCCGCCCTTTCCTTAAAATTAAAATATTTTGTTAACATAGCCGGGGCAAATTGTAACATTAGAGAGAAAATTAAGCGTTAACTTAGCCTCCCACAAAATATGATATATCTCGATACCTAACCCAGAGCGAATTCTAATATTAGAGAGCAAATTAGAGCTAATTAAGAGCTAAAATTTGGCATATTTGAAATTCCGATATCTGTAATTTTGCTTTCCCCCCTTCCTTCCCCCCTTTCCTTTAAATTGAAATATCTCGTTAACGAAGCCGGAGCAAATTCTGATATTAGAGAGCAAATTAGAGCTAATTGAGAGCTAAATATTGGCACTACCGAAATTTTTTTATTTGTAATAGGGAGTCGGGTGTACCAGCGTTAACTTAGCCCCCCCACCCCACAAACAAACTGATATATCTAGATAACTTACTCAGATAGAATTCTAATATTAGAGAGCAAAATAGAGCTAATTGAGAGCTAAAATTTGACGTATTTGAAATTTCGATATCTGCAATTTTGCTTTTCCCCCCTTCCTTCCCCCCTTTCTTTTAAATTGAAATATCTCGTTAACAAAGCCGGAGCAAATTCTAATATTAGAGAGCAAATTAGAGCTAATTGAGAGCTAATTCCTGACGTTCTTGAAATTTAAAATTTCGAATGTGGGGGGGCTAGCGTTAACTTGGCCCCCCCACCTTTAAACTTGATATATCTCGATTCCATACCCAGAGCAAATTCTAATATTAGAGAGCAAATTAGAGCTAATTGAGAGCTAATTCCTGATGTATTTGAAATTTAAAAACTCGAAAGTGGGGGGGTCAAGTTAACGCATCTACATTTTTGGGCGTTTTTCACCGAGTAAAATAAACTATTCTAAAAATAATAATTATAGGTGATTGGATGCCGCTACCTCGCTATTCCATGAATCATAAAAGAAGCGTGAAATTCGAAAATGCAGAATTATATGCTCTGCTATCTACATGTGGAATTACATTGCATGTGTAAATGCCCGACGCTTTTAAAAAATAAAACAAAGAAGAAAAAATATGATGCGGTTAGCATCTTACTAATTTTTCCAAAGCCCCGTCGCAAAATTTGAACTCTTTTCAGCTGCCTCCGAAGTTTGCTCGTTAGAAGCCTAAATTTTTCGTATTATACCGCCTTTTGTTGCTGACGTTAAATCAATAATTTTTGCTACATTTCCTAAACATTGTAACATTCTAAATATATTTTTACTTCCTTATACGTAAACGTAGTACAAGGAAGTATAGTCATCCTGATATGCGAAATGAATTTTGTATTTCGCATTGTTCACAAACGAATGATCATACAATGTTGCAAATTTATATGTGTGACGGTCTGGATGTCTAGTTGTACACCTACAACTTAGGTTTAATATGAGCTCCCGTTTCAGAGATATCAACGATTTTACACAAATTTTTATGACGTCTGTATGTAAGTGGTGTGTGCGTGTGTGTGTGTGTGTGTATGTATCTCGCATGACGCAAAAAAAAATTGGACGTAGAACACTGCAAATTGGCATATAAGTTTGTATATATAACATCTAGTTGCGCACCTCCCTTTTTGGATTTTCTGTGACTTTCCGTTTTGGAGATATTTAGGAAAATTATATTCATAATGACCAAAAATACAAAGGTTTTGCCCATTATATATGACTTACCATCATTGAGATTTCAAAAGAATCTAATGATAGAGCCAGTAATGATATTGTTATGAAAGTTGAAGACATTTTTGCGTGTAGAAAGTTATACTTAAAGTCGACGAATGCATTTTATTTAATGAATATTCAGCCCGTAGATAGAGTCCGTATTGATATTGTTATGAAAATTGTCGACATTTTTACTTATAGAAAATAATTCTTAAAGGCATAAGCAGGTTCATGTCGACGAATGCACTTTATTTAATAAACATTCAGCTCGTAGATAGAGCCCATAATGTTCTTGTTATGAAAGTGATATATATAATCGTATTATCGTGACCTTTTTTTTATTGCAGTAGCAATATATTTTTTTTTCTTTGTTTTGTTTTTGTTTTAAGGAATGTTCTTGGACTGAAACATGCATGTTTATTTAAGAATCGGTTACCTCACACAAGAATGTCAATGTTTTCATAACAATATGTATATACCTATTAAAACCCGACTAAACTACTACGTCAGAAACGCCAAAGGAAAATATTTGAGATGCATACAGCTTTTTCGGTACCCTTAAGAGTACCGTCTTCAGTGCAAAAAGAATTCTGAATCTGGAGAAGTGCTCGTATATATAGGAGAGGGACCAAATACTACCGAGGGACCTTTGACTACTATATATACGAGCACTTCTCCAGATTCAGAATTCCTTTTACACTGAAGATGGTACGCTTAAGGCTACCGAAACAGCTGTATGCATCTCAAATATTTTTCTTTGGCGTTTCTGACGTAGTAGTTTATTCGGGTTTTAATATTCCAATGCCAAGTCTACTGTTACTATATTCCTATTATTGTATAAGGAAGTCATGTGGTGTTCACATCAGATTTTTTATGTAAAACATTAAATTAGCAAATTAGCATTAAATTGAACACTAAATTTAGCATTTCTTTTTTGTTTACAATTAATTTATCTTATTAAGTTCAGTGAGCACAAAAATGCTCGCTTTGGCTAATTTTTCTAAACACTGACCATTCTAATAAGAATATATATATATATATATATATATATATAACTTCTTCTGATTCCCATATATTTCATCGTATTTGGCTTAATAACAATAAAAAACGATGATCAATAATTTTGGCTACATTTCTAAAACACTTAACAATCTAACGCGATAATTTTTATGTAAAAGGATTAAAAATTCATTAACACTTCATCTATCCCCAATTGATTTATTTTATTTAATACAGTTACCAAAAAATATGTCAATCAATAACTTTGGCTACATATTTTTTTTAACACTGAATATTCTTATAAAAGAATTTTTCCAGAAAAGAGTGGAAAATTAATTAGCACTTAATTCGATTTCGATTCATTTATCTTATTTAGTCAATAACCACAAAAAAAATCCCACAATAACTTTGGTAAAATTTCCTAAATACTAAAAATTCTAAGAGAATTTTTATATATAGGAAACTGAAAAATTGTAGACCTCGCAGGTTTCTTTCAAAACTTTACATGAGTTTTATCATATTGTCACCACTAGACTCAAAAAGCTTTTTTTTTTTTAATGTTTTAATGTTAAAATTTTATTATGTAAAATATTATTATTTCAAAATAGTAGTGACAATATAATAAAAAGAGCGTAAAATTTTAGGAACGCTTGAGATGACACTTGAAATTATTAGCATTTCTGTTTTCAATTCCTTTTATTTTATTTAGTTAAGTAATAATAAAAATTTTAGATCAATAACTTTGACTCTATTTCTTTAACAATTGCATCCTAATAAGAGAAATTTTATCTAAAAGAATTAAAAATTGATTTGCATTTCATCAGTTCCCCATTCATTTATCTTATTTAGTTTAGTAACCACAAAAAATATTCAACCAATAGCTTTTGCTGAATTTTCCAAAAGCTGAACACTCTAATAAAATATTTTTTACATCACTGAAAAATAAAATAAAGGAGCAAAAAATAACAATACTCAAATATGAGTCAAATTGTGCCTAATTTGAGTATGTCACATACTTAAAATAGCTCTGAAACACAAATCATCTCAAACTTAAAAATCCCATGTACTCATTATTGAGTACAGGGTGGTCAACCCTTTGAAGCAGATTTCTCATCAAACATAATTTTTACACTTTTTTGATAGTTTTAAGTTATTTTAGATCTAAATAAGTGGAAAATGTTATATTTAAAATTTTAATTAATTTTGGTTCTAAAATATAGAGTGGGGCACCGGTGTCTCTTTCTGCGTTAAAGGTAAATTCATCATGGGACACGGGCGTCCCATGAATAAATATTTTTACAAATTGCACTGATTTACAATTACTTAGATATAGGAGTAGCAATAATTCATTACTGATCATTTTTAAATAATCAAATTTAATTAGAAATAAATTTTTGAAATTGGTTGATAAAATTTTTTCAAACTAATTTTATTCAACATTTTTATTTTATATAGTAAAAAACTTACTCTGATAATCTAACAGATTTTTTATAGTAACTATTAGACTCTCATTTATGATAAAAAGAAAAAAAAAAAAAACTATCATACAATAATAATATTTGTAATAAGAGCGTCAAAAAATAAATAAGCAAAAGGGACACCGGTGTCCCATCTGCGTCAAAGAGTTAATTAAACTTCGCCTATAAACAGCATCCGACAGCGCAAACGGCTGAACGGAATGCCGTGAAATTTGGTATATAGACTATACACCAGATACGCTCACGGAATTTCGAAAAAAAAAAATAGTTCGAAAATGTTCACCAGAGGGCGCTTTTTCCGGAAAAACATTAAATTTAACACAATATACGACCAAAACGGAACACAGAAACAATATTAACAATCCAGAACAAGAATGATGAGTAATAAAATGTTAAACCGGGAAAAGCTGTCAGTTCTAACAAGGAAACATTCAAAAGGTGTCATCTTTAAAAAGTATTGAAAAAAATATATGTGATTCTACACTTCATGAAACACCAGAAAATGAAAAAAATATCGGCTGAAATTAATTACAGCGACCACAAAAAATTATCAAAATTAAGCATATTTGGCGATTTAGCGCTGTTAGGCGATACGTTTGCTAGCACTGAAATTGCCGTGTACAGTAGGTAACAAAAGTGTCCGAACACTAGCAAAAATTCCTATGTAAAAAAAGTACACTTCATACGGTTTTGTTAAATAAATCCTTGTCGAATCCTGTTCTTAGTCAGTCGAAGAACACGATTCGATAAGGATTTATTTAACAGAACCGCATGAAGTGTACCTTTTTCACATAGGAATTTTTGCTAGTGTTCGGACACTTTTGTTACCTACTGTACGAGCAGAACTGTGTTTTGCTTTTCCGCCAGGTACTCAAAATCAATCGCCTAGCAGTGTGAAATCTCCAAATATGCTTAATTTTGATAATTTTTTGTGGTCGCTGTAATTAATTTCAGCCGATATTTTTTTCATTTTCTGATGTTTTATGAAGAGTAGAATCAAATATATTTTTTTCAATGCTTTTTGAAGATGACACCTTTTGAATGTTTCCTTGTAAGAAAAATATGTCGAGATTTGCATGCTTGCGAAGAAGAGGAAGCTTTATGCAAAACAGGTTAAGGTATAAAACGTTTGCCGACGACAAACATTTGCGATGACAAAATGATCAGAAAAACTTGTCAATAAACGTTAATATTGTTTCTGTATTCCAGTTTCGTCATTTATTGTGTTAAATTTAATGCTTTTCCGGAAAAGGCACCCTCTGGTGGACATTTTGGAACCTTTTTTTTTTTTTTCGAAATTCCGTGAGCGCATCTCGTGTATAGTCCATATACCAAATTTCGTTGCATTCCGTTCACCTGTTTGCGCTGTAGGATGCTGTTTATGGGGGAAGTTTACTTATAACCACCCTTTACATGCTCATAAATTGGCATCGACCGTGTTGAATCCCAATATCCCAAACATTGATTCTCATTCACGTATTCTTCCGCAAACCAGTATAAAACCTCCACGAAATATAGTTCTAGATAATTGAGGGAATAAATTTTATGTTTTATTATTTATTTATTTATTTTTTAATCTGTAGAAATTCTATTAACGAACTTCTTTTAGTTCAGCATGTTTATAATAAATTATGAAATGCACAGATATTAATTTGAAAACATGCAACACTTAATAAATGAAACAAACATATGTTTTTCTTTTTTTAAACAAAATGACTCATTTCGAAATGAGTTATGTCCGTTTACTCATTTTTGAGCACTTCATTTTTAACAGTGATAGAAGAATTGAAAATGTATAAGCACTTTATCTGTTTCCAAATCATTTATTTTATCATGTTTTTATTAACTTCGATTCTTGTTTGTTTCTTTATTTGTTTGTTTGTTTGTTTGTCCAGTACAAATCTTGCAATCGATTTTTAACTAACTTCCCAACTAGCTAGATATTTGAAACTTTCAGAATAGCTCAGAACACGGTGACAATGCATTTTTTAAATGCTTTTAGCCAACTGTTTCGGGTTCCCGCTGCCTTTGGTAGCGTTTATAGGATTCAAAAATCATACAACTTACCGACTAGCTAAAAATTTGAAACTTTTAGAATAGCTCAGATCACGGTGACAATGCATTTTGTAAATACTTTTAGCCAACTGTTTCGGGTTCCCGCTGCCTTCGCTAGCATTTATATGATTCAACAATAATATAACTTCTCGAATAGCTAGAACTTTGAAACTTTTAGAATAAATCAGAATACGATGACAATGCATTTTTAAAATACTTTTAGCCAATTGTTTCGGGTCACAGCTGTCTTCGATAGCGTTTATATGATTAAAAAATCATATAACTTCCCGACTAGCTAGACATTTGAAACTTTTAGAAAAGCTCAGAACACGATAAAAATGCATTTTTTAAATACTTTTAACCAATTGTTTCGGATTCCTGCTGCCTTCGGTAGCGTTTATATGATTCAACAATCATATAACTTCTCGACTAGCTAGAACTTTGAAACTTTTAGAACAATCAGAACACGATGACAATGCATTTTTAAAATACTTTTAGCCAATTGTTTCGGGTCACCTCTGCCTTCGATAGCGTTTATATGATTCAAAAATCATATGACTTCCCGACTAGCTAGAATTTTGAAACTTTTAGAATAGCTCAAAACGCGGTGACAATGCATATTTTAATATTTTTAGCCAATCATTTCGGGTCCCCGCCACCTTCGGTAGCCTTTATATGATTCAACAGAAAATTTAAAAACATGGTATATATAAAAAGTTCTTTTTATCTTGTAATTATTCTATGTAATTCAGTTACCACAAAAATTGTTCAATCAATAACTTTAGCTGTGTATCTTAACGGCCCTCTTCACTTACCGTCGACGGAAACCCGAGCCAATGTTATTCTATGGGAAAATTTTCTTTAGAAATAACCTATTAACTAATACATATTTTTAAATTCTGTTTTCACATTCAGATAATTCCCAACTGTTAGATTGACGGACAATTTTTTTTTTTTTTTTTTTTTTTTTTTTATGTACTTTTTTACTTCCTTATACAAAGTATAAGGAAGTATAGTAATCCCGATTTGCGAAATCGATTTTGTATTTCACATTGCTCGAAAACGAATGATCGCTGAATGTTGCCAATTAATACGTGAGACGGTCATGATGTCTAGTTGCACACCTGCGAGTGTCGTCTTGACACGAGCTCTCGTTTTAGAGATATAAGCGACTTTACACGATTTTTCGTGACGTCTGTATGTATGTGTGTCTCTCTGTGTGCGTGTGTGTGTGTGTATGTCGCATAGCTCAAAAACGGTTGACCGTAGAAAGTTGCGAATTGGTACATAGGTTTTTATAACATCTAGTTGTGCACCTCCCTTTTTGGACTTTGTATGATTTTCCCTTTTGGAGATATTTAGGAAAACTAGGTTCATAATGACCAAAAATACAAAGGTTTGGCCATAATGTATCAAAAAACGGTAATAACTCAAAAATTATTTGGACAAATTTTGCAAACGATTTTTAACTGACTTCCCGACTAGCTAGACATTTGAAACTTTCAGAAAAGCTCAGAACACGGTGACAATGCATTTTTTAAATATTTTTAGCAAATTGTTTCCGATACCTGTTGCCTTCCGCAGCGTTTATATGGTTCAACAGAAAATTTATTTAACTAACTTCCCGACTAGATAGACATTTGAAACTTTCAGAATAGTTCAGAACACTGTGAAAATGCATTTTTTAAATACTTTTAGCCAACTGTTTGGGATCCCTGCTGCCTTCGGCAGCGTTACCAGTACGTATCTTGCAATCGATTTTTAACTAATTTCCCGACTAGCTAGACATTTGAAACTTTCAGAAAAGCTCAGAACACGGTGACAATGCATTTTCTAAATATTTTTAGCAAATTGTTTCGGGTCACTGCTGCCTTCGGCAGTTTTTATATGGTTCCAACAAAAATTTATTTAACTAACTTTTCGACCAGCTAGACATTTGAAACTTTCATAATAGTTCATAATACGGTGAAAATGCATTTTTTAAATATTTTTAGCCAACTGTTTCGGATCTCTGTTGCCTTCGGCAGCGTTATCAGTACAAATCTTGCAATCAATTTTTAATTGACTTCCTGTCTAGCTAAACATATGATACTTTCAGAAAAACTCAGAATTCGGTGACAATACATTTTTTAAATATATTTAGCAAATTGTTTTGGATACCTGCTGCCTTCGGCAACGTTTATATGGTTCAAACAGAAAATTTATTTTATTAACTTCCCGACTAACTAGACATTTGAAACTTTCAGTATAGCTCAGAACACGGGGAAAATGCATTTTTTAAACACTTTTAACCAACTGTTTCGGGTCCTGCTGCCTTCGGCAGCGTTATCAGTAGAAGGCTTGCAATCGAATTTTAATTAGCTTCCCGACTAGCTACACGTTTGAAACTTTCAGGAAAGCTCAGAAGACGGTGACAATGCATTTTTTAAATATTTTTAGCCAACTGTCTCGGGTCCAATGACAATGCTTTTTAACATTATGTATATATATTTCTAAAGGTGTATAAGGAAGTCATGTGTTGCCCACATCAGATTTTTTAATTTTTAATATTTTATTTTGAAATTGCAAAATGAAAAAAATTCACATATTGAAAATTCGTATTTTGCAGCTTCAAAATAAAATATTAAAAATTAAAAAAATAATTTTTTTAAAAAAGATCCGTCAATTTGACAGTTGCGAATTTTCAGAATGTTAAAACAGAATTTAAAAATATGTATTAGTTAGTAAGTTATTTGTAAAGAAAAATTTCCCATAGAATAACATTAGCTTCGGCTTCCGGCGGCGATGAGTGAAGAGGGCGCCTTAAATACTAAACACTGCCTTTTTACTTTTAGAAGAATTTGTTTAAAATAAATAAGCGCGTGTTATATATAATGACTTTTATGAGAAAATAATATAACCTTTCTTTTTCTTATAAATACACACAAATGTCCATTCAATTGGTTTCGGCCTTATTTAAATGGCTCCTTTGTTCCCCATTTGGTGATGCTGGTATCAGCGACTGCTTTCAATTGAAGCTTTGATAAACTAAACGGAACTCTATTTGTTATTATTTGAAGCAGTTGTTTAACGAATAAAGTAGAATGATGTAATGCATTTTGTAAGATCTTGGCATTTGAATTTAATTTCTTAAGTTTCAAGTGTATGTATAATTACGCTTTATTAGAAAAAAATTATTCCGAAATTGTAATTGATACACCAGAATGACATTGAAATTGCCGAATACCTAGGTATTGTTTAACATACAGAGTCTCCGAAAAAACTTTATTTTACCATGATTTTACTAACTTCGATTCTTGTTTGTTTGTTTGTTTGTGTGTTTGTTTGTTTGTTTGTCCGGTACAAATCTTGCAATCTATTTTTAACTAACTCGAAGTCAAATTTTCGAATTTTCGAATAGTTTTCTTTTAATTAATTAAAATATGAAAATAATAAGCTCCTAATAGCAATAAAAATAGCCATTAAAATTTTAGCTATAATTTAATTGTTGCCAAAAAAAAAAAAAAAAAAAAATTACGAGTTCATTTTCTTTCGACATAAAAATAAATACATTTAATTAAACGTGAACGTTAAAAATTTTAAAAAATTTAAATTATGAATCTCACAAAAATTGAAGTCATATTTTATTTTTAAAACATTTTTTTTTCCTTTTCATTATTATTATTAGTTCACTGAACTGAGTCCGCGTGTTTAAATATTGCTTATATATTATTTTTTATCCTCGCTTATTTTATTAATGCTTCATCAGAAAATTTAAAAACATGGTATATAAAAAGTTTTTTTTTTTTTTTTAATCTTATAATTATTTCCTTTAATCCTTTGAGGGGCAAAGTAATTTCGCTTATTTAAAATGAACTGCCACTAGAGCTTAGGGGTGGACAATACCTAATCGCGCCAACAGCCGTGGCCTATGTTATTCTATGGTAAAATTTGTTTCCATAATTACTCATTACTCAATGACTTTTTTTTTTTTTTTTTTTCCAAATTCGTTTTCACATTCCGAAAATTCACACACATTAAATTAATACTTAATTTTCAAATATTGATTTTTTTAATTTTTAGTATTTCATTTCGAGGCTAAAAACTGAGAAAAATGCATTTAGTGAAAATTCGCATTTATTTAACTCAAAATTAAAATGCAACAATTTCAAAAAATCAATTTTTCGAAAAAGAGTACCAATTCAACGGTTACTAAATTTCTGAATGTGAAAACGGAATTTAAAATAATACATTAGGTAATGAGTAATTGTGAAAACAAATTTTCCTATAGAATAATATGGGCGACGGCTGTCCTCAAGATTAAGTATTGTCCCCTCAGGCGCTATCAGACGAAGTTCGGTAAAAGAAACATTAGTGCAGGCTACTTCATAAGAAGGTTTTTCATGAGAGAAACTGTCAAAATATCCTCGTTTGATACAATTTGCCTTACGTATATTCTTCATTCACCAAATTTCAACTGTTTGTACCATATATAGTAGTTTTGTGAAGTAAAAGTGCCGTCGAGTTAAGGAAGCAAAGGTCGCCGAGGGAAGTCAATATTGAAAGTAGCATAAAGTGATAACGTGGAGTTGGGATAGAATGTTGGTTAAGATTGGGAAAGTTTCTAGATGGATCCAGCATAGTTCGGCGATGTTGTGGGTGAGAAATCTAGTTGAATGTGTCGAGCAGAGGTGAGTTTGGGTTAGCATAGAGTGTCTAGTTATTGGTCTAGTTATTACGGATCAATGATTCAACCATTCGTGTTAAATATATGGCAAGCTCTTTTGAAAGATACCCATAGTGGATATTTGCCATCCTCGGAAGGAGGCGAGGAGAAGAGAAGCGTTTTTTTACACAGTCAAAAAAAATTTTTGGTTTTTTAATAATATTATAATAATTCTTTTTTTTAATTGCATAGCAATTCACTAAAAATATTTCTCATTGTGTATATTTATTCGAAATTTTATCCTGTACAGCCGTATCAAATATTTAGAAGAAATAGTATGGCAACTTCACTTGATGGACGATTTTCACCAAAAGTAGAGAGGCATTAATTCATGTCATGTTGCAATTGCATATCAATTTGTATGAAATACCATGTAGTAGTTCCTGAGAAACAGTTGCCACAAAATTTTTTAACATACACAAAAACAGATGTTTCCTAAAAATGGTCAAATCATGTTCTAGATCTCTTAAAACGTGTATACTTTTCAAAATCCGAAGCCAAACAATTTTACGAAATCAATACTTTCTTCTAATGAATAAAGAAGAAAATAATAAAAATTTTACTTAAAAGTAATTTTGAAGATAATTATAATCTTTGTGCATCAACAAAAAATAATACTTACGGTGTTAAATAATTCTGAATTTCATATTTAAAAAAAAAAAAAAAATCGAGAATGTAAAAATGCTAAAATAACAAACAGAGTTAATATATATATATACACATATATTGTTGAAATAAGTTTAGTTGTTCGAGTGATATAAATTCGATAACGTAAAATGAAAATTAAAAAAAAATATTTTTGTTTTGCTTTTGAAAACTTTCATTTAAAATTTCGTAAAGTTTTCGTAGAAAACTTAATAAATAAATAAATAAAAGAAAAAAAAAAAAAAATACTTTTTTTAAGTTTCTACAAGGAAAATTATACGGTTTTGTACATGAATAAAAACATTAATTATAGTGCAAACCAGCCTTGAATTTCATTAGTTCATAAAGCCAGCAGAGTATAAAATTGGTAAAATAAAATAAATAATAAAATAAAATAAAATAATAAAACATCGAATTTTAGATTACGATAGTTGTTACTAGACAACATTATTTAGTAATAGATATCCACTTTTAGTAGATATCTAGTACATGTATTACTAAATAATGTTGGAAATTGGTGGAAGTGCTTTATTACATTTTACTGCCCAGAAAAACTATTCAGGAATGAAAATTTATTCCTTACACACATACGGTAAATGAATTATTTTTTAAGTTAAATTTTCAGCGTATATTTTTCGTGTAATATCACGTTTTAAGGTCCCTTTAATACTAAAGTAGAGTTTTTAACGGTTGATCTTTGTGTATGTCTTTGCAATAAATAATAATGCTCGGCATGAAAATTGCCTTTGACACCATTTCAGAATTTTCTTATGTAAAATGACCTCCTGAATCCGAATAAGACGCCCATTTGGCCCTATCACTCACCGTTTTCTAGGAATGGCCCCCTATTTTTATCATTTTTCGGTGATTTTATGGCTATAAAATCACCGAATTTATAAAACCCCTCCGAATAGAAGAAAGAAGATATTTATAGAGACCGAATAGAAAGACCTATAGAAAGTCGATATAGAAAGACCGAAAAGAAGATATTTATAAAACCCCTCCGAATTTAAATTTTAGGAGGGGGGAGGATTCTTTTAAACGTTAAATATCTTCTGAGGGACTATAGAATTGGAAAATTCTAAAACATGGACATTTGCGACAAGGGAAAAAATTTTGGGGGCGATTTGTCACTGAAATTAAGCATTACATATCTTATATATATATTTTTTTTATCTGTTATTAATGTTATTTTTTAAACTTTATATATCTTTTGTTTTTAGATGTTAAGTTAATTATTTTTCATTCTTCAAATCAAATTCATGATCATAAAATTATCGAACAGGGAAAGAAATTGAGGGAGGGGGTGGTGTATCTAGAAAACGGTGGGTGACTGGGCAAAATGGGAGTCATATTCGGATTCAGGAGGTCATTTTACATAAGAATGAGTAAAAATGATATTAGATCTCGATTTTTTTTTTTTTTTCTTTGCAGAGCAGTGTAAATATAGGAAATTCAAACTCGGTATTTTTAACGGTTGATTTTTGTGTATGTCTGCTATCAGCATAACTTTGCAATAAATAATTACAGGAAATTCAAACTCGGTATTTTTAACGGTTGATCTTTGTGTATGTCTGTTATCAGTACAACTTTGCAATAAATAATTACAGGAAATTCAAACTCGGTATTTTTAACGGTTGATCTTTGTGTATGTCTGTTATCAGTACAACTTTGCAATAAATAATTACAGGAAATTCAAACTCGGTATTTTTAACGGTTGATCTTTTTGTATGTCTGTTATCAGTACAACTTTGCAATAAATAATTACAGGAAATTCAAACTCGGTATTTTTAACGGTTGATCTTTGTGTATGTCTGTTATCAGCACAACTTTGCAATAAATAATTACAGGAAATTCAAACTCGGTATTTTTAACGGTTGATCTTTGTGTATGTCTGTTATCAGCACAACTTTGCAATAAATAATTACAGGAAATTCAAACTCGGTATTTTTAACGGTTGATCTTTGTGTATGTCTGCTACCAGCATAACTTTGCAATAAATGATTACAGGAAATTCAAACTCGGTATTTTTAAGATAAAATAAGGGTGCCACTTGTAAAGTTTAACCAAAATTGACGAATTTCGAGGAGTTATGTCTATGAAAGTTGCCGGAACAATTTGGAATAAACTTCTCAATTTAATAACAGCCTTAATTTTTGTTACTAATGTATAGGTTCTATATTTAGACGAGTTGTTGAGGGGGTCAGTAAATCCCCTCCCCCTCACTGAAATGCACTACCTTTCCATAAATGACCGGACACTTTCGATTTTAGACGTTTTTTGGAATATCTCAAAAAGGAGTAGACAAATCATCTTGAAACCTCAGGAGTGTGAAGACCATGTTGTACACTATATATTTTAGTTAAAGTTTTGCTCCGAATGTAAAAGAGGGAACAAATAATAATACATAATAATAATAATAATAATGATAAATAAATAAATATAAAAAAGTAAAAAAAAAAAAAAAAAAAAAAAAGAATTAGCATCGCTTGTGCTCGCATAACAATTCCCTATAGTTTTAACAAAAGAAATTATTCCTACAGTAGATATCACTTCTATAAAATTCAATAATTCAAACTACATAACAAAATGCAACCAACATCGTTGCTTTCTTTATTCTATTCTATTTCTTAAAACAATATTTATAGATGCCACGCGCACCACATAAACTTTAAATTTTTCATGTACTATTTAAGATAGCACGCGATCATGTTTTATATAAAAATTAAATCATTAAATTCATTTTTTTTTACTTATTTTTATTTCATTTTGCACGCGCACTTTTTATTTCCTAATTCAAAATTATTAAAATAACTTTTTCGATAGTGTTTGTTTCGATACTGATTATTATTAATTTTCTTTTCTTTCCAAGAAAAAAAAAATAGATTTTGATGAAATTCTGGCAAAAGCAGAATTTAGTTTAAGACGGATGACTATTAGTTTTTTTTTTTTTTTTTTTACCAAATTATAACATTGCTTTCAAATTATTCAATTATATTTTCATGCAGTAGAGACATAAAAATATTTTTACATATAATAAGAAACAGCTGTATAATCACATGCTACAGTTAGATCATATTTCAAGCATTACTTTTTACAGGGTGATGCCAAACAATTTCATTTTTCATTAATTTTTTACTGGTCCCCTTTTTACTTTCGGGGCAAAACTTTAACTGAAATATATATGAAGAGTATAACATGTTCTTTACACTCCTGAAATTTCAATATGGTTTGTCTAGTACTTTTTGATATATTTCAAAAAACGCCTGAAATCGAAAGTGCCCGGTCATTTGTGGAAGTATGTGTCAAATAAAATTGTTTCTAAATATATTTTGAATTGTTTTTGAAGTATCATCATGTACAGTACTTGTTGTCTTATTTATCCTTTAATTTGTAATCTTGTCTTTATGGTATTCAAATGTAAGGTAAGAGAAAGTTGTATGGGTGCTACACTCAATTATTTTCTCTGCGTCTGAAAGAAAATTCACTCTAATCCTAACATATAAAAACAAAAATAAGAACTATGTATTATTTATATATGTGTAGTTTTGTGGTTTCAAAAAATTTCAAAACAAAGAGAAAATTGACTTGCTTTGACAAGCAAGACTTGTCTTGCTTTTGCCTCCAAGGCAAACGCGCCTTTTTTGCACGCGCCTTTTTGCACCTGATGAAGGAAGGCCAAGTCCTTTCGAAACCGGCTGTGCCGGCTCAAAATTTATAGTGTGTGAAGAAGTTTTATTGTCTACTATAAAAAGGCGCGTGCTGCTGCCTTGGAGGCAAAAGCAAGACAAGTCTTGCTTGTCAAAGCAAGTCAAAAGCAAGACAAGTCTTGCTTTTGCCTCCAAGGCAGTGGCGCGTGTTTTTTGCACCTGATGAAGGAGGGCTGCGTCCTTTCGAAACCGGTTGTGATGGCTTAAAATTTATGGTGTGTGAAGAAGTCTTATTGTCTATTTATCGTTTGTACACCAGTTTTGCATCTAGTTTTGGTGATATGTGTATGTGTTTATATGTTTGTAAATGTATAAATCATGTAGACATATACTTTTTTGGGGGGAGGGTCGGGGGAAAATTTGGAACAGAGTACATTATTTTTTTTTTTCATTCATAAATTAACAACAGAATCGGGAAAATTTTTTGACTATACATACATTAATAACTATTATATATAGAACGATTACTAGATCTAATAATATTTCACTACAACAGTGTGATACTTTAGCTACCATAATCATTAAAAGGTATTTTTACTTCGAAAAGTGAGAATTATTAATTTTTAATATTTTAACCAAAGTTGTCAAAATTTAAATATCGTTAGACGCCTCGCGGGCCGCAGGTAACGGCCAACACTGAATTTATGCTTATGAAACCAAATGTTCAACCCAGTGTTTCAGCAAATCCACAATAAATCCATAAAATTAAAATCCTCCCGTAAACCATACAAGTAATACATACTATAGATATATACAGAAATCCATATTTACTTTGTTCAAAATTTTAATGCTAAGTTGAACCAAAATTTGAAACCAACTATTCAAGTTGCAAAGTGCTTGGTTGAACTAAAATTTGATACGATAGTATCTGCAACTATACAATGATGAAATCATCTACCATGATTTGGTACCTGTTGTTGTTGGGGGGGGGGGGGGGGGGGAATCATGACAAAAGATTTATTTCCCCATCCTGTTGTTGCAGCTATTCTTCAACAACATTTCTTGCGATCATGGAAGCTTCTGTTCAAGGGGTCACTGAACGAGTCCAGTGTTAAAATAGGGGTGGTAATCATTCTGGTTGAGGAAAAGTAAGCGATAAGAGAGAACGCCGAATGACTGGACGTTTTCCAAATCCCAACGTGTCCTTAATTTACCCCCCTCCAAGCTTTTAGAATCGTCCGGGAAATGTGTCTGTAGTACAGTCGGTAACAAAAGTGTCCGAACATTAGCAAAAATTCCTATGTAAAAAAAGTACACTTCATACGGTTTTGTTAAATAAATCCTTGTCGAATCCTGTTCTTAGTCAGTCTAAGAATATGATTCGATAAGGATTCAATTAACAAAACCGTATGAAATGTACTTTTTTTACATAGAAATTTTTGCTAGTGTTCGGACACTTTTGTTACCGACTGTATCAAGTTTTGATTCAACCAAGTATCAATTCATAGTAGAAGTCTTTTACCATCGTATGGTTGCAGCTACTGTAGTACCACGTTTTGGTTCAACCAAGCACCAAATCATGGTTTTACGATCATATACAGTCGGTAACAAAAGTCTCCGAACACTAGCAAAAATTCCTATGTAAAAAAAGTACACTTAATACAGTTTTGTTAAATAAATCCTTGTCGAATCCAGTTCGTAGTCAGTCTAAAAACAGAATTCGACAAGGATTTACTTAACAAAACTGTATTAAGTGTACTTTTTTTATATAGGAATTTTTGCTAGTGTTTCGAGACTTTTGTTACCGACTGTACTTATTGGATTACCAAACCTCATTTTTTAATAAATTTCTCTGCCATATAAAGCATTACTTTTTAAATTGAAAATAAATAACAAATAATTTACAAATCATCAGAATATGTTTATTATTTTATCAAATTCACTTACAGTAAAAATCATCCGATAAATTTTGTAATTTCGATGAATTTTCTGAAATGATTGTAATTTAACTCTTCAATTATTCATTTAGTTAGAAAGTTAAGTCATATGTTTTAATATTTCGGAAGATTATTTTCCAGTTGGTGAAATTTACCACATGCGCCCACATATTTACACATTCCCTCTTTAAATATGATTTAAATCATAATATACGCCTCATTAGTTTCTCGATTGGTTTAGATTTGTTTAAATATATTTGTTTATTAAAACAATTTTCCAGTTTTTTAAACAACAAATTTAATACGAATATATATATATGTTTCAACTTCCAATAAATTAATTTATTTTCTATCAAAATTTTAACCATATATTTACTATTACGATCAAGATTTGACTATTTATTTATTTATTAGTTCCCCATCATATTATAGGTATGGGGAACGTGAAAATTTTCGACCTCGGTTTTTTGACTTTTTTACACGTTTTCAGGTGTGAGGAATCCGAAAATAACAATATTTGTATGGTGTCTGTCTGTAGGGTGTCTGTTAGTGTGTTAGTCCGTTAGTTTGTTAGTCTGTTTACACGATATCTCACGAACAAATGATCGCAGAGATGTCAGATCAGTTTTAAAATATTACTTTCGATACTGGCAAGAATCCTATTCATTTGCAACATTCGAATTAAAAAACTTCGTAAATTATTAGAAATTTACGATTTTCTTAACATGGGAGAATAGGACAAAAATTCACTTAAACGTGCATTAATTGGAAACTTTTTACTGTAAAAATGTCAGACCAGTTTTAAAATATCAGTTTTTAAGCCGGAATGAACATCAGTTACTATAAACATGCTACTTTGAAAATTTCGCAAGTTATTGGAAATTTACGAATTTCTTAACATGGCAGTATATGGCAAAATTTCACATAAACGTCAATTTTAAGAGATATTTTCATCGTAAAGATGTCAGACTACTTTTGAAATATTATTATTTATGAAATATTTATGAAATATTATTATATATTTATGAAATATTATTATTATTTTGAAATATTATATACACTGGCAGAATATTAATGACTACGAATTTTCCAATATAAAAATTTCGTAAATTATTGGAAATTTACGAATTTCTTAACGTGGCAGAATAGAGCAAAATTTCACATAAACGTCAATCTTCAGGGATATTTTCATCGTAAAGATGACCACTTTCGAAATATTATTTAGGATACTGGCATGAATATCATAGACTGTGATTTTTCCACTTTAAAAAATTCGTAAGTTATTTTGAATTTACGATTTACTTAACATGTCAGAATAAGGTAAAATTGAGCATAAACTTCCATTTTGAGGATCTTAAATACATTAGACAAATTCAAAATTACATTTATGATATTTGTTTGAACATGATTGAATACAAATATTCTAATAGGAAAATTTCGCAAATTATTTGTAATTTACGATTTTATCAACATAGCGAAATTGAAAATTTTTCATATAAATATGAATTTTGAGGATTATTGCATTGGAAAGAGTAGCATGAAAACTAAACAACGGAATCGACCCTGACAAAATAAGTCAATAGATTAGAAT
Source organism: Salticus scenicus (assembly GCA_963930645.1). Classification (NCBI taxonomy): domain Eukaryota; kingdom Metazoa; phylum Arthropoda; class Arachnida; order Araneae; family Salticidae; genus Salticus; species Salticus scenicus. Next base: position 116,944,592 of record OZ005658.1, on the reverse strand, counting down.
AAGATAAATATATCGAAGTGAACGGTGGATAGCCTATGAGGCAGGGATTTCATTCTGTCACTGTATCAAGCTTTGGTCAAATTCATTTCTTTTAACATGATTATAATATGTCTCGCACTAGAAATTTATGAGAACATAAATATGATGGGGAACTGAGCGGAGTCCACCTATGCCAACTAGTTTATTTATTATTATTATTATTACTACAATCCTCAAAAGTCCATCAAATGTTTTGTAAAGAAGATTTTTTTTTTTTTTTTTTTTTTTTTTAATTTAAGTGGGGAGACTGCTAGTAGAGGCAAGTCAAAGGAGTTAAATGGAATATTTTGAAAGGGGATGTCTCAGTTTTGGATTTATTTTGTTTTACTTTCAAAAATATAACTTTGTAATAAATATAATTTTGTTGTATATACAATTTACCTTTTACCCTGTCAAGTATAAACTTTGAAATTTACTTCTTTTTTATATTAATTATACAACTTATTTTAGAAGTAGAGAAAATAAAAAGCGTGATTTTATGTTTTTGTTTATTTATTAATTTATTTTAATAATCAAACCAGAAAATTTATTTCTATAAAGGGCAAAAATATAGCCTTTGACCTTTTGTATATTTTTCAGACATATTTCAAAGATAATTTTTAATGATGCAGACGATGTGGTTTTTATTGTTATTATTATTTTATTTAGATAAAGTCAAGATTGTTACGAAAGTGTTTGATTTATCTCTGTATTAACAGGTTCTCAACTTAAACAATATAAGCACATTGTTAGATTGATATTGGGAAAAAACGCTTTAGATAACTACTTTATGTACCCATAAGATTTTCAAATCATTTTCATCACTATCTTTTATCAATTTTTATTTTCTTCTATATTAAGCAGAAGAAAGTACTGGATTCGTAAAAAAAATTTCGACTCCAGGTTTTTGGTGGATTTACGCGTTTTTAGAGCTCTAGAGCACGATTTGATCATTTATAGAAAATGTCTGTCTGTATATTCGTCTGTCCATCTGTCTGTGTGGGTGTGTGAAAAAAGTTTTGTGACGACTATGTTTAATCAAACCAAACACCAAATCATGGTGGAAGTTTCTATCATCGTAGGGTTACAGCTACTGTAGTACCAAGTTTTGGTTCAACCAAGCATCAAATCATGGTAGAAGTTTTTACCATCGTATTGTTGTAGCTACTGTTGTACGAAGTTTTGGTTCAATGATGCATCAAATCATGGTGAAAACTGAAACCACCCGGTATATGATACTGAGTCCCCTCCAAGTCAATCTTTATAAATCAATTATTCAGGAACTAAACTTAAGATTTAATCTTTTAAAACAAATATCCTTTTCAATAAGATAGTTAAGAATAAGATCTCTACAATTTCAGCAAACTTAAAAAGTTACATGGGTTTCGAAATGTAAAAAAATCTGGAGTGACTCCACTCGACTTTCCGAACATTGAGTAATTAACAGTTTTGTAGGTAAAGTAAAGAAATGGGAGTTGTTAAACAAACAAAAGAGAGAAAACCATAATAGAGTGAGTATTTTTCTCCATATATTACACGATGTTTTATTTAACACTACTGAAGTTTTGAGCCCATAGATCATAATGATAAAGAAATTTTTGTTGTGTTCCTGTAAAAACCTATAAATGCTAGATTCACCAAAATGCTTATAGTTAGTGCAACAGGGATTTATAATATTCATATAAATTTTCAGCTCAATTGAATAAGACGTTTAGATGCTATCGCACTTTTAAAAATTTGGTCCCATGATAAAAAAAAATTTTCTTTGTGCCCCTGTAAAAAAACTGTAAGTGCTAAATTCACCAAAATCTATACAGTTCGTGCAACTGTGACCTACAACATGCGTACAAATTTTTTGCTCAGATTAATAAAGCGTTTAGACGCTATCGCACTTTTTAAAATTTGGCCCTATAGGCCAAATTTTAAAAAGTGGTCTATAGGAAGTCTATAGGAAGTCTATAGGTTAGTCTATAGGAAAAATTCTTTATCATTATGATAAAGAATTTTTCCTGGTGTTCCTGTAAAAAAACTATAAGTGCTAGATTAACCAAAATCAATAGGGTTCGTACTATGGTGACTTGCAATATACATACCAACTTTCAGCTTATTCGAACAAAGCGTTTAGACGCTAACGTGTTCACTAGTTCACTCACACACACATACACACACACATACATACACACATACATACATACCTCATCGTAAAAATAGGGGACCTTGAAACGTATAGAAACATCAAAATCTCAAATTCGGATTTTTGACATGATTACAATTCTTTCCTCACTATAGTGTACGGAAAGTAAAAAGTATATTTTCTCTTTCTCTCTCTCTCTTTTTTTAACGTAATGAATAAATTTTTTTATTCAAAATTTTGAGAATATAAAGGAACATTTTTATTTGAAAAATATATGTAGCTATAAAATAACTGATGAAATACAATCCGATCTTACACTATTTTCTTACCCATTTTGTGATATCATATTGTAAAAGTGCTTATCTCACTGATAAGTTTTTGTTTTGGTTGTTCAAACAGTGATGAAAAGCTTGCAAGGATTTAGTATAGTTTTCATCATGTAATCGATATTATCAAGTAAATGGATTTATAAAAATGTAAAATTGACACATTTCGGCAGTTAAATCTTGCAGATGATAGATACAAACTGAAACATATATATCAGCTTTTACTAAATATTTTTTAACTGCGCATGAAACAGAGAAGAAAAATAAAATTTTGCATAACTTATTCATCAAATTTAACGAACTATTTTTCAATTCCTACTATTAGTTCACACTCTCCCTATATATATCTTGTACAAGTCTTGCAATCGATTTTTAACTAACTTCCCGACTAGATAGAAATTTGAAACTTTCAGGATTGCTCAGAACATAGTGACAACACAATACTTCGAAGTCCGATTTTCGAATTTTTTATTAGTTTTCTTATAATTAATTAAAATAGGAATATAGTAATAACATCCTAATTGCGTTAAAAGAGCCATTAAAATATTAGCTATAATTTAATTGTTGCCAAAAAAAATTCACGAGTTCATTTTCTTTCGACATAAAAATAAATACATTTAATGAAATGTGAACGTTAAAATATTATAAAAAGTTAAATTATGCATCTCCCAAAAATTGACGTCATTATCATTTTAAAAATTTTATGCACATTGATAAGAGCTCTATGATTCATAAGAAAATTTAAAACATGGTATATAAAAAGTTTTTTTTTTTTTTTTTTTTTTTAATCTTATAATAATTTTTATTTTATTTTGCACGCGCTTTTTATTTCCAAATTCAAAATTATTAAAAAAAAAATTTTTCGATAGTGTTTGTAAGTAAGAATTGACTTTAAAAATTTTTCTTTTATATTACTTGTTATTTAAAAACTCCATGCAAATAACGTAAACATTTGAAAAATTGTCTTGGATATAAGGAATTTCGCTTCTTCTATGTGCTTTTTCAGCTCTAAATATTTTTAAAAATGTGGGGGGTAACAACCACATGACTTCCATTATCCACGCTTACGTGTATTACATGTACTTTTTGGAGACAATGTAATCAGAAGACATAGAATTGACCTAACAAAGTAGACAACTAACAATTTTCCTGCAAGAAAAAAACTGATACATGTGTAAAGACATACAAGGTGGTCCGAAAAACATGATAGAAAGTATTTTAAGTTTCTGATTTCAAATGTATTGATGCAAATATAATTCTTCCATATTATAATAGCACATATAGTGACATTTCAGTTGAATGCTTAATTACCGGAAATAAAGAATAAGCAATATAGAATCACAAACCTTTTAAGATCGATTATATATCGTAAGAAAATTTTATGAGAATAACCGATGTAATGTCCCCGTTCGACGGGCATGTCGTTCAGAGTTCAAAAAGAAAAGGACGCTTAGTGAAGAGATAATCGCGCAGTAAGTTATAGCACTCTAAAGTCGCAGTGATTTTTAAGCCATCAGATGACTGGTGTAATGGTCCTAATCTCCCACTGATTTTGATTGTTTACAAGTTGATGGACAGATATGAATCTACAGGGAGTGTTTAGGATGCAAAAAGAAAGGCGTCGGGACGAAAATCAGCAGTTGTTACTGACGACATCAGGGAGTCTGCACGTGCATACTTTGAGGATCAGCCAACCACTTCCACTCGCCAGTAAAGCTGGAAATTAGCGGTCGCCACTCGCCACATGGCGACTAGATTTTTAAAAGTGGCGACTAAAGAAATTGCCTTTGGTCGCCACTGCAGTGGCCACTTCTCTTCTACCCATTCTTTATAAAATATACCCAATTCCACGGCAAACTTGGATCGCGCAGCGGCTTTTTCGCGGTAAACGCGCCGCGCAAAGAATTCAGGCTGTTCTAAAATCTAACCTCGCCACTTGCAAACATATTTCGGAAGTCAATTTTAATAGTAAACACTTAAAATTCTTCTACCCATACCCATTCTTTATAGAATTTTCTTTCCAATGCAAACTTGGATCGCGCGGCGGCGTTTTCGCAGTAAACGCGCCGTGTGCCTCGAATTCAGGCTTTCTCAAATCTAACATCGCCACTTACAGACATTTTCGGAAGTCAATTTTAACAGTAAACACTGGAAATTGGCAGGTAGTCTTATTCATATACTAAAAAAACGTATGGCTTTTTTCCATTTTTCTATAAAAGTATTAGATTTTGATTTTTAAAAAATGTCAAAATGAGAGTTTCGGCCGACTTTCGGGAGACAGAGACGAAAAGGAAGCTCGTGAGATGATCAATCGGCTGAAACTCCGATGGTATTACGTTCGCAGAAAAATTAAAAACGTCATTCGACGCATTTTCTTTGTTATTTTATACCACTTTCTTGTAAAACTTGGCATTTCTATCCATTCCCAACGGCCATATCGCGTTCAGTCATACGCGTGGTTTCTCGAAATTTCAATCTTTAAAACAAGCTTTATATAGTAATATAAATTTTGGATTTATTGCTTTAATATGAAGAGGTTTAAAGAAAATCCTGAATCACAAAGCAACCGTAGTGGTAGTAAACGTGGAGCTACAGATAATTCTGTAAAAATAACATCTTTTTTCGGAAAAAGGTAAGTGCGTTTTCTGTTATTATTTAAATATATATATATATATATATATATATATATATATATATATATATATATATATATATATATATATGTATATTTTTAGTTCTTAATCAGATGAATGCATAATTTATTGAATATTTTATTTATTTACTACATATTATTTAATATTTGTTATTGCATATGAACTATTTTTTACTTTCTTCTATATGTAATATAGAGAAAGTATTGGATTCGCGAAAATTTTTGACCTCCGTTTTTTGACGGATCTACACGTTTTGGGGTTTCCTGAACACGAATTGATAGTTTTTAAAAAATGTCTGTACAGCCACACTCCCTAAATTCAGTTAGAGAGGGGGATTATAATTGCAAATTATTAAAAATTCATTATTATTAAAGAAAAATTAATTTATAATTTATTTGTAACATGAAAAAAAAGAAGGAGAAAGAAACTTGCAAAATAAAAAAGTATTATTAAAAAAATATTTTTTTTTATTTACATATACTAATATATTTTCATGAATCAAAGATGTTTTTTTTTTTTTTTTTTTTTTTGAAAAGTAGAAAATCGACACCATTCAGAATAGTGAAGGGGCAATATAATCAGAAATTTTCTGTTATAAAATAATGTAACCAAAAGAGCATTTTAAACATATTAATTTTGTATTGAATAGTATTTTCTTACATTCATAGTATAAATTATGTAAATCTATTCCTATTTCATTTATTAAAATTTATCAGAAATGTATTATTGTGGATGAGTTTCAAAAAGTTGACTACCTTAATTATTTTCTTAATAAATTGTCGAGACTGAACATTGAAAAAATTAAAGAAAAGAAAATTTTATTTTACTTTTATCAGCGAGTGGCCAGTGGCCACTAACTAGTGGCCACTAATTTTTTAAAAGTGGCCACTAAAAAAATGAAGGCTAGTGGCCAGTGGCCACCAACCAAATTTCTTAATTTCCACCTTTACTCGCCAGGCGGCCCTACCATTAAGCATATCCAATACATCATTACAAAGGCTAATGAAAGCAGTAGGATTGTGTCCATACAAGATTCAAATGTGACAGCCGCTAAAGAAGGGGGGGGGGGGGGAGGGGGTCCTCAAAGTATGCACGTGCAGGCTCCCTGATGACGTCCGTAACAACTGCTGATTTTCGTCCCGACGCCTTTCTTTTTGCATCCTAAACACTCCCTGTAGATTCATATCTGTCCATCAACTTGTAAACAATCAAAATCAGTGGGAGATTAGGACCATTACACCAGTCATCTGATGACTTAAAAATCACTGCGACTTTAGAGTGCTATAACTTACTGCGCGATTATCTCTTCACTAAGCGTCCTTTTCTTTTTGAACTCTGAACGACATGCCCGTCGAACGGGGACATTACATCGGTTATTCTCATAAAATTTTCTTACGATATATAATCGATCTTAAAAGGTTTGTGATTCTATATTGCTTATTCTTTATTTCCGGTAATTAAGCATTCAACTGAAATGTCACTATATGTGCTATTATAATATGGAAGAATTATATTTGCATCAATACATTTGAAATCAGAAACTTAAAATACTTTCTATCATGTTTTTCGGACCACCCTGTATAAACAGAATTTACATAGCGAATTAAAAAGAAATAAATAGAATCGATTTTAGAAATACATATTCCGAGGTCTAAAACTGACCTACCTAATCAGGATGACAGTCATTTTTCCTGTTATAACCACACAATACAAGCGAAAGGATATCTGAAAATAGGAATATATAGGAATTTTTAAGAAAATCGTTAGAGCTGTTTTTGCGATAACCACTTGCACCAAAACTTGGCAAACTCAATTGGTAACGGAAAAACAATAATTACACACGAAAGGATATCTAAAACATAGTTAATATGGCGAGTTTGAAAACAATCCGTAGAGCTGATTTTTAAGGAACGGACTTGCGAGATTTCAAATCGGCCTGCTTATACGTGACTCTTATCAATTTCCTTGAACTAACCAACTACTACATAGAAAGGACATCTAATACAGTGAAGCTTGAATAATTCGAAATTTTAGATAATTCGAATTTTTTACTCGGTCCCTTGAATTTTGTATTAAAATAATGTTAAATACCACGTATAATTCGAATTCTATTTTGGATAATTCGAATTTTTCATACGATTACCTTTCAAATACTACAGGAGAATTTGTTCCCGAGATTTTTCTCAGCTAAAGAGCATTATTTTTTTTAACAGTCTTTCAAAAGAAGGATAAGGAAATACAAGAGTATTTCCTACCTATGCATCAGAAGAAGATATACATAAACTTCGAGGTTTTTTTTTTTTTAATTGAAAGTCATGTCTAATGTAGAATATTTTGTTTTTGTATCAATTGATAGGTTGAAGTCATATGCTGTGACACAAAGATAAAAGAAGCAATCAAAAATATCTGACTATTTTTTAAAAAGTGTTGAATAATTAAGCTCGTAAAAAAAATATTGTTTTAAGGGGAGGGGGGAGGTAATGCAGCAGTATTCTTAGATATAAAGTTTATGTGTAAAATATTTGATCGTAGAGTTTTTTTTCTTTTATTTATTTATCTCTTATTTTGGCAATATGGGATATGTAATTCGAATTTTTGGATATTTCGAATTTTTCTCTGGTCCCTTCAACTTTGAATTATCCAAGTTCTACTGTATATTGTTTATATAGTTACTTTGAAGAAAATCGTTAGAGCCGTTTTTGAGAACGAACTTACGCTTCTATTTCCGGTTTCATATGTCCCGCTTCTGGTTTTCCAATTTTCACCAAAAGTTTCGTCGTTCTAACTTTATTAGTTTGGGAGATATGCTAGTCAGAAGGTTCCCACACATATACGCACATACAGAAATACTGACCAATTGCCCAAAACCACTTTTTTGGACTCAAGTGTCCTTTAAACATTTAAATCAGTTGAAAAATCAATACCGAATTTTTGGACCGAATACAATACTCCCATTACCTACGGTAGTTGGTTAATGGAAGTGAAAAAAATTATAAAATAAAAAACTTTTTACGTACAGTCGGTAACAAAAATCTCCGAACACTAGCAAAAATTCCTAGATAAAAAAAGTACACTTAATACAGTTTTGTTAAATAAATCCTTATCGAATCCTGTTCTTAGACTGACTTAGAAAGGGATTCGACAAGGATTTATTTAACAAAACTGTATTAAGTGTACTTTTTTTATATAGGAATTTTTGCTAGTGTTCGGAGACTTTTGTTACCGACGGTACCATGTTTTTAAATTTTCTGTTGAATCATAGCTATAGAACTACATTAGCACTTTATCAATGCATAGAAAATTTTTAAAGTGATAATGGCGTCAATTTTCGTGAGATGCATAATTTAACTTTTTACAATTTTTTAACGTTCACGTTTAATTAAATGTATTTATTTTTATGCCGAAAGAAAATGAATTCGTATTTTATTTTATTTTTATTTATTTATTTATTTATTTGGCAACAATTAAATTAAAGCTAATATTTTAATGGCTATTTTTAGAGCTATTAGGAAGTTATTATTTTCATATTTTAATTAATTAAAAGAAAACTAATCAAAAATTCGAAAATAGGGCTTCGAAGTATTGTGTTGTCATCGGGCTCTGAGATATTCTGAAAGTTTCAAATGTCTAGCTAGTAGGGAAGTTAGTTAAAAATCGATTGCAAGATGTGTACCGGACAAACAAACAAACAAGAATCGAAGTTAGTAAAAACGTGGTAAAATAGACGAAGCGGAGGCATAAAGATGTTTTAATTTTGTTGGAACGTGTTCAAAATCCATAGCCTCTGAAAATGTACCGCGAACAGTTTCCACTTTTATCCCTAATGCATCTGAATATTTTTGAGTAGCCTTGTAATTGTAAACCAATCATGTATGCTAATCATACCATATTTTACATGCTTTTGTGTATCTCAATAATCTATATTAATTTCGTTATGTTTTGTGCAGTATAAAGATATTGTGCTTTAAAGAAATACTTATCATAGACCTTAATGTATCTGAACTTTTTACGAGTCTTGGTACACAAAGCAATCATGTTATTTGTATTACTTTTGATAGGAAACATGACATAGTATGCAAACATGAATAACATTCCCTTCACGGTAAGAAAAGTGACATAACAAAAAAATGGCAATTTTTAGTTTATGTCACTAAAAATGTGTATGAAGTGTCTTAACTTGCACAAAGAGTGTCACATCTCTATCTCGAAAATTATTCACCTGACTGGTAGTTGAGTTAGTTTTATGTTAATGACGCTCAATAATATCGTTTTTCGAGGTTTTTTTTTTTTTAATGTTGTTGTTCACTTTTCTTGTTGAGTTGCGACCTATTACTTTAAAATCATTCTTAAAATATTTGCTGAAATTAGAACTCAGACCAACAGACAAATCGAATCATGCGTACTTTTCAACATTGCTGGATGCGTTAAAAACATTTTACACAAATTAACTAATTCTGATCTTATACATAAATTAACTAATTCTCTAATCTTCTAATTAACGAATTAAAATTGATAATTTTAAAAATTTCAGTATTTTCCGTCAATTAAAGAAACGCAAAGCTCCGTTCTTTTTTATGTTTTTTCTTTTTTCAATTTTTCTAGTGAAGATGGCCCTGAAAGAAATTACTCATATGCAAAACATATTTGCTTGTGAAATTAATTTGGGCATTAGAAGGGTTAACCTTATTTTCAAACCCAGAATTCACGAAACTGATAAAGTTTTAAAAAGTTTTCCTTATCTACTTTTTTTCTGCGTCGCTGCATATTGAATCTAAAACGCAATTGACATAAATAATGTATCCCAGATCATAGATTGTAATGTATCGAAATTCTTTTTTAAGTCTCTGTACACAAACCAGTAGTACTAGATATTTTAAACGGGAAACATTCCTTAATTAACTTGAATTCCATTTATCTACTTTTTCTGGGACGCTACACGTCGAATCTAAAACGCAATTAATACAATAATGTAATCCAGATAATAGACCGTAATGTATATGAATTTTTTTTTTTTTTTTTTTTTTTTTTTTTTGTCAGTCCCTAGACACAAATCAGTAGTACTAGTTATTTGCAACAAGAAATATTCCATAGTGAACTTGAATAACATGTATCAGTTTTAAAGTATTTTGAAAATATTTCCTTAATTTAATCATACAGATATTTATGACAGTCAGACAGACAAACCGAGCAACCTTAACTCTGTTGGAAACATTATAAAAAAAAGTTTTAAATAAATAAAAGAATTCTTAACTGAACGTATTAAAACTGGTAATTTAAAAAATTTTATGATCCGTCAAATAAAGAAAAGTAAAATCCCCCCTCCCCCCCAATTTTTTATTAATTTTTTTATATAAAGATGACCCTGAAAAAAATTACTCATACGCAAAATCTTTTTTGCTTTTGAAATTAACTTGGACATTAGAAGGGTTAACCTTATTTCCAAATCCAGAACTCACAAAACAGATACGTTTTAAAAATAGTTTTTCTTTGAACAACTTTTCATTGTTTTCCTTATCTTACTTTTCCTGTGACGCGACATATCGAATCTAAAACACGATTGGCATAAATATTGTTGCCCAATGGTGATTAAATTTCCACTTAAATCGGCAGACGGTGTACAACTTGTTTTGGCGATTATTTTTCACATCTTGGCGAGATTTTTCCTTGTCAAAAACCGAAAGTGATCATTACTTTTTGAAGCAGCAGAGCGGCGTGACATTTCTAATTCTGCTTCAGTACCTGCCACACCGGATTATTTGAATTTTGTGATTTTTATTTAGTTTTGTTTTTTAGTAGAACGGTTCTTTTGTTCTTTCCAAGTGTGCATTCTTCAATCTGTTTTACACGGGGATTGATATTAATATCGTCTGCTTGGGGACGAATGGTAAGTTATGAAATATGAAATATTTTTGTTTATATGCTGTCTATTTCCCGCGGAAACACGTGGTTGTTCTTGTCACTTACCATATGGTTCTCGTGTTTTATTGGTGTTTTTTGCCGCGCTTTAAATTTTATGTTCTTAAATGTTTAAAATTTCTTTTCAAGTTAGATTAAAGAAAATATTAAACAATAAAGTGTTTAACTTTTCTTTTTTTCTTAATTTTACTTTAACAATAAATCTTTACTCTAAATAAACTATGTAATTAATATTATTAGAGGGGAAAATTTATTTGTTCTTATAAGTTATGCATCATTGCATTTTGAATAAAAACCGGAAATTTATTTATTAATACTTTGTTTTAAAATAAGTAAGATTCATTTATCGAAAGATTTTAGAAATATTGAATTGAGTCGTCGTAAGAAAATATTAACGTTTACTTTAAAGTGTGAATTTTATTTATTTATTTTTATATCTTAAATATGACTTTATAATGAATGTACAATATATACATTAAATCGAATTATAAGAATTTTTGAGTATTTATATAATAGAGGTTTGATTTTAACTATTTTATTTATTTACATTTCATGAGTACAGAATAAAAGCAAATAAGTTGCATTTAGAAATTAATTGTACAGGGTATCGAATCGAGTTGTTCTCAGAAAGTATTCAATATCTATTTTAGGGATAACCGTATTTGTTTTATTTACTTGTTTAATTAATATATAATATATACCTTTTTAGAAATTTTGTACAAGATATTAAAATCGTTTCGCTGTAAAAAAAATATATAATTATTTGCTATATAGAGTGTTATCTTGTTTTATTTGTCTATCTTTCTTTACATCGTAAAATAAATATGGAACTTTTAGAATTTAGCAAGATATGTTAAATAGTCGTTTTAAGAAAATATTCAATATTTTTCGCATTAAATTAGAGGATACTCTATTGGTTTATTCAATTTTACCGTTACATTGTAAAAACAAGATGTCTTTAGCATTTTAAATAAGATGGTTTTAGAATTATTTTACAAAGTACAAGATATTGAGTCTACTTGTAAGAAAATACTATATTTATATATTAAAAACGATCACCACGTAAGAAAATTTATTTAAGAAGTTGCTTTTTAGCCAAAAAAAAAAAAAAAAAAAAATCTATGTGTTTGAATTTATATAATAAAAATTTTTGCTTTTGAGTAAATTTTTCACCAGTAAATAAAGTGTTTGTTTCGACCCGTTTATTAAGTTTAAAACAGACAATTTGTTTATTTTAATTAACATTTTTCAGTAAGTTTGCTAGAAAATATAATTATGATTAATACTTTTTTTTTTTTTTTTTTTTTTTTTTGTCTTTATCACAAATTTGTCAATTTCCTTGTTTTTTGTTCCGTAGCACTTTTAACCCCGCCATCATTTCACACTTTTTAATTTATAGAATAATTTTCTATTATATAATTACGAGAAAATAAGAAAAAAAATATTTTTGTTCAAGAAGGTGGTATGGAAAAAGGCGGGCCTAAAAAAGCTCTGAAGTAAATAAATTAAGGAACTTGCCAACTGTGTTGTTATCGAAAGTTCTGTGATTAAATGCGAGTTAGAAAGAAAAGTTTCCCAGAAATAGTGGTATGAAATAATCTGAAGGATTTTAATCTAAAATGGATAAGAAAAACATTAAGTTATAATCGTTTGATCTGCTATGATATATTTAAATAATAAAATTTCTTTCATGGTTCTTATTAAAATAATAATAATAAACTTACCGGCGATTTATAAAGCGTTTTAAGAAGATCTAAATAAACACTAAGCTATGCTGCTTTTTATCTAAAAGAAAAAAAAAAAAATCTTTTATTGTTTTTAGAATTTTAGACATTACAGGCTTATTTTTGTCGAACAGTATTATTTTGTAGACCAAAAAGAAAAAAAAAAAAAAAAAAAAACGGCGGCTTTGTGCAATCTTGTTTGAAAATCGAGTAATGTGGGGGGTCCTTGTGGTTAGAAATCGGTCTGAGATGTTATTGCAAAAAAAAAAAAAACTGTTTCTAGAGGTTCTTTTTTTTTTTCTTTTTCCTCAGGGTAGAAAAAGTTATAGAAGAAAAAAAGGTGATTTTCACTCTTTTTATTAAAGCAGCGAATAAAGGGTTTTAAAGAATCAGAAATTGATTTCACAGGTTGTAATTTTCGTGAAAAAATTTTTCCCACTCGTAACTGGATTTTCGAATGGAAAAAAAGCTGCTCAAAAGTAAACAGTTATAAATAGTGATTCAAATATTAGGTTTTATGGGCAAATAAATCGATCTATCAGCTTATATCCAGTAAAATTACTTTTCTTTCTAAAAAGATTTTTTTTTTTCTTTATATGTGTTATAAATAAAACTAAGTTTTCGTCGAGAGAGTTTTTAAATCCTTATCTGCCGAAGTTCAGAAAATCAAATTTAGGAAAGAATATAAAAATTCTTTATAAGGGGCAAACGTAATTTATGTACATCATTTTAACCCTTTCATTCCCCGGGGTGCCAATTGGAATCATAACATTTCAGATTTTCTTTCTAACCATCTAACACTCCCTCTGATTCAAAATGAGAAATATTAAAATCTACATACATTTTACCTCCGAAAAATATATAATTTAGATGATTTCACTATCCTTCCTGATAAATAAAAGTATATTTTACTGTTCTGATAATAATATCGGAATCAGTTTCCTGTTTTGGGCAATTTAAGTAAATTAACAGTTTGAAATATACTTTATTTTCTTTTTTAATGTTTATAATTTGTATTTTAATTAATTGCAATGTGCATTTTTTCCCAAAATTTTGATATTTTATTTACCGAAAAGTTGATTTTAAATGGCATCAGTGGTTATATATAAAGAAACATCTCTCAGTTGCTTTGTTAGCTATATTAATTCGTACTCTGCTATTACTCCTATTTAATATATATATATATATATATATATATTACCTTTGTAAAAAAATTATGATTGAATATAAGATTTATTGTTTTATGAATGGAAAAAATTGGGGATGAAAGGGTTAATCTCACTACATGAAGCCAGTTTTGTTCAAGGAAGGATTTCATAATAAGCCGTCAATATTTATGGCACTAGTTTTAATTTACTTAGAGAATCTAGCATCAGTCTAAAAAAAAAAAAAGAAAAAAAAGAAAAGAAAAGAAAAAAAGAAAGAATCTAATTCTTCCCTAACTGCACACTTATCCACAGTACGTCTTCAAGATGTCTCTGGGATGTCTTTTCATCTGATGACATCCTGGGGAGAAAGTGTGTTGTTAGGGTTGATGTTTTTTTTTTTTTTTAATCTTTGTGTACCACATCATTAAAACCTCACTGTTGCGACAATCTGATAAACATAATTTTTATTTCTCAGTTTATGTTCTTAAAAAATCTTAAATAATTTTTAATAATAATTTAAAAAAAAAAAAAAAAAAAAAAAAAATCATGTAGTAAACAAAGGGTTGATCTGTTGTACCTTTTTTTAATAATAAAAGCCTCGGTTTCACGAAACTTACGCGTTTATTATTACTTGTGCAATGATGACTATCCAGGTACCTACGTTCAATTATCTAACAGGTTGGAATTTATCCTGAGATATATAATTAATTTAATATTGTTCTTCAATACTTTTTTGTATAGTTAAGTATATTAGATTTGTGAAATTTTTCGACTTCCGGTTTTCGACAGATTTACATGTTTTGACATATCCTGAAAACGATTGGACCCATATTTAGAAAATGCCCTTGTATGTGCACCCAAAAAGTTTCGTGAATGCTGTATCTCAGGAACCAATTGACTTATATTAACCCGTTAGCGCCCAGTGATCTCATCTGAGGACAGCTAATAAAATGGCACGTATATTTTTTGTGGTTTCTTGAAATGATTTCTGCTTTTTAGTGACAGTTTATAGCGTCACTCTAAAGGATCCCTGAAAGTTTTATGTGCCTACTGTTAATTATTATTTCATAATTTGGATAGTCATTTTATGAGTTTTCATTCGTCGAACCTATATTTGCTTTTTGCGCAAGTATACTAATTTAAATCAAGTTGAATAATAGTATATAATACTTTACTTTCGAGATCTTTGTCAACATATAATAAGAAATTAATCTGTTATCTCAAAATTTTTCTATCTCGAAGTTTTCTCGCTAGAACACTAAACACGTTAGTAAATGAGGATAGGCTTTAAATTTAAAACTATCAGAAGAATTGTTTAAGTTAATAGATTTTACTGTCAGTTGTCTATATTAATTTAGAAGTGAAATAATCAGCTAATAATATTTTGCAAAATTAATTCGGGTGTTAACGGGTAAACTTAATATATAGTTGAACCTTGACTTAAATTGGTGCCGATTACATTTGATTACGATCAATAACTCAGCACCGGCCATCCCATTTTTTTTTTTTTTTTTTAATTCTGCATAGAGCAAATTTTGCATAAAAGATCATCTTGAAAATTTTTATCTTTTCTATAACAATAATCAAGAATTTTTGTGTGCCATATGTACAGGGCATCACTTCCCGTTTGGAGGACGGGGAGGCGAATACCCGGGAGATGTAAATTTTCAATTTTGCTATCTAGCATATTCACCAAAATCTATACATTCTTGCGACGGTGACTATAAGATGTATATAAGTTTTTAAAGAATTTGAGCCCATAGGTCATAATGATAGAGAATTTTTCTTTGCGTCCCTGTAAAAATACTGTAAGTGTTAAAAAAAATCATTGAAATCTATACACTTCGTGCTATGATGACTTATAACATACGTACCAATTTTCAGTGTGTGTATTGATAAATATACGCACACATACATCACCCCCCCCCCCCCCCACTCCCCAAAAAAAAAAAGCCAAACTAAACTCAGGGGGCCTCAAAACATATAGATACATCAAAATCTCAAAGTTGAAGTTTTGTCCTGATTACAATACTTACCTTACATATGTACGTATGTAAAAATCCTAGATAATGTGGATATGGAAAAGTTTTTTTTTTGGAAAGGGGGTTATTTAAGATTTTTTAAGAACATAAGCAAAGAAATAAAAATTATGTGTATCAGATTATGGCAACAATGAGGTTTTAATGATATGTTAACAGAAAAAAAAATTAATAATAATCAAGACTTAGAAAATCTAGCATCAGTCTACAAAAAAAAAAAAAAAAAAAAATCTAAGTAAATTAAAACTGATGCCATAAATATTGACGGCTTATGAAATCCTTTCTTAAGAACACTGGATAATGTGAACCTTTTACAATAAATTAAAAAAAATATTTATGATTAGTTGGGTGATTCTTGTAAATCTTTATTTATTTATTTATTTTTTAAGCTTTTAAATTTTTAAAAGTCGAATATTTCATTTCGTCTACTACTACAATTTCCCATACTAAATAAACATTCAGTTGCTTGGAAGTCCAAGAAATTAAAGTGAAAACTCTCCTTTTTATGTTCAATTTATGTTAATTTAAAACTCTTCCAGGAGCAGATTTTTTCTGAATTACTATCTCCCTTGAGTCATTAAATCTAAAAATTTTAAGAGTTTGACTTAGCAGACATTCTTAAATTTGTATGCCTAGACTTAGCTGTTCCAGCCCGGAGAGAATTGGTGAAAACTTAAAAATCATTGAAATATATTAAATGTGTTCACATTTAATCAGACCAATAGATTTTTTTTTTTTTTTAAGTGTGAAAAACAAAGAATTTGTATGTGTCGGGGGAGGGGGTATTACTTTTTTTTTTTTTTTTTACTTTCTCTTACCCATAAGGTAGAGAAAGTATTGTTTTTGGGTCAAATTTTCGAACGCGAGATTTTGCTATATTTACACGTTTTGAGGTCCCCTGAATACGAAAATCATGTTTTTAGCAAATGGTCTGTGTGTATGTCTGTGTGTGTGTCTGTCTGTGTGTCTGTCTGTTATCAGCATATCTCAAAAACAAATTATGGCAGAAAGTTCAAACTTGGTATTCTAAATGTGTATCATATAGGGATGCTACAGTAAGCTTTTCGTTAAGATCAAGCTAATGGTTTGTGTACAGGGACAATCAAGAGAATTCTAATACATTACGCTTATGGGGGAAATTGCAGGAAAGTATAGAGTTTAACGTCTATAGACTGCACTAAACCAAATGAAACGAATATATATATTTTGTAATAGAGATAGTTAACTGGGAAATTTTTTTTGTGTATGTAGGAGCCTCGCCTCCCCCCTGGGGGGGAAGTCCCCCCTCGAGGGGAGTAAATTTTCATGATGGGTATCTTTCAAAAGAGCTCGCCAATACCTTTAAAACGAATGGTTGAACCATCGATCTGCGATAATTTAAAGCAAAGTTATCGATTTTTTTTTACTTTTAACGAAAAAAAAAAAAAAAAAAAACTTAGAAAACGTACTTTTTTTTTTTTTTTTTTTTTAATTTTGAGAATAAAATGGACTTTTTTTTTGGATATTTGGTGTTATACTACTTCTCTAATATGGAAATCGTCTGCATTATCATGAAAGATAATTTTTTTAAATAATAATTTTAATAAATTATTTTTTAAAAACACTTATTTTTTAATAACCGAATTAAATTCTATATAAATGTAGGTGCATTAATGAAACGGGGGGTTGAGGGGGGCAGTAGCCCCCCTCACACAGAACTAATTATCATATAAAACTCTTCAGAAGCCTAATATGAATTGTTTAACATAGGTTTACATAACAGTACTCGTTATCTTACCTATTAATCTGCAACCTGTATTTATTTTATTAAATTTCAGGGTAAGAGAAAGTTGTGTGAGTGACACACCAGATTATTTAAATATACCACGTTGTTAAGGAAATTGTTTCGACTTATAACGTTTATTTCATAATTAATATTATATATGTAAGAAAGTATTGGATTCGGGAAAATTTTTGACCTTCGGTTTTCGATGGATTCACACGATTTGAGATGCCCTGATCACGATTTGGCAAATTTTAGAAAATGTATGCACACGTGTGTGTGTGTGCGTGCAATTACAACAACTCACTAGTTTTCACTTTTAACAAAAAAAAAAAAAAAAAAAAAAAAAAGGTCGGCACAATTTTTTTTTTTTTTTTTTTTTTTTTTTTGATATTTAGTATATAGTACTGTTCGATCAAAATCATTTGCCTTTATCATGGAAAATAATTTTAATAACTTGTATAAGTAAATGTAAAATAATAGGTAAATATAGAAGAAAGTTTTGTGGTAGTCCCAACATACTAATTTTTTTGTAAATTTTTGTATTAGAGTTGTGAAAATTTGCATACATTTTCATTTAAACATAGTATTCAGTATATATGTATTAAAATTTCTCGAAAAATATTTAAATTTAAAAACTTCAAAATTTTTTATCATTGAAAAACAAATTTATGCTGCTTGCCAACTAGTTTTTTAATTTTTCCCCTCTATTGTGTATTATTATACTTAGAAGAACAATAAGTTCTAAACATATTAACGTATTACTTTGAGGATTCATTAACTAGTCAATTTTTTAAAAATAATTTTGTTTGGATGCTGAAATTTAATGTAAACTTTTAGCATTTAAACACACACAAAATAAAAAAAAAATTACACTTATCTTGCAAAAATAAAAAATAAAAATAAAAATCTTTTTCTGAGATCTGATACCATTCTTGCTGATTCTCGTGTAAAATGACCTTCTGAATCCGAAGATGACTCCCATTTTGCCCAGTCACCCACCGCTTTCTAGATACACCAACCCCTCCCTCAATTTCTTTCCCTGTTCGATAATTTTATGACCATGAATTTGATTTGGAGAACGAAAAATAATTAACATCTATAAACAAAAAAAATATATAAAGTTTAGAAAATAACATTAATAACAGATTAAAAATATATATATATAAGATATGTAATGCATAATTTCAGTGGCAAATCCCCCCCCCCCAAATTTTTCCCTTGTCGCAAATGTCCATGTTTTAGAATTTTCCAACTCTGTAGCCCCTCAGAAGATATTTAACGGTTAAAATAATCTTCCCGCCTCCTAAAAATTAAATTTATAGCGAAATAATCACCGAAAAATGATAAAATTAGGGGGCCATTCCTAAAAAACGGTGGGTGATAGGACAAAATGGGCGTCGTATTCGGATTAAGGAGGTCATTTTGCATAAGAATATGCTGAAATGGTGTCAGAGGCAATTTTCGTGCCGAGCAGTGTTATCAGTGAATCCATAACAGGGTTCTGTCCAGAGGCAAACCTGGGTCCGTTAAAGGACCCTTCACGAAATTTTATATCTTAAAAGGACCCTTCACAAAATTATTTATTCTGAAACAGGACCCTTCACAAAATTTTTTGTTTCAAAAAAGGAACCTTCACAAAATTTTTCCCTTTAACAGACCTTTGATAAACCTGTTTCATTTTCAAAACTAATCTTCTATGGACCAAACAGGCTATCTGAATAATCGGACATGTTTGGCTGTATTTCCCCGAAAAGTTGATATTCATTTTCTAATTTATAAAAGATGCTATGCATATATGTAAATTTAGTTCTTAAAAAGTGAACTCTCATTGTCTAAAATGAAACCTTAATTATAATTTTATTTTGCAAAATTACATTTTTCACTATTTCTCAAAAAGAGGACCCTGGCCGAAAAGTTTGGAAGAACTTTATTTTCACACTAAATTTAAATTCACAAAAATACGTGTAGAATTTTTCACTATTTCACAAAAACAGGACCCTGTCTGAAGAATCTGGACAGACCCCTGCATAAACTAATACTCAAATATATTTACTAAATATATTTGAGTATTACTTTGAAATTCTATGAAAGTAGTTAACGATTTGTTAATGATCAAACAGATCGGTCCTAAACTAGAAGATTTCCACCCAAAAAATTTCATTAAGTCGTAGTGAAATGATACTGTTACATATAACATGGCGCAGCCGAGCGTCGAACCAGAACTGTTCCGAAATTAATTTTCGAATAAATCCTGAATGGATTCTTTAACCCTTTGCAGCGCAGAGTAATTCAGATGATTTAAATTACACTGCCACCGGAATTTACGAACAAAATTAAAATAAAAGAAATTTTAAATTTTCAGGTTAAAAAAAAAAAAAAAAAGTTCTTTTCTCCTATGTTATAAATGTAAATTTTTGCTAAAAAATTTCCGGAATGAGTGTTTGCACTTGAGAATTAAAATTAGGTGTTCCATCAGCGGGAACACTGCGACTGAAAGGGTTAAAAGTTCCAAGAGGTTTGGACCTCTCCGGTAATATCGCCGAAGCATGGCAAAAGTTTCGACAGAACTTTGAAATTTATTTAAAGGCAGGAGGCTATACGGAGAAAAATGATGACGTCAAAGTAGCAATATTATTAAATTGCATTGGTGAAGATGCTGTCGAACTCTATAATACATTTGAGCTAACTGATGAGCAGAGAAATACCTTAGCGGATGTCCTGAATGCCTTTGAGAACTATGCAAATCCACGCAGAAATGTTGTGATCGAACGCTATGTATTTAATAGCAGAAATCAAGAACAGTTCGAAAACCTTCATGAGTTTCTAACAGATTTAAGAAAACTAATAAAATTCTGTGACTATCTTGGGCGTCGGCACATAGGGGCAAGGGAGGGCACTTGCCCTCTCCTGGAAAATTCTAATAAATAAATAATTATTAAACAAAATTACAATTAAAGCTTTAAAGCTGTGTTATTAGAATTAAAATAACCAAATAAAATGTGTCACATTATTTAATTAACCAAATACAATTTGCCAATTAGAGTCAAACCAACTCGACTTGCATTTATAAGTTGTCTCTAACCTTTCCCTGCAGATTTTAAATCGACTTGACAGCACGTTTTTCGGATTAGTGTTGGTTTAGAATAAGTTGTATAATTTCTTTAAGTAAAATGTTGTAGCTTAAACTGCATGACTAAAAAAATTGTTGTAGTAAATGCTTACACATTGGCTCACCTCAATCAACCAACCAATCATTTGAATCTAATTGAATTTTTAAAAACATACTGAAATTTCGCAATTTGAAGTTTGCCCCCTCCTGAAAAATTTTCTAGAGACGCCACTGGTGACTATGGAAATTTATCTGATAGTATAATTCGGGACCGCATTGTCATTGGAACGAAAGAAAAACAGTTACAAGAACGTCTAATACGAGAATCAGATCTAACACTACAAAAGACGATTGACATTTGCCGAGAAGCAGAATTAAGTAAAAAACAATAAAGAAGTAATATATAACAGATGCTGCTTCTGGGCGAAGAATGAATTTATGATTTTGAAATATGCATTTAATATCTCTACCTAATTATTTTATTTTATCTTGCATATACAGTGTGTCCTAAAAGTTTCAGTACTCTTAACTTAAAGAACTCATTGTGTCCATGATTTTTTTTAATATTAAATTTTATCGTCTGCTTATTATTGCATCAGTTCTTTATTTTTTATAGTTTGTTTCTTTTCTCGCTCAAGTTGTGTGAGAATAAAGTTTTATGTTATTTTGTTCTTCATAGTGAAATGTGTTTATCACGCATTCAGAGAATTACGCTGCTTGAAGCTTATTTTGAATGTAAATCGTATGAACGATGCAAAGATGATTGGAGATATAAATATCCAGATGATGCAATACCGAGTAAAAATATGCTATATCAGCTCGTTCGACAATTTCATAATACAGGTTTTGTGCAGGTGTGTACAGGTTTTTCTACAAGAAGTCACTCCCAGCATGTTAAAACGCGTTTCTAAACACATGCGCAAACGAGTTCAGCGTTGCCTCCTAGAAAAAGGTGGACATTTTGAACATTTATTAAAAATGCAATTTCTGTATTTTTTCCTCCGTTATTTTAAATGTTCCTTTTATCATTAGCATAAAAATAATCGTTTTAATGTTTGTTGTTTTGTAAATAAAAAATACATCAGTGTCAGTACTGGAACTTTTAGGACACTCTGTATTATTTACAATTTCGTACGATTTTATTATATTTCTGGGCTAAAAATAAACTTGATTTTTAAAAATACAATACCCGCCGCTTATTAAAATAATATTCGTTCTGATCAAAAGTGATTTTATTAAGCGGCTGATTTTTATATTCGGCGAACGTTCATGCACTCAAAAAAAAAAAAAAAAAAGGTATTTACCTAAATTTAGAAAAAAAAAAAGAAAATCCAAAGGTACCAAATAATTGAACTGATAAACAATACTAACTTTTAACAGATAATTATTTGATTGTTTCTTCAAAGTAAGTGAATTTTTTTTTAAGAAAAATTACTAAAACATTTTTTTTTTTTTTTTTAATTTAAAATCTTTCAGTTTAAGCTTCTTGTTTCTTAGTTTTTTTTAAAAATCATAATAAGAACTAGAAATTGATCTTCTATTAATTAAACATTATATAAAAAAAAAAAAATCACTTGCTAATCAAATCAAATTTGTAATTTATTACCGTGCTTTGAAGAATACATTCCTTGAAATTGTTACGAACACAAGGGAGTGTTTAATTGCTGTAAATGTAAAATTTAATGTTGTAAATGTAAAACTTTAGACAAAGAAAGATACCGAAGGGATTGCTGTATTTTATTTTCTATTTTATTTCAAAAATAAAAAAATCAATTTAAATAAAAATTTGTTTAGTGTGCATAAATGATATTTTTGCTGCTAGAGATTTTTTTTTTTAGTTAACTGGCGATGCTGATTTTATTAAGCGGCGGTTTTAAAATTGGTTTGCATTGATTTGATTCCGGTCCTGGCAATTTGATCAGATTAAGCGGTTGATTTTATTAACCAATGAATTTATTAAACGGCGGTTACTGTATATGTGTTTAATAGTGTCAATGTAATTACACTTTTTACATAAATATTTTTTATAATCTTACATATATTATTTTCAAGTTGATTTTTTTTTTTTTATGTATATATTTAATTATGCATGGCACCTACATTTTTCATTCTAACTCCCAAACAATTTAACCCAGGCGTCATTATGACACCTAGATTCATAATTCTTATTTCTAACATACTGGTCTAGACTAGACTATTGTTAAATTAAACTATGTACAATAAAGTCAAGTCAAGGGAGGAAATAATTAGTTTACAAGAAGAGTTTTAAAGTTTTGAAGTTTATTTTATTAAATTTAAATAGTTTTTGAAAAGTTTTAATATTTAAATTTGTCTGCGTATGTATGCAATTTTTTTTTTTTTTTTTTTTTTTTTTATGATTCTGTGACAGAAATGTATAACAAAGATTTGTCTATCTTCCTCTTAATATCAATAAACTGTTTTGATCGATTTTTTTTAACTAAGTTTTTTAATTTGACATTTTAACTTTTAAGTAGTATATTTAAAACTTATTTCTTATAGAAAAGGAATAACTTCTAATACTGTATGTAAAAAAAAATACGGCGCTTTTTGAATTTGAAACCATACATTGTGATTTTAAGCGTTTTTACTCATCAAACAGGATTATTTTAGTTAATAATACCATGGATCCAATCAATTTTTTTTTTTTTTTTTTTTTTTTTTTTTTTTTTTAATTTCTTGACTCCATTTTTGTCCAAAAAATTCTGCATTAAAAGTTAGTTGACGAGAAATGTAAGGTTCAAATCTAGATCGTGCTTATTATTGTAATCACACTGATTCCCCCCCCCCCCCCCCCAAAAAAAAAAAAAAAAAAAAAAAAAAAAACGGGCTATACGGGAATACGGGCTAAGTGCCCTCAGGATGGCCTCAGGGCCTGATTATCGCACAGGCTGATTAGGCCTTGGCCTAGGGCACCTCTATCTAGGGGCACAAAAATAATATTAAAGTGCTATTTTTAGCAAAGATTTCCTTTTAAAAATTAACAGAAAGTTATCCAATGATAACAATTTTTAATTAAAATCCATTCCCATCCATGGAGAATCAAAATTGTATGGCATGTCTACGGACCACACATAGGGTAGATCCCAAATCTTCACCATTTTTTCTACTGCCTATCTCTAATGCAACACTGAACCCACTGAATCTAAACTTCAAATTGGTATCCAATTACATTTTCTTAACCTTTTTCTTTTCTTTTTTTTTTTACTTTTAGAAGAAAAAAAAAAAAGCTTTAATTTTTTTTTTTTTTTTTTTTTTTTTTTTTTTTTGGGGGGGGGGGGGGGGGGTGTCATCAAAATCGTCCTGGGCCTTGGGCCTCAGCAGACCTTAATCGGGCTCTGGATGGCCTTCACCCTACGAGGGCCTTTTTTTTCTCAGATGTAGCTCTTTAGCTTTAAGCAATCAGCCTTAAATTTCCTACCAACAGTTAACGCACCTTTTAGATTTTTTGTAAATAATTCAGAAACTTATCTACACTTGATCACTTACTTTGTTTCACTTATATTCTACACTATCTAAACTTGAATAGTTATTTTGTTTTACATTGTATGTGTATTTCTTTCTCTCTCTCTCTCTCTCTCTCTCTCTATATATATATATATATATATATATATATATATATTTTAAATTTTATTATTATTTTTGCAATTATAAATTTTGTATGAATTTTATTTAATGCTGCATATTCCTTTGTTGTACCCTGTATCAAATCTCAAATTAACTTCTGAAGCTACATAAATATCAGTATAGTTTTAGGGGCCTTTTTCAATTGAGAAACATTTTTTAATTTTATATACAGAGAAACGGGAATAAATAATACTACAAATATTATTTCAAAAGACACTTATCAACATACAGTCGGTAACAAAAGTGTCCGAACACTAGCAAAAATTCCTATGTAAAAAAAGTACACTTCATACGATTTTGTTAAATAAATCCTTGTCGAATCTTGTTCTTAGTCAGTGTAAGAACATGATTCGATAAGGATTTATTTAACAAAACTGTATGAAGTGTACTCTTTTTACATAGGAATTTTTGCTAGTGTTCGGACACTTTTGTTACCGACTGTACAGTGTTACGCTCCACTTCCTTTCATTAAAATATTATATACTAGTTGAGCTTTAACCAGTTTGATAATTCCTATATTTAAATGAAATTTTTTATTTAAAAAAAATCGCTATTTTTTAAATATTTTTTAAATATATAGCATTTAAATAAATTCCATTGAAATCGCTCAAATTCTGTTACGGTCCCTCCACTGTCTGCTGCAGAGCCGTAGCTTAACCTGTCACTTTAATTTGGGTGTTTACGATAGTAATTGTTTACTAGGGGGGAAAAAAAGTATATATGTAGAATTACCGCCCCCCCCTTCCTCCTCTTGGGGAGAAAGTGCTCCCTCGAAGACCGTAAAGAAATATTCAATATGGCTATTTTTCAAAAGAAATCGTCAATATCTTTAAAACGAATGGTTAAACCATAGATCTGTAATAAATTGTTATCGATTTTTTCCCCCCATTTCTAACAAAATAATTATAAATGAGAAAAAAACTTTCAACTTGTTTGTAGAGCATAAAATTGACATTTTTAAAGGGAAAAAATTGTCGTAAAATACCGCAAAAGCACCCCACTTTTGTTTTTCACATGAATTTAATTTGTTCTTATAATACCAAATAAAGGGACCCTTACGCTCAGCGATAGACTCTGTTCGATTAGGCGACGATTTTTACGTTCTTTTAAAACATTGCCTTTGTAAATATAAACATTGATTTGTATTATATTAAATCGGATATTGATTATTCAAAAATAAAAACCAAAAACTTCATAAAAGTAAAGGCAAATATTTTAAAACAATTTTATTTGAAGGGGAAAAAGAGTTTTCCGGATTTTTCTGGTTAAGTTGAATACCAGTTAACCATGAGATTACTATGTTTATCTTTTTCATTTTTTATCATTACAACTACAACTTATATATATGTTTTACAATAATTTTTATCTAAGCTAATTTTAGCAGGAAAATACATGTCAATTTCTATATTTCTGCGATTTTTATCGTTTATCCGTTCTCCCCAAATATATCCGGATTTTTCCTTGATGATTCTGGTACTTTCATGATATTTTACTGCAGTTTTATTATTCTGAGTTAAAAAATCGTCTGC
The DNA here is from genome assembly GCA_963930645.1 of Salticus scenicus. NCBI lineage: Eukaryota > Metazoa > Arthropoda > Arachnida > Araneae > Salticidae > Salticus > Salticus scenicus. Next base: position 116,918,585 of record OZ005658.1, on the reverse strand, counting down.
ATTCGTCTTGGAAAATAATTGTTTTCAAATAAATCACATAATATAATTTGTATATGAAAATATAGAAGAGTTTTATAATGGCCGTAGCTTTAAAATCAATATTTTAATTCCAATATAAAAACAATATTTAAAGAGGACTATTGATTATTGGTTGTCAAATAAAAATGCTAAAATTATTTTAATCATTTTTTAAGGTAAATAACATTCTTCTTAACGTTGTTCATTCTCTAATTTGAATGTTCTTTGATATGATGTAAAAAAAAAAAAAAAAAAAAAAAAAAGATAATAATAATAATCGTTTGATTTCGAACTTTTTACCCAAAAATTTAGAGCGAGGCCAAGAAATCAATCTTAAATTGTTTTTACAAATCCTTCAGCTATGTCATTGTTACAATGCCTGATGAACAGTCTCAGAAAAAAAAAAAAAAGAAAAAGAAAAAAATTGAGTAAATAAATTACGAAGTTTAGAAATTAGGTTAATAATATTTAGTTTTTATTTATCGATATTTATTCTATTGTTTGATAGTAGCTATTTAAATTACTCTTGCATTATCTGCAATTTTGAATTATGTTGATTTTCTTTTCTGATTACATTTAGATTTGCTACATCGCTTTTGCGATATTTTAGGATTTTAATTTAAGTTCCATATACATCAGGCTTTAACTTTATAATGGAACAAAAGAAAGAAAGAAAAAAACCTTTAATTACCCTATTTTCATCTTCTGCCTTTAACCTTTTTATCTATTGACATACTTTAATTTCCTATTAAATTAACCCGATCAGGTTATCGTGGGTCACTGGAGATCCGAGCCATTTTTCTTTTGTCTCATCCCTTAGAATTCATATATAGACGAAATAGCTATCCATCGTGTCCATGATTTTTTTTTTTTTTTTTTTTTTTTTTTTAAATACCATTCTTAAATTTTACTATGCAGTTTGAATTTTTCAACTATCTCAATTTCTTCAAAAGTTATGAATTTTTTAGTAAATTGCTGCATTTTATGGAAATGGGTGTATTTCTGTTGAATAATATTATAGTTTTAAAAAATTAAAGAACACGCTTTTATAGAAATGTGAACTAAAAAGCACAAAATATCTATCTTAGTATTAAAATGCAGGGTAAGAGAAAATCGTGTGAGTGACACACCATAACATTTACATACATTTAAATCTTTAATTAAAATAATTTAGAATTAAACAAAAACCATTTTTAAAAAACCTCCACGACTGGGATCGAACGCTAGACCTTTAGGTTCATAGCGCGGAGCTATACCTCAACGCCACGGCGTTCACGTAGGGAAAGTCTTTTTTTGCAATATAGATTTTTTGTTTGCTCCCAGAGCGGTTACAAACATACATACATACAGGTGAAGCTAATAAAAGCGTGTTAAAAACAAAATATTTGTTTAATTTTTTTTGCAATATTCATTGTTCAATGTTTGCCCTTACAGTAGAAAGATTGAAGAATGTTCAATAATTTTATCAGATGCTTTTCATTAAAAATTACGAGTTCTAACATTGCTCGGGTCTTCAGCGACCCATGGTAAACTGCCAAGATGCCAAAAAAAGCGATAACCTGATCGGGTTAAAAAATTGTGTAAAATCGAATTTATGCGAGCAATGTCAAAGTTTAGATGTTTTGTCAAATATCTCAAATACTTGACAAGTTATTTTGAAATATCAGGTGCATAAAATACTTTATATGTTTAAGCGAAAGTTTTACCCCAAAAGCAAAAAAGGGGTCATTAAAAAATTGAGGAAAATCTAAAATATTTGGGATGATCCTGTAATAAGTAATACTTAAAATGTGTTCTAAATGTAATATTTGTTTATGAAGCTTCTTCCTGAAGCTCATTACCTGGCACTCATTTGTACGACACTAGCACCTATAAAATCCCATTTTTAGGAAATTTGGCATACCCTATTAGACACAACATACCTGAATCAAAACTTAAAAATATTAAATATTTATGAAATTTGAGCATTATTTCTGAATTCTTATCTGCGCATGCGTAAATGTTAACAAAAATTCATTTTCATAATTTGTTATCCTAATGTATTGAGCTACTTATATGAAAACCTCAAGTGAATATCGTGAAAACTGAAAAGCTATCATCTATAGAGTGAAATGAATTGCATTTTAGCTTCCTCTGGAGAAAAGAAAAATAAACTAAGCTGTATTACATTTACCCTATAATTATTTTTATTCAATCACTAATAAAAATGTCCGTTGATTGTAAATAAAATTGATAACACCACTTCCCCTCCCCCTCCCCCCTTTTTTTTAAAGGGAGAAACAGATATTCTTTGACCACATTTCATGAAACCATAGAAGCATCTGCGCAAGTGCTAACTCAACAAGTCCAATGCTAAAATAGGGGTGACAGTCATCTGACTCAGAGAAAATGAGCAATAACAGAGCGCGGAATTACTAGATGTTTTCCAAATTTCAAACTCTCGATAAAGCTGGCATCCCTCCAACATGTTGGGCGTGGCCAAGTAGCTCAATATATTTAGCCAATAAATTATACAAACGAATTTTTGTTAACGCTTTCGCATACGCACATAAAAATTTAGTAAAAATGTTGAAATTGAATAAATTGTTGAATATTTTTAATTGTGATAGTAGTATGTTGTCTAATGTAAGTGTAACTTATTTCATGAAAACGGCTTTGCATTGGATTTAATAGCCTGCATGGTACAATAAAGAAGAGGCAACTTTTTTAAAAGAAGCCTTTATACATGAATATAATACTAGTCTGTCATATAGTACAGTCGGTAACAAAAGTGTCCGAACACTAGCAAAAATTCCTATGTAAAAAAAAGTACACTTCATACGGTTTTGTTAAATAAATCCTTATCAAATCATGTTCTTACACTGACTAAGAATAGGATTCGACAAGGATTTATTTAATAAAACCGTACGAAGTGTACTTTTCTTACATAGGAATTTTTGCTAGTGTTCGAACACTTTTGTTACCGACTGTATATACATGAATATAGTGCTAGTCTCTCATACAAATCAATACAAATTATTATCGCATGCTAGAGTCAAAATATTTTCAAGCATTACTTTTACAGGATGGTCCCAAACATTTTGTTTTTTATTTAATTTTTTACTAGTCTTTTCTTTTTCGTACGAGACAAAACTTTCGCTGAAATATGAGGTATAACATGTTATTTTACGCTCCTGAAGTTTCAAGATAATACATTAAGTACCGTGTGAAATTTTCTGAAATGTTTGAAATCATAAATGTCTATTCAGTTATAGAAAGGTGGTATATTTTCTTTAATTACACTATGGCACTTAACACTGTAGAATCCAGTTTTCGGTTCTAAAATGGGTTTTATAGCTAATTATCGTTGTTTCTCAATACTCTCCCCCTTTCTTGTGATCTTCACCTGTTGTATACTTTATGTACTTACTATGTCAAGAATCTACTATAATTTTTAGAAAAAAAAAAAAAAAATATGAAGTTAAAGGAATAAGTACTTCATTATATTTTCTTTTTAGATTCTGATCTTTTTTTTTTTTTTTTTTTTACCTTTAAAAATATCTATAAAATATCTATATTACCTTATTTAAAAATATCCCTATAAAGTTTTTACTATGTTGAGGTTCATATGCATAATTTTTATTTGTATCATTTTAAGAATTTGTCTCAAGTGACTGAAAAATATATTGATTTTTTTTTTTCCCCATAAAGTGTTAAATTAAAAGCTAATATTGTATGACTTTGATTTTCTATAGTATGTGCTAATTTACTGTTGTATCATGTAAAAGATTTGCTGAATTTGATAATTATTTTATTTTTTATGTTTTGCGTTTCTTTGGGCTTTTACCTAAGAACAATTCACCTTAGGTGATTTTTTTTCTTTTTCTTTCTAAAATATGTGCCCAATGCTGAACTTTTTTTTCGCGTCTATCATATTCATACCTGCAGATCATTCTGAAACAGTGTTGCCAACTTAAATTTTGCCATGTTCCTACTAGCAACTCAAAATGCCTCTACATTCATAATATAAAAGTCCCCATTTTTAGTGAAAAGGCACTAAAAAAGGTGAAAAAAGTAATGAAATCCATATAAAATCCCATAAAGTCTTACATAGGTCCCTACGAATTCAAAATCCGACACAACATGATGAAAAAAACTGCTAAAAAGTCCTTAATATTATGGATAAAACCCTACAGTCGGCAACACTGGTGTGAAATAACATCAAAACTAAAATCTGTAAATTTAAAATTGACGTTTTTTTTTTTTTTATCGCCAGTTACTAACAACTGTCACAAATAATAATAAATAGTTAATAAATCACTTTTATGACAGTTATCTCCTTTTTATTAAAAACAATGAGTCATTCACCTTGAATTTTCAATGAATCATTTTTGAACAACATTAAAATTATAAGCGTATAATGAGGAAAAAAATCTTATTAGTAGATCAAGGTCACCGCATTCTAATGCAGCTCGTGCGTACCATGGAAACAATATAACTCCTCCCTTATATAATACTGTTTCCATTAATAATAATAAAAAAAAAAGATAAAAAGAAAAATGATTGCCTGTAACGGGAAAATTTTTATCTAAATTTGGTGGGTGATGACACTGTTTTCCTTGTAATGCAACGAAGTATTTATTCATCTTTCAAAAAACGAAAAGAATCTATCGTTCTGGCATGTTATAGACGGATTACGTTGAAGTTTAGATGCTCATCTTTCCTTTCAACAATCTTTTTTAACACTTTGTTACTCAAGTGGAAATAGTCAATGTTATGATGTCGTGATCATTTTCTTTTTTTAGATTTGGATATTTTTAAGGCTGTTTTCATATCCATATTTACTATTATTTCATATAACTGCGAAAATATTTTCGTGCCGCGCGCATAAAATATTCATATTTCATTTTCCTGTCAAAAAAAGCATTGAGAAAGAATTGTCAAAGTTGTATATAATCGTCTGCCTGTTGGGTTTAGAATTTTTTCAGCTTTTGGAATGCCACTGGGGAAAGTAAAATAATGCATCATTATACTCGTGCAACTCGTGTGCACGTCAATTTTGTTAAGAATAGTTTATTCGTGTTTGTTTGACTCGGGTGGATAGTTAAACTAAATTAGAAAAGGTTGGTTGGTTGTAGGATTTACGACATTGACTACGCTAGGATCCTAGGCGTATAAATGGAATGCACCCGTGGGGGTCTTTCTAAGGGGTCCTAGCCCATAATTACGCGAATCTGAGAAAAACACGGAAAACTCCGAACGGCTAGGTTGATGAGCGCGACCTTGGTTCGAACCCAGCACTTCCCATCTGTCAGTTCTGAGCACAGAACCGCTCAGCCGCTGTTGAGCCTAAATTAGAAAAGACAGCATAATTGCGAAAAGATTATGTGTCCATTGTTTTTTGACACTTCTTAATCAAGTTGAAAAATGTTTGATTCTGGATTTAACCTGCCAAAAAAGCTTCTTTACCATTTTAGCTAAATCACCTAATAAGTGTTTAGAGTTTTAAGTTAGTTTGGTTCTTTGGATACTATTGATTTCTCTTCCTTAGTTTGGTTCTTTGGATACTATTGATTTCTCTTCCTTAACTTGGTTATCCTCGGTTTCGTTTTATATATTTTTTTTCTACTTAACTGGTGGTATTAACCAAGCATCAATACTTGTGTTTTAAAAAACATGAATCAGTGAAATTATATATCGAGTTTATCAATAGAAAAAAGCAATTACTGTACATCATGTGTACAAAATGAAAAAAGGGATTTAAAAAGGGATAATTTTCCTTAAAGGAAAGCGTGTGGGAACTTGGAATGCGTTTAATTTACTTATATTAAAGGAACAACTAATTAATTATTTATAAAAAATTAATTAATATTGTTTACTAATTCCATTATTCGTTACCTTTTGAAGTTTCTTTCCTAATTCAGGGAAGTAATGCCTTTCCCTTCAGTGCAGGAACGTTCGCCGGATATAAAAATCAGCCGCTTAATAAAAATCACTTTGGTTGAGAAGGAATGTGATTTTAATAAGCGGCGAGAACTGTATTTGTATCAAGTTTTGTCAATCAGGCGATTTTTTGTTACATATACAGAGGTATAGCAGATTATATTCACAAAGACAGCAAAAAGTGATTGTCAACTGGCCTAATATTTGACAAAAATAAATTCGCCATATTTTTAACGATTTCCAAGAAAGTTAAAAAGTGTTTACGACTTCATTTATTGTCTCTGTCCGTCTGTCTATCGGCGCTCTAATTCCAGTAAATGTATTCGGAATCCTTTGAAAATATGTTATTCAAGTTCGTTATGGGATGTTTCCCATTGAAAATGGAGTAAATATCACCACTGGTTTCTTTACAGGGTCACCCGAAAGAATTCCAAAGCATAATGTTCTATGACTGGTATTTCTGTAACCATATTTTAATGCTTTTTTTTTTTTTTTTTATTTTTTTTTTTTCACGAATTATAATGAAATTGACATTTTATTATTCATATGAACAAAAAAGTTTTCTATACAATATAGTATGATCAGTGTTAAGATTCACAGGGCCACACAAAAATATTCAGATACATTAAGGGCTATAACTGAAATTGCTGATTTTTTTTTTTTTTTTTTTTTAACATATTATGCGTTTTTGACTTTCTAAAATGTTTTAAAGTCGATTATGATTTGAACTTGTATTTCTGTCCGTTTGTCTGTCTGCCAGGCCGCTCTGTCGTACGTAAACATTTTCAGAATTTCTTCAAAATTAAGTGTTTTATCAGAGTTCACTGAGGCCAAGGTTGGCTTGATTTTTCTCCGATTTCAATAAAACCCACTTGAAAAAGCCCACTTCAAAATCCCTATTTAAAATTGCACTTTTTATCTAACTTGTAATAAACATATATAAATATAAAATAATTGTTAACATAAACTAAGAATTTTCAGAAATATTAGAGGTGCTATAGAAAAAAAATCTTGATTTTTTTTTTTTTCTGAAAACTGTTAACTGTGCAACACTGTTAAAGTAATGTAGAGGGACAATAAATTAAAAATATTTTATGAAAAATTTATTAAAGTAAAACTAAATAATTATTAAAATTCAGTTTTTCGTTGTAAAAGGCAGATAAATAGTAGAATTTTAGAACATTTCATATGCAATTATTTAATTTTTAAAAATTTCTTTTAAAATTTAAGCATGAAGACTTCAGAAATTTTAAAATTAAATTTTTAAAATTTTGATTTTATTGAATAATTAACATTCAAATTTTTTTTAATTATCTTATTATGAATTATATACTTAGTGTTAAGAAAAAGGAAGAAAAAATTATACCTGAAAAGGTCTGAGAAAACCCGAAAATTGTTTCAAAAAACCCTGATTAAACCTGAAAAAACTCACTGGACTGAGTTTTTGTCTGGAAGAAACCCGGGTTTTTTTCCAACCCTGACTATAGCATATTCTTTATTTAAAATGGTAGAAATTGCACAACTGATTTGTGTACAGGGATATCCAGAAAATTCTAGTACGTTGCGTTTTATGAGAAGCATTTTTATAAAACATAGTTAAACAACATTGTACAGCACAAATCATAATGAAATTGGCCTTTATTATTCATACACAAAACAAATGTTTTCTATAGAATATGCTTTGTTTCGCATTAAAATTTACAAGGCAACACAAAAATATTCAGCTACATTAAAGGCTATAACAGAAAATTTCTGGAATTACATTTTCCTTTGTGTTTAAGTGTTTTTAACACTTTTCAACAATGTTTAAGAGCGATTATGAATTCGTTTTTTTCTATCTCTCCGTTGATCACTTAGGAAAATACATTGAATGTTAACCCTTTAACGTTCACTACTTAATTTATTTTAAAAATTACTAAACTAATTTTAAAAATGGCTTTTAGACACATAGCTGATCATAAATATTTAAAAAAAAAAAAAAATAGCATTGTTCCTTTTCGAGAAATTTTCGGTTTGAAACATCTGTAAGTAAACCTTATTAAATTCAAATAATATTTAATTTAATAAATTAATCACTTTATAAGTAAACATTATCGACAACAAAAACTCGTAAAAGTTGCATAGATCTCAACATTTAAATTTATTCCGGAGTATTTTAACCCTTTGCGGCGCAAGGTAATTCGGATCATTTAAATTACACTGCCACCGGAATTTACGAAAATGATTAAGATAGAATAAATTTTAAATTTTCACGTTAAAAAAAAGGCCTTTTCTGCTATGTTATAAATGTAAATTTTTGCTAAAACATTTCCGGGATGAGTTTTTGCACTTGAGAATAAAAATTAGGCGTTCCATCAGCGGGAACATTGCGACTAAAAAGGTGAAACGATGAACGAATAGGTATAGTTGGAAATTATTAATAATTTATACAAACTGTATGATTTTTCGTTCTTGTTATTCTAACGCTTGCTAATAAAGAAAAAAAATGTTAAAGTGACCTGCTTAATCATGAAGGGGAAAAAATAAGCCTCATCTATTTAATTAAAAAGAAATGACAATTTTCCTCTAAATCGTTGAATCATCTGCATATTCTTAAAATTAAAGTCAAGATAAAACGATAAATTTTTCCTTTATTGTTTCATCTATATTTCAATTCCGGCTTGGAAACAAAAAGATCCATTTTTACAAATCATTATTTACTAGAATAAGGAAAAAAAAAATAAGAAAATTAATCGAAGTTTTTCTTTTCCTAATTACTAAAAATACTAGAATCGGAAGATGAAAAACCAAGAAAATGTTTTTTATACTAATATGATGTAGATAAGACTTCAAATGTTCTATTAAAACAATAATAATAGGGAAGAAATATAACGCTACTTCCTTCTTGGAAAGCGAAAAACGGAAAATTCGCATCGATTTCCATAAAACTTTAAAATAGTAAAGAAAATTATTTAAAATTATTACAACTTCATGATTCTGAATATAAATTATGTGTGGTTATGTGTACTGCGTATTTTTATCTACGGATGATTATGTATTATTTATTAGACTAGACACAGACAGCCAAACTTTACCTAAAATGCATAATTTAACCTTCCAGCGGGCGCATGTATATGACAGATACACTAGCAGTGAATCTCGCTGTATATCTTAAAGTCAGAGAGCATTTGGAACACTTATCTTTGGATATTCACTCAGTGTATATTGAACTATTTTTAGTTACCTTTTGAACCTCGAGACAATGATATGAAGCTTTATATTTACTATTTGTATCTGAAAAATACGCGCGACTGTTCATGTAATGTTTTGTTATAGTTGATTTTTTTTTTTTTTTTCCCGCTGTTTAAAATGATTCTTTGTTGTTTTTGTTTTAAACATTATTATTTTAAATATTTAAAAAATTAATTAACTTTTAACTTTACACTTTTTATTAAAAATGACAAAACATCAACTATATTCTTTATTTTATTTTCAAATAATTCCGATGTTTCTTTGATTACTTTATATTGATTTTGCGCTTTCAGTTTCATTCTTTCATTTTTTTTTTTTTTTTTTTATGAATAAAAGAATCAAATGAATGTTCTTATCAATCTTCAAATGGTTATAGTATAATTAAAGTATTCAGATACTTTAAAATACATATTTTACAGCAGTGTATGTGAAAAATACGCGCGACCTTCCATGTTCGTATAAGCAGCGCGCCCGCTGGAAGGTTAAACGTTGTATTAAAGATCTAAACGCCATAAATGTAAAAAATGTTTAAAACCCTACAATACAAATGTTTCAGATTTTCTATAATTATGTATACAATACAGTGAAATCTTTATAAATGTCTACCTCTCTCTATATAACCCCAGAAGCAGAATTTTCTGTATCTGTCTGCTGCAAAAGAAAATTTATCTGCGATCTAAGAATACTGGACTAAGTCTGGTAGTACAAAGAGTATTAGCAATTCATAAAATATGTAAAATTTGCGTCTTACGAAGAAAATAAATTGAAAATTTACAACAAGTACAATAATGTAAAGACATAAACGTAAATATTATATATCTGTATTTTTTAAAAGTGGCATTTCTTATTGAACTGTTAAATTAATCTGCCGAAATTTAAACAATCTGCAGCGCTCGCTGCCGTGCTGTATTGTTTCTGCTACTGGGCATCTATCGAAATTCCTCCACTTTCTAGGACGTTTTTCCTGACCACAAATTTTCTGTATAAAACTTAACATGGCAGAATAGGTCAAAATTGAGTATAAACGTCCATTTTGAGGATCATAAATTCATCAGACAACTTCAAAGTAATATTTATGATACTTGTTGGAACATTATTGACTACAAATATTCTAATAGGAAAATTTCGTAAGTTATTCGAACTTTATGATTTTATCAACATAGCAAAATGGGGCGATATCCCATATAAATATGCATTTTGGGGATTGTTGCATTGGAAATAGTAGCTTGAAAACTAAACTACGAAATTGAGCCCAATAAAATAAATTACCTAATAGATTAGAATAAGATATATATCGAACTGAACGGTGGGTAGACTATTAGGCAGGGATTTCGTTCTGTCACTGTGTCAAGCGTTTGGTCAAATTCATTTCTCTCAACATTAATATAATATGTTTTGTACTAGAAATTTATGGGAAACTGAGCAGAGTCCACCTATGCCAACTAGTTCAGATATAAATTTTACATAAATTTATTAATTGCTATACTTTTTTCTGATACCTGACTTCATAAGGCATTTTTGTATCCAGACAAATTTTGTTTTGCTGCAGATAGATACTGAAATTTCTGCTACTTGGAGGAGTATTATATGTACAATAGCAGGTACAGTCGGTAACAAAAGTGTCCGAACACTAGCAAAAATTCCTATGTAAAATAAGTACACTTCGAACGGTTTTATTAAATAAATCCTTGTCGAATCCTATTCTTAGTCAGTGTAAGAACATGATTCGATAAGGATTTATTTAACAAAACCGTATGAAGTGCACTTTTTCTGCATAGGAATTTTTGCTAGTGTTCGAACATTTTTGTTACCGACTGTAATGAAAGTCGCGTGGTTATTACACTACACACTAGACTTTTTACTTTTCCGAACATACACATACGTAAGGAAAGTGGTGTAATCATGTAAAAAATCCGACTGTGAAATTATTGTATTTCTACACGTTTTGAGGTTCCCTGAGTTCATTTTTGCTATTTTTACGGTGATGTATATGTGTATGAGAAAGCAGGATTACGTCTAAACGCTTTGTTCGAATGAGCTGAAAGTTGGTACGTATATTACAGGACAGGTCACCGTAACATTAATTTTAATGAATCTAGCCCTTTTTTTTTTTTTTTAAGCAAAGAAATTTTCTTTATCGTTTTCTGTGGGCCCAAATTTTTTAAGTGTGATAGCTAATTGAGCTGAAAATTTATACACATGTTATACGTTATTCACACGAACTATATAGGTTTTTGCGAATCTGGCACTTATATTTCGCAGCGACTGCATATTTAATTTGAAAAACATAAAAATTTTAACTAACCTATAACTGTAGATAAGTTTCAAATTATAGAAATTTCTTTTAAAGATTAATTTATTAAGTAAGCATTTTTTTTTTTTTTTTTTTTTTTTTTTTTTTACAAAATATTTACATTATTCATTTGCCTTCCTATATTGTAATGTCGTTTCAAAACACATTTTTCCTTTACTATATTGCTAATTTTAATTTTTTTTTTTTTTTAAATTAACTGCTTTTATATTGTTGAAATATTAGAAGGAAATTTATTAAAATATGTGCATTTAAGTACTTTAAGTTGTTTGATTAAACAGACTTTTTATTTCCTTATTTATTCAAAGTAAACAGAATAAAACATTTCCTTTTGTTTTCCTTTTACTTTCTTAGATGTGCATATTTAAGAATATAACTTGCTTAAACAGGGTTATATGTAGCTCTAACAGACTTTAATTTAAATTTTCCAACTAATCTCTACTAGACCATTTTTGGAAATCAAAAAGGATAAAATATATACAGGGGTAATTGTGTTACTATTTTACAAATTTTCGAAAATTTAAAGTTAACTGTTCTGCAAATAAAGTTTTTTTTTTTTCTTTAATGGAAATTTAGCTTCCTTCTAATGTCTAATAAAACATTTTAATGTAGCTCAATTACATCAAATGGCGAGTTATATTCCAATGAAATATCTCCCCCCCCCCTTCCCCCTCTCTCTGAAACCGTGGTAGCCTCCGCTCCTGTTTATGACAGTTTAATCTTGTTTGGATATTACCATATATAGACATTTAAAAAGTTAATTTTGAGAGTATTGTACCCGTAACTAATCATTATGAAATAAAAAAAAGAACTTTTTTACAATAGTAAGTCAACTAGGAAAGTATTTTTGTTTTTTGTATGTGTATGAGCATCGCTTTACCGCCCCCCCCCCCCCCCCAAGGGGAGCAAATTTTCAATATGGGTATATCTCTCAAAAGAACTCGTCAGTATCTTTAAAAGAATGTTGAGCCCTTAATCTGTGTTAATTAAATGTAAAATCATAGATTTTTTTTAATTTAAAAAAAAAACTTATTTTTATGTCATTTTGTAAAGCATAAATTTTAACTTTATTTGTATACATAGTGTTATACTTCTGTGAGATGACAAAACCGTTTACTTAATAATTTTAATTGTAAAAAACACCGTAGAGTTGGCGTTTATAAATAATAAGTAGAAAATGTCGAATAAACACTGTAAAATGCAAGAACTCTCAACAACTGTTTCGAATCTAAAAAGAAATATGACCCTTTGTCAGGCGAACATATTAGACACGAGTGCTGCAAACAAAGCGGCAAAAGTCAAAACATTTTTCAGCTTTAATAAATACAAAACTTTGAATGAACACCATGAAATGCAAGAACTCTTAACAACTGTTTCGGGTCGAAAGCAAACACGACCCTTCTTTTTTTTCGACCCGAAACAATTGTTGTGAGGTGTTGCATTTTACAAGATTTATACGAAGTTTTGTACTTTTTAATAACTTTAATAAATTATTTGTATACTGAATGAATTCGTATAAGTAAATGTAGAACAAAAAAGTTTTGTGGTGGCCACAACATACTAGTTTTGAATTGATATAGACTGTAAACAGGGTCTGATTACCCAAAAGGCTCGGGAAGCTCAAGCTTCCCCTCTAAAATTTAAGAGGGGGCCCCAAATTGACTAAAAACAGGATCTTGAATTTTCTGTTTCAGATTTTCACAGTGAGGTTGAATTTTTTCTAAGAAAGTTTGCATAAAGCAAGATAAAATACTCACTATTTCGGGAAAAATCTATCATTTAACCCCAAAAAATCTGAATGTTCTTAATAAGTTATACGATTTTAATGTTGTGTGTAGAAACCACCCAGATATATGAATGAAAAAAAAAAAAAAAAAAAAAAAACTATTAACACACATTAATTTTTGGTCCATAGCATTTTTATATTACAATATGTAACAGAAAAACAAGATTTTCCGAAATGAAAGGGGGCCCCGAAATGATACTGAGCTTCCGCTAGCTTCAAAGCTTAATCAGGCCCTGACTATAAACTAAAAACATTTAATTGGAGCACACTCATCTTGCACGAATGGAATCTGGGCTAAGTTTTTATAACTAGAGCACCAGCAATAGTTTTCCTCTTCGTGCTTTACTCAAAGACCTCACTGCAATTCATGTTTAATTCTTTCCTCTTGTGTTTTAAATTCTGAATTGAATGTTTGCCAATTACAGATGATATTCCATTTTTCATTAATAAACCTCTTTTCTCTTTTATGAGTGAATTAAATGTAATTATAACAATTTCTCTGTTTATTTTAACTTAATTTCCTTGAATTTTGCATATTTTCTTCTGATTTCAGTAAATCTTTGTTCATGTACTTATGAGCTAGAAAAATTACTAACCATTTAATTGGAGCATATTAATTATTTTATACGGATAAAACCAGAGCTGCCGGATTTTAGCCAGGCCAAAAATCGCTTAAATAATCTGGTGTGTCACTCACACGACTTTCTCTTACCGTACATTTCAATACTATAAAGATAAGATTGCATATTAAGTCTTAAGATCAGTAGTGCAAGATAATAAAGTTCAATGTACTTTTAAAATAACCTAAAATAGGCTTATGATAAGTTTTATTTGACATGTAATTCTCTGTGTGTGTGTATGTGTGTGTGTGGGGGGGGGGGCTACCTCCCCTTCAATTATAGTGGATACAATTATTTAAAAAAAAAAAAAAAAAAAAAAAAAACTAAAAGCAGTCTTTGGGGACTGCCGATAGAAGTGAAAACTAAGTAACTTGTGAATTGTATCATCGAGCTATTAGATTATTATTTTCGAATTATTTTTGGTTTGTAAAGAAGTGTTTATGATCTGTATCATGATTCGGCACAATATTTGTAGCTACCCAAATTAAATGAACTAGGCCTTATATTAGGTAAAAGGTAAAAGTATTGTAATATGACTAAAATAATTTTCTTTCTTTTTTTTTTATTATTTATTTGAAAATTTATATTGAAAGCAAAAAGAAGAATATAACAGTCTGTATAAAAACACGTGCTTGTACTTAGTGAACTATGTATATACTGTGGGAAAAGTACATACATACATAGAGTATAGAACTAGAAAGAGACAGATGCCTGTAGCCAGTATACTACTCGTATTAGTATACATTATATATATGAGGCATGCCGCGCCGTGCGCTACATATATGGATATATATGTAGAGAGATATACTTTTTGTGTATATATAATGCATACTAATAACGCACGGAGGTATATCTATGTACATATATACACAGTATACATATAGCTCATGGAAAGCGTTCGGTGACGATGACGCGAGTTCCATGATTTTTGTTCACCCAAAAAGTGCTCAACGCGCCTAAAGAAGTTTTCACTTCAAAAAAAGATCAAAGCATTCATTTGCCTTCAAACTTGCCAATCTTGATCAAATTTTTAAGTGGCAACCAAATACGGACCGAATTTGAATTTCCTGCAGCTGTTTGTTTTTAAGTTATGCTGATAACAGATACACGTACAAATCGACCGCCAAAAATTTGGACTTTTATAATAAGGGTATCTCAAAACGTGATATTTAAAAAAAAATACTTTGTTAAAGTATGCATATGAAAAATTAATTTAATTTTGCTTTCTGAGCAGTGTTCGTCGTCATAGTAAAATGCAGCAAAACACTTCCTTAAAGGGCAAAACTGGGAAAATTCATTAGTGGCCAGTGGCCGGTACTCTCAGTTTCATTAGTAGCCACTTTTTTAAGTTAGTGGCCACTTTTCACATGATAAGACTATTTCTTTCAGACTGCAAAAAGCATTGACACCATTTTGCAGAATAATTACCACAAGAAAAATATGAAAATAAGAAATACATATAATAATAAAATTAACACAGGGACACTGAAATTGTAATTTGTAATTACGCTCTTTTTAAAAATCCTAAATTGCACATCCTAAATTAAAATCTGCTTAGGGCTGTAATAATAACAGCAAAAGTTTATCTTTCAGATAATTCAGTAGTACTTTTTTTTTTCAATTTATTTAAGTGAAATAAGCTGTTATCATTCACAGTTCACATTGATATTTTCTAGTAAATGAATCAACTGATTCATCATCATCACAACCTTTTACATGGTCATGTGTAAATACAGTTAGTAGTTTTATTATTTTTTCTCATTTCTAAAGACACTCTTTTAAATGATTTTATTTCAATATAATTAAAATACTTCCTCTTAAAAAGTATAGATATGGAAACTTAGCTGCTTCATTAAAAATAATTTACTTAGCTGCCAAATTTGTAGCTTTAAAAATAGGGTGATTTCTACTTTAAAATGGGAAGGGAAAAGGAAGATTTCTACACAAAAGAAAGCAAATACAAAAATTTTTGAAAAATACACATTTAAGTCAAATCAAATTTTGATACACACATTTGTCAACTATCTTAAATGGGTTAAATATACACTAAATACTATGGAGATATTAATGGAAAAAGATTGTGCTTTGCAGGACATTTGATTATTAACTGCTTGTGGAAATGGAGCTCACATGTGTGTGTGTGTGGGGGGGGGGGGGAGGGTACATCTATATTCTTCTTTATAGGTTCTAGAATCTAATCAAGAAAGTTTAAAATGAATATTTACATTTGTGTTATGGATAGAGAAAGATTGTAAACCACAAGACTTCAGTAGAGCATGTGATTGCCAATCATTGGAGGAGGGGGGGGGGGGGGATTACAAGAATTATGAGTAAGAGATATTAAACAATTCTACTTCTTTACAGATTCTAGAATCTAATAAAGTAAGTTTAAAATATATATTTATATTTTTGCAGCAAATGGAGAATTAGAAATCATAAACTTTCTATAAGCTGTGTGATCACAGATCGTTAGGGGGAGGGGGGGGGCAAAAAATTATATGAGTGAGACATATTAAACAATTCTACTTCTTTATAGGTTGTAGAATATAATAAAGCAAGTTTAAAATGAACATTGACATTTATGCCATGGATGGAAAAAGATTGGAAATCACGAGGCTTCGATTGCCTATCGTCACTCGATTTTTAGATTATTTTAATGATCATAAAAAGTGGCGACTTTAGTGGCGATCGATGCATAATTTTTAATCGCCATCTTTTTTTATTTAGTCGCCACGTGGCCGGTGGCGACCGTTAATTTTGCCCTTTAACTTCCATCAATTGTGTACTGATAAGTATAAAAGATTTAAGTCCAAAAATGTCGATTTTGAGTTAAGTACATAGTCAGACTCAGAAAAAAATTCTCTATCGATTGGTATAAAGGATTTAAATCCATGTCATTTAGTCTTTGAGAAAATCCATTGGTAAAAAAAAAGGTTCGTCAGAAATTTAGCATTAATCTTTGGTATAAAATATTTAATTCAATTTTTCCCCATTATTAAATGAAGATTGACAATCACTGAATGGTATAAAGCGTATAAACCAACATAATCCCTTTTTCCTAATCGATTCTTCTGATTAGTTTTTAATTAGTTTAACTTTATTTTTCGTCTCCTGAAAAATCAAGAATATGGACTTAAATCCTTTATACTTATCAGTACAGAATTATATTCAATAGAAAAGAACGTTTAGCTTTATTTTGGGTAGCCCTGTATATTGGCTATAATCAATATGCACTATAAATAATATTGTGTTCTTAAATTTAGTCCCACTTGAACGACATCTAACACAAAAGGAATTTCAATTCCTTCAATTTTCAAATATAGAAGCAATATATCAAAGTACTTTGGGTAGCCCTGTAAATGAATTATTTTCATATTATATTTTACATAAAACACGTTTTTACACATATAAAATATATTTTTTCGTTTTATTTGGTTTAGTGCTGTCTATAAATGATAAACTCTACTTACCTGCAATTTCCCCCATAGATGTGTAATGTATTTGATTTATCTTGGATGCCCTTTGTATCCGAACCTTTCGGTTGATCTCAGCGAAAAGTTTAGTGTAGCATTCCTATATGATACAAGTTCAGAATACCAAGTTAGGGCTTTCTGCTATTATTTGTTCTTGAGATATGCTGATAGCAGACAGAGACACACAGACCAACTGCTAAAAACGTAATTTTTGGATTCAGGGAACTTCAAAACATGTAAATATAACAAAAACTTAATTTCGAAAATTTGAATAAAAAACAATACTTTCTCTACCATATATATATATATATATATATATATATGGGTAAGAAAAAGTATAGAGGCCGGCTAAAATTAAAAAGGTCGGCTTTTATTAATTTTTTATTAAATTTCATTTTTTAATGTTGTGATATAATGTTCAATACTATTTAAATTATTAATAAATAATTCTTATTCAATAACTTTGACATAGAAAATAAAAAGTACCAATCATTTGCCTTGGTTTTTAAATAAAAATACACTTTTTACATTTCTTCTGTTTTTTTAGCACATAATTAGGTAATAAATTTTTATTTTTTATTTGTCTTGACAGTTGCGAAAGTACTTTTTTCTTTCTTTTTTTTAGAAATTATTCAATAACTCTTTTAGAGAACTTGAAAGATCTCATAAAACTGTCAAGTTTTTTAAAAGAGTTTTTTAAAGAACTTGATGATAGATCTCTAAAAAAAATTTTTTTAGCTTCCAAACCGAAAAAAAATTGCACTTTTCATCTTCATTTCAAACTTCCGCACTTTATAGGAGAGGTGATTTTATAGGTTGATAGATATCAGTAACCAATCTAGTTGATTCTGAGCCGAATTCCCTGTTATGAAAAATATTTGGTATCCAAAATCAATTTCCCCCTTTTCAATATAAATACAGGGTTCTCCATAAGTGTGTAAACATTTTAAAAATTCATAACAATTGAATGAATGGACTCTTCCCAGTTTCGTCTGCTCAATCACGTGATAGAGGAAAACGAATAATCGAATTCTGAGAATCGAATTCAAATAAATATTGTTCTTAAGAACAAAAATGTTAATATTTAATATAAAATAAAATAAAAGTAATATTGTGCATTTTTAAACTGTAGAATAGTTGTATTTGTAAATTTAGTAATTTTTTAAAAACACTTTATGTGTTTATTTATTTTCAAATATAGGAATCGATTTTTTATGTTCAGTGTCACTGTTACATTAACTGATCTAGCAATAAATAATAGCTTGTTCTTGTGGAATGTTTATAGATTATAATTTGAAATTTTAAAATGTTTAAATGATGCTGTATAAAAAAAAAAAAAAAAACACAGATTAAATACGATTGATCAAAAACAAGAATAGAGAATACGTTATTTCAGCAATCGCTATAGATAAACAAGACTTCGTCTGCTGTTTGTTTTTCCTCTATCATGTGACGTCAGGTGGGAAGAGCCCATTGATAGAATTGAATGTGGTTTGCATAAAAATCATTCTCGTGAAGGATTATTATTATTGTTGGGTTAAAAAAAAAAAAAAAAAAATTAAGAATTTGTCGATAGAGGGCGCTGTGCGTGACCAGATCGCACATTTCCAGGAAAAACTGTACTTATTCGCATGCAAATGTTTACAGGTATATAAATCCTGTTCTACGTGTCCGTCGTCACCACAAATTACAGTTTGCAAACGAGTTATAACACTGCTAACTGCGGCTTCAGTCGACGGTGCTTACGAGTACCTGAGGGAAAAGAACTTCACCAATAACGCTTTATCCACCAAGACAGCATCCCAATTAAAACTTCATGTTTTGCACAAGTAGGAGGTAAAATAGAAATAAACTGTGTTCTAATCGCAAAAGTGTGCAATTTATAGGACTTTCATTTGCATATTTTTCTTTCACTTCCGTGCGAAAAATTTAACTATTTGTCTAACTATAGTCGACAACAAATTTAACTATATTTTTTCGCAAATCGCGTTCAGTTCTATCAATTCATTCAATAGTTATGAATTTTTAAAATGTCTACAGACTTATAGGACAAGAAGGAACGAGATGAAGAAAGCGTTCAATGTATTACACTTATTAATGTGCTACACATTATTTAATGTATTACATATTTATCATATTCTTTACTTATTAGTTGCTAAAATAGCAAGAATTTGAATATATAATTTTGAATTTTATACATATAAAAAAAATTCTTTTTATACAAAATGGAAGTAGTAACATATGTTTGTTAAATGCATAAGCTCGGTCTTTTTTAATCAAAGTCAGGTCTGGTCTTTTTGATAAAAAGGCCGGCTTTTTTGAAGCCCTGGATAAAACTTACTTACGTTTCCAAAAAGTTGTCAAATTGATGCCAAAAATAAATAAGTGAATATATTTCTTATGTCGGGGAAAAAAAAAAAAAAAAAAAAAATGAACGGTTTTTTTTTAAAGATATTCTCAACTCGACTCGTCTCACTAAAATATTTTCACCCCGACCTGAATCACATGGGGGGGGGGGGGAATCAGCCTGATCCCGACCAAAAAAAAACCTGCGAGTAACGTGAACGTTAAATAATTATAAAAAGTTAAATGATGCATCTCACAAAAATTGATGTTATTATCAATTTAAAAAATTTATACACATTGATAAGTGCTGTTCATGATGCTAATAATATGCGTTGTTCTAAAAGGAGTAATATTTTATTTTTAAAACCAACTTTTTTTTTCATTATTATTAGTTCACTGAACTGAGTCCGCGTACTTAAATATTGCTTATATATTATTTTTTATCCTCGCGTATTTTATTAATGATTCATCAAAAAATTTAAAAACATAAAAAAAAAAAGTTTTTTTTAACCTTTATAATTATTTCTTTATTTAAGCGTAACTACTTATAGAAAAAAAATTACTCCACAAATAAAGTGATGTGGAAAAAAGAAAAAGGGCGACTACTATAAAAGTACTTCGAAATAAATTAGAAATGTATTTTTTAACTTAAATTTCCTCCAAAGTAAATATTTGAAAACACTTTATGCTATTTTTAGAACACCTAATGATCTTTACTTTTAGCTGTTTGCCGCCCAGTAAATGATTTTCGTCGCGGACTACAAGATTTTTCACAAAGTTGCTATAGTATTATTGTGAAGTGTTCAAACTTCGGAATGGCAGCATTCAAAGCTCTCAAATGGGAAGTGTCGGGCTTGATCCCAAGTCGGTGCTGCCCAGACGGTGTAGTGGTTAGCGTCCCTGACTTCTACTCAGTTGGGCCCGGG
This sequence comes from Salticus scenicus, assembly GCA_963930645.1. NCBI lineage: Eukaryota > Metazoa > Arthropoda > Arachnida > Araneae > Salticidae > Salticus > Salticus scenicus. The sequence goes on along the minus strand of OZ005658.1, from coordinate 116,897,952 downwards.
TTCGAATCCCGGAAAAGGCATGGATGTATGTATTGTCCTTGTTCTTGTTTCTGTTCTTGTAATAAAAACTTGTAAATCTTTGTGGTGTGAATTATTCGAGATATAAGCGGCCCTAGAGGCAAGCAATAAATCTCATGTACCCATCAAAACCGAATCCCAAGTCGCACTTATCAACCTAACTGTTAGGAGTTTTCTCTCAAACTCGCGTAAATACGGGCTAGCATCTTTTAGAAAGACCTCACATGGAGGGCCGATTATGTACCATCTATAAGGGTATGCCTTAATTCGAACAACCAGAACTAAACTTAGGAATTTTCTTTGTAGACTAAGAAATTGCATACTAAAGCAACGTGAACTTTTTAGACGCCAAATACGGGATAATGCGTGATAGGGAAGTATGATTTGGCGTCTTTATTATGGTTACTGCCTTTTTAATGTCTTGTTTAGTTACTTCATCTTCTTGCTCTCAGCATTAGAAAGTGAAAGCTTTCAAATTATTGCGGTAAACGTCGACAAGAAATATGACTGGTGAGGTAAGATTTTTAAAGCTTTTTCTACATTTTAGACACTGTTTTGTTGATAGATGTCGACATTTCCCCCCCCCCCTTTCAAGTATGTTTTTTTTTCATGCTTCAATAGCTTTTCAAATGAAGATTTACGGTTTGAGAACAAATTAAACCAGATAAAATCACATTAGCAGGTCCTATCTGTTGATTTTTTAAATCACAACCTGACTGTCCTGATCTTACCCACGTGTGCATAATTGAAGCAACTTATTTTAATCTTTAGCGCATAATTTTTAATTAACTGAACATAAAATTTGGATAGTATGTACATTATCAAATCATTAATCGAGCTTGATATAATTTTAGCAAGAGTAATAGTTTTTAGACCTATATTAATTAAATTTTCTCAGAAATAAACTTTGGAAAAAATGAATAATTTTAAACAATTTTAAAAGAGAAAACTATCTGAAAAATAATGTTAGGAACCATTAGAGACACGGTTTGAAAAAACACCTTCTCCCCCCCCCCCCCCCTTCCCAAGAAACTTTTTTTTATGGGACTTTTTTGGGTTCTGTTGAAGTTTTTCGAGTTTTGCGGGAATTTTGAGGAACATTCCTATTTTATTTATTTATTTTTAACATAGAATATAGTATTAATAAGCCGATTATAATAATAATAAAAGCAATTTTCATTAAAATCAAAATTTTAATTTTGAAATTTCTAAAGGCTTTGTATAATTAAGTTATAAAGAATTTTTTAAAAAATTAAATACTTATGCTTTAAATATTCGGAAATTCTGTTTATCTGCCCTTTACAAAAAAAAAAAAAAAAAAAAAAGTTGATTATTTGATATTGCATTAATAATTATTCTCATATTCAATAAATTTTCATCAATTGTTTTGATTTATTGTCATTCTATTAATTAGAAGTATTTCACTGTTAAACTGTTGAGCTATTTTTTTTTTTTTTAATTTGATTTTACCATGTTTTTATTAACTTCTATTCTTGTTTGTTTGTTTGTCCGGTACAAATCTTGCAATCGAATTTTAACTAACTTCCCTTCTAGCTATAGACATTTGAAACTTTCACAGTCTCTCAGAACCCGGTGACAACACAATACCTCGAAGTCCGATTTTCGAATTTTTGATTAGTTTTCTTAAAATTAATTAAAGTATGAAAATAATAACGTTAAAATAACCATTAAAATATTAGCTATAATTTAATTGTTGCTAAAAAAATTTACGAGTTCATTTTCTTTCAACATAAAAATAAATACATTTGATTAAACGTGAACGTTAAAAAATTATAAAAAGTTAAATTATGCATCTCACAAAAATTGACGTTACTTTAAAAATTTTATGCACATTGATAACAGCTCTATGATTCATCAGAAAATTAAAAACATGGTACATAAAGTTTTTTTTTTTTTTAAATCTTATAATTATTTATTTATATTTTACATTCCATGTGTCCTGTAGTTTTCTCTTTCTTTCTTTTTTTTACAAACTGTTTTCTTGCTTTTATTTGTTTTGTACAACTTTTTCATTGTGTTTTAATGAGATGATATTGAATTTATTCTACGGCGTGTTTAAAGATTTTGTTCTTTTTGTATTTATATGTTTATTATAAGCTAGTTAAAAATGTTATTTTTAAAGATTCTGAAAAAAAACCTACTTAGGATTTTTCAAGTGGTCTTTATTGAGAATTTCAACCTTTTTTTAAGGGGGGAGGAGGCAAAATCAAGCGAAACCCGGTTAAATATGTGTATTACGGTACAGAAAGCTAAACACGCCTCAAAATAATAAATAACACCGCATTTTTCTTCCTATATTATTATTATTTTTTTTTTTTTACATGTTAATAGCATTTTTTTTTTTTTTTTTTTTTTTTTTTTTTAATTAAAGATGAAAATTTGATCATATGTTCGTTTTAAAATTTTTCATTGATGTATTATTTTATCGATGCTTATAGCTTACAAATAAATAATTAATTTACTTTTTTCCAGAAAAAAAGTCCGTTATGGAAAGAAAGCAGAATAATATATCCAGTTTTAATTTCAGGGGTCGATCCAGGCAAAATTTGGGTCCCTTTTGCGGCCCCTTCACAAAATTCCACATAGGAAAAAGGGATGCTTCACAAAATTCAAATTCATAGAAAGGGACCCTTCACAAAATTCATATTCATAGAAAGGGACCCTTCACAAAATTCATATTCATAGAAAGGGACCCTTCACAAAATTCAAATCCGTAAAAAGGGACCCTTCACAAAATTCAAATTTATAAAATGAGTCCCTTCACAAGATTTTGTTTTATAAAAATGATCCTTTTATTAAATGTTTTCATATTTTCAGTATTATTTTTAATTAATGCCTTAATTTGGCTCAACGAAACTCTATTAACTTGATATTAAGCATTACATAAAGTGATTGTAAAAACGGAAGATTTTACACATTATTTTACTTTTTCACAAAAATATTTTATATTTCACAAAAATAAAAATTTCACAAAAATATTTTGTTTTTCACAAAAAAGGGTCCCAAAAATTAAAACCTGGATCGACCCCTGAATTTAACATATGGGGTAGGAGACAACCACAAAGGATTTTTCTTTCTTTCGATTACAGCTAATTTTACAAGACTGTTATTACATATAGGGGTAAAATGTCCCGAAAATTGTACTGAATGTGCATACAACTCTGCCAGCTTTTGCAATTTGTATGTCATTTATTACTTTAAAATATGCGCAGTATTCATATTTGTACAACCTACTATGGATACAACTAGTTTGGTTAGAAAGAGTATGATTATAATGTATATCCATTTGTAATCTGAACATAGAAAATTTTGTTCTGAAATATTGGAACATGGAAGAATAACGCCCACAGGCGGGACCTTATTGCCAAAAAGACGAAAACATGCGTTCGTGAAAGTGTTCAAGTAGTACGCAAATTTTCAATTAGTTTTTGAAAAATCCTATATCCACCGCTTTCTAAAGGGTCCCGACGAATTTTCACAATTTTTATAATTAAAATGTTATAAAATATTATTTAATTGTTGTTTTTTTATATGCTCAATATTTTGAATAAAAAATATTTATTATACTAAAAAAAAAAAAAAAACTTTGAAACCTACGTAGCACCATAAAAATTAAAACCTGGATCTTACTCTGACGTTTTAACATTATGCGAATATTAACTTTTATCCTGAATTTCAATGTTTATCACTATTTGAACACTTTTTTCCGTTGTAAATTAAAGTTAATGACCTGAAATCTGCAGTAGGCGTAGACCAGACAATCCCAGATTACATATCGGCTTAATACTGTACATTAATCGGATCATCAAATCTATTTATATTTTATATCAATATTGATTAAAAAGGGCTTTCAGAGATTTTTGTCTGGAGTTTTCTTTTTTTTTCTCCCCCCCCCCCCCAAAAAAAAAAAAAATAATAATTAGTTTAGCGCTAAAACCAAACAATTAACTTATATTATGCAACAGTTTTTTTAGCATTTTTTTCCCTATTTTTCATCGTTTTTTAAATTTAATTCATCTCTGTTCAGCAGATAGCAGCACTATTCTGAAATTTAACAAACAATAATTCTTGGAAGCCATGCAAAAGTCACTCTAAATTTCTTAGCAGGCGGGAGTGTGTAGTTACTACTTTAATGATGCATTCATGCCTAGTTTTTTTTTTTTTTTTTTTTTTTTTTTTTCACATTATAAAGGACCGTGCTATTATTTTGAAGTGAAACCACTTTTGCAGTTTTTCTTTTTTTTTTTAACCTTCGGAACTTTTATAAAGTAAAAAAAAAGTATGTAATCTTGTCAAAAATCCGACTTTCTAAATGTGTATCACATAAGGATGCTACACTAAACTTTTCGTTAAGATCAAGCAAATGGTTCGTGTACAGGGACACTCAAAAGTATTCAAATACATTACGTCTATGGGGGAAATTGCAGGTAAGTAGAGTTTAACATCTATAGACTTCACTAAACCAAATGAAACGAATATATATTTTTTTGTAATAGAGATAGTCAACGGGGGAAAAAATTGTGTATGTAGGAGCCTCGTCTGGGGGGTGAAGTCCCCCCTCGAGGGGAGTAAATTTTCATGATGGGTATATTTCAAAAGAGCTCGCCAATACCATATAAAACTCTATCATATAAAACTCTCCCGAAGCCTAATTTGAATTGTTTGACAGAGGTTTACATAACATCGTTATCTTACCTCTTAATCTCCAACCTGTATTTATAGTATTATATTTCAGGGTAAGAGAAAGTCGTATGAGTGACACACCAGATTATTATTATTATTATTATTTGTTCCCTCCGTTGGCATTTTATTTGTTGGGGGTAGCTATGGTTGGGCCACCATAATGAACAGCTTTATGAGTCCAACAATTATTGATGTGTTAAATTTGCATATGACGGCTCATTTTTAACCAGTGTGCAATTTTATAAAAGCTATATAATATTATTCCACGCATTAAAATATCGCCAAGGATGTTTATTATTTGCTAGAAAATATAAAAATAATAAATACCAAAATGTATTGCTAAAGTAAAATACTACATATGGCCAACGATTGGGCCGCCAATATAGCCAACGTCCATTTATATGACCGTAGGCCAACAAAAAATCCACTGCTATTTCAGTGTTGGCTTATATAAATTTTGTTTGTGGATTTAATAATTTGGTAACTGCCAGGTTCGATCCTAGGTCACGTTTGTCGACCTAGCTGTTCAGAGTTTTCCGTGGTCTTCTCCAAAATCTGCGTAAATACGGGCTAGGACCCTTTAGAAAGACGTCCCTCCCCACACGGAGAGCACACTACCTTTTGCTCTTCCTGTAGTCAACCGGCTTTACTCCCAAAAACACCTGTATATCATTTGTTTTATTACATAAACAGGAGTGTCACTTTTCCGATGAATGACGGATTTTCGCTTTTTTACAAATTTTTTCTGTTCCCCCTGTCCTCAAATTTAAGATCGGCGATCAAACGAGCCATCAAAGTCCTGCAATTTTCAATCTTTCTCCATTCACAACATAAACATCAATATGCATATTAAACTTTCTTCATTGGATTCTAGAACATTTAAAAATATAGGATTGCTCAATATTTCTTATATGCATAATTATATTGCCACCCCCACCCCCCTTTTAAACTAGCAATCGGTTACTAAACCTGATGGAGCTCTGCAATTCTCAATCTTTCTCCATCCATAACATAAGTGTCAGTGTTCATGATGAACATGTTTTATTTGATTCTAGAATTTATAAAGAGGTAGAAGTATTTCCTTATGTGTAATTATTTTGTTTCAAATTATGTTAAATTATTATTATTGATTACCATATACAGACTGATAAAGTACCATTCATTTATATTGCTTAAAATATAACCTTTCAATTGCAAAGTAACTGTTTTTCAATTAATTATATTCAAATTATATTTTTATATATTATTACTAGCAGACCCGGCCACGCGTTGCTGTGACTAAGTTATACGGCTGTAATCTATTTAGTACAGTCAAATTATTATTTACGAACAAAGACGAAAACGTTGTAGCCGATGTAAAAACCCACAGGGTTGAGATTTGAAACTTAGGTCAAAATTTGGAAGCGATTGATAAAAATTTTCGTAGTGTTGATATTAAGCACAAATTAATTTTATTGTAGGGTCCTATAAATTTTAATGGAGAAGTGATATATATTATTTATAATGCTACTTTGGATAAAATTGCTAAAATGACTAATATATAAATTAAATTCTATCAAAATTCTATTAAAATAAAAGTATAAAGGAAACAGACGATTTTAAAATCAATTTTTATGGAGGAGTGAAATACAATATATGCTATAATGGATAATTTTACTATAAAATGACCTCATCATTTTAAATATTTTAAAGAGGGCAACAGCTGTAGTTATAAAAAGGAAAACAATAAGGCTAAACCAGAAAAATAAGTAAATTTGATACATATTTTAAAACTTTAAATTTGGAAATCTTATGAAACATTGGACATTTAAAGTAAATACATGTATCATTTTAAATAGAAAAAGATATTGGAAAAGTTTAGTGTATTTTAACGAAGTGATGAGAAGTTTTTGAGTATGTTAAATTTTTAATAGTAAATTCAAGTTAATAAAGATGGGAAACATTGAGGATTAAGATAAGAATAATTATAAGATTTTAAAAAAAAAAAAAAAAAAAACTTTATATATACCATGCTTTTAAATTTTAATATACTAATAATATACTAATTAAAAGGAAAATGATAAATATTCTATCATAGTTTGAAGTCAAATTTGTTTTCAAATGTCTAAATAAAATATCTGATGTAAGATACTAATATTTTGCAGCGGAATAGATTTCATTTCTGTCATCCTTGGCGAAAAAAAAAGAATATCGCCAAATTATCTGGCGAAAATATTTAATTCCTTTCAAAAATCATGGTTATTTTAACAACTTATATTAAAAGAGTAATGAATAATATGAAACAATATTTCGTACAATACATATTACATGTCATACATACGTACAATGAATAATACATATTACATTTCGTACAATGCATACATCTGGCATGTATATTTTCGTGTTACGCTTTTGATCGCCAAATAATAATAATAATAATAATAATAAAAAGCCAAGGGCGACAGAGTTTTGAAATTTAAAATTTTGTCAATTTGACAGGAAAATAATTCAATCTAACACCCGCGATAACTAATACATATCTATATCCAAATATAAGGATTAAAATCGGGAAATAAATTTCCTCGATTTTTAATAATTTCTTACAAAAAATCCAGTGGGCAATTAACATAGGAAATCTTTTTCTTGGCTGCACAGTGAGTCACACTTCGCTTGCGTATAGAACTCATAGATATAGTATAGCATATATAGAATAGAGTGATCATTGGGAAGAAAAAAGTTATTCCTTTTCATTTGGGAAAAGACGACGTTTTTACCAAAATATGGCCGTCTTTCCCCGAGTGAATACACACGGGAATACATACTAATACTTTAGCAAATAAAATTTATGAATAATTTATTTGCTAAAGGGGAATGGAAGACTCCAGATACAGTTTCAAATTCATATTTCTTTCTTCTTTTCTTTTCTTTTCTTTTTTTTTTTTTTTTTTTTTTTTTTCAATACCACTTAATGGCTGTTTCCAAAGCTTTCATTTTTTTTTTTTTTTTTTGGCATCAAAAATCTTTGTACGATAACATGGGGATGAGAGATCTCTATATATTACTATATCTATGATAGAACTACATTAGCACTTTATCAATGTGTATAAAATCTTTAAATTGATTATGACGTCAACTTTCGTGAGATGCATAATTTAACTTTTTATAATTTTTTAACGTACACGTAATTTATATATATATACAGATAATTTATACATTAATTATTTTATTGTATATTAATTTACTGAATTCGCTTATAAATATACGAAAAATGTCAGAAATTTTACTTCACGCGATTTCCTCTTTTTTGAAATTTTTTGAGTGGCGTGTCTGCCTAAAATTTTCGATTTGTCAATTTGGTTGTTGACCCTGAGTTCATCATAATGGAAGATTAAAAAGAACTTTCTTAACCTTCAGTGCCTCCCCGCACCAAGAACACGAGTTATTAATAAAGGTGAAAAACGAAGTTTGATAAACTTTTTTCTGTACTTCATTGCTCTTAGCATCTGCGAGGTAAAAAGTGCATTGATACTCTCAGAGAGAAAAAAAAAAAAAAAAAAAAAAAAAAAAACAGGTTGTGCAAACATCGATAAGTATAAACCAGTCGTAGCTAGCTGCAAAGGGTCAAAATTGCTTTTCTCTTTTATGTGTAATATCAATTAGCATCAAAGTCACTTTGTGTTAAAAGATGGCAGACGTTATAAATATTATTATTATAAATGACAGTCTTAAAATTTATAAAAATCTGTATTAACAACATTAATTAGAATGTTGAGCGGTGTAGAATTTTTTGCATGTAAATTCTGCTTTAGTTTTTTGAAAATTTTTCTAAAACGGATTAAAAAAAGCAGTATTAAGTTAATTAAAAATATTAAGTATATACAAATTTATGTAAAATTTAAAATTCTTGGGTGGCTAGCAATCGGGAAAAATTGAAGAATCGGGGAATTCCGAAAATCTGGAAAAGTCGAGGAATTTCGTTTTAAGTCGGGAAATTTTGACAAATTTTGTGTAAGTAATCTATATTAACAGCTCTCTTCACTTACCGTCGCCAGAAGTCCGAGCCAATGTTATTCTATGGGAAATTTAATTTACAAATAACTTATTAACTAATACATATTTTTAAATTCTGTTTTCATATTCAGAAAATTCCCAAATGTTAAATTGACGGACCTTTTTTAAAAATGTATTTTTTTTTTTTAAATCTTTAATATTTTATTTTGAAATTGCAAAATAAAAAATTTCACATTGAAAATTCGTATTTTGCAGCTTCAAAAAAAAAAAAAAAAAAAAAAAAAAAAACTTTTTTAAAAAAGGTCCGTCAGTTTAACAGCTGAGAATTTTCAGCATGTGAAAACAGAATTTAAAAATATGTATTAGTTAATAAGTTATTTGTAAAGAAATTTTCCCGTAGAATAACATTAGCTTCTGCTTCCGGTGACGGAGAGTGAATCGGGCCCTTAATCATTAAATTATTAATATTATTTTAAATTGCTAAATTTTTCGCTAATGTCGTGAAATTTTCATGGGAAATAAACAGTAAAATTCAGGGAAAGGTAAGGGAAAGTCTCTAAAAATAGTCAGAGAAAAGTCAGAAAATTTAGAAAAGTTTAAATGCTTAGCAACCCTGAAATTATTTGCATAAAAAAAGTTCAAAATTTTGAATTTAAATCTTTTGAACATTTGTAAAATACTTCCTGCTAATTAATATTTAATGTAAGAATTCATACATTTTTACATTGTTATATATTTAAAATATATTAAAAGTATAATTGAAAGTAAGTTTGAAATAATACAACGTTAATTTAAAAGATTTAAAAAACAAGTTTTTATTCCAAAATGTACAAGAAACTCTCTCAATTTATATACAAACAAATTGTTGCACGTTTTTTTTTTTTTTTTTTTTTTTTTTTTTTTGCTATAAAAGAAATATATATTTCATATTATAGAAATATATATTCTTATTATATGTAAATGAATTTCCTTTTGTGTCAAACAAAAAAAAAAAAAAAAAAAAAAAAAAAAAATGAACACCTTTCTTGACATCAACTTGTTTTACCTTTTTAATAATTTTAAAATTAAAATTGTGATTTACAAATATCTTTTAAACCATTTATCCGATTGAACTAAAAAATACGGCGTTAGTTAGATTTTGCTCCGATTAATAAGTATACCAGTTTTCGTAGGGATTGGTTGAACGGTATACCTTTGCATAACGTATTAAACCTATCATATTCAAGATGAATTTCAGCAAATAATGATAAAGCCGATTGAAAGCAGTAATCCTGTTGTACTAACAAAGACATGTAAAAATAATGAAAACATTTTCATGGATCAAATATCACCCTCTATTTAATAAAATATCCCACTTCTTGGATTTCAGACCTCACAGATGAAAACCGGGTACGTAATTAACCGCATCTTCGATACCTTGTCCCCGAAAGGGGCCCAGAATTTTACCGAAGGTATAAACAAAGAATAAAAAAATCATTTATTGCATTCTTAGGTGTTAACTTTTAGTCCATCAAAAGAAATTTCGTCCAGGTGATACAGCTAGGTTAATCTTGTATTGCATGTGCCTATCTTTATCTTTTTTCTGATCTTTTCTAATTCTCTCCCTCTTTTATAATTGAAGAGATCTTAAGGTGCTGAAGTCTTAAGGTATTAGTTTTTATACACTAGGTTTGGTGTAGGTTTTAATTTTTACTTCCATTACCCGACTACCGTAGGTAATGGAAGTATTGTATTCGGTCCAAAAATTCGATGTCAAGTTTTCACCTGATTTACATGTTTTAAGGTCTCCTAAGTCCAAAGAAATAGTTTTCGGTAATAGGTCAGTGTGTATGGTTTTTTTTTTTTTTTTTTTTTTTTTGGGGGGGGGGGGATCTTCTGACTATTATATCTCCGAAACTAATAAAGATAGAGCTACGAAACTTCAGAATTAATATAGAACTGATGTACAGATGAATTTTCCAAATTTTGGGTGAAAATTGGAAAAACGGAAGTGGGACCGTAAGTCCGTATCTCAAAAACGGCTCTAACGATTTTCTACAAATTTGCTACATAAACACTATTAGATGTCCCTTCGAATGATATAGTTGGTTAGTTCAGGAAAATTGATAGGCGCCCTGTATAAATAGCTGAATTTCAGGTCTCGCAAGTGCGTTTTTTTTTTTTTTTTTTTTTTTTTTTTTTGTTTTTTTTTTAAACGGCTGTACGGATTTTTTTTTTTTAAACTCGCCATATTAACTCACTTTTACTACATGTATGTAATTGTTTTCCGTTCAATAATTGAGTATGCCAAGTGTTGGTAAAAGTTGATATCTTAAATACGGCTCTAACGATTTTCTTGAAAATTGTTACATAAATCCATTTTAGATATCCTTTCTCGTATAATGCGTGGTATTAGAGGAAAATTACGTCATCCTGCTTAGGTAGGTCACTTTTAGATCTCGGAAATTGGTGTTTCAAAAAATAACTCTTTTTTTTTTTTTTTTTCTTTTTTAACTCGCTATGTAAACTGTTTTACATGTCTTTATATAATATCAGCTTTCTCTTATAGGGAATTTGTTAGGTGTCTACAGGGTTGAACGGTTTTTTCCATAGTGGAAAAAACCACTGGAAAGAACCTGGTTAAAACCGTCCCGGACAAAATACTGTTTTGTCCACTGTTAATTATTTGCGAGTACTAAATTAAAAATTACCTTTATTCTTTCCATATATATAAAACAATTCTTTATCATTATGTGTATGTGAGAGCTCGTGAAATACAGTCACCTGGTTGCCATTGGTGACCAATATTTTTTTTAACTAGTAATAATGTTTTCAACTTTAAGGAAACTTTTTTTTTTTTTTTTTTTTTAAATATATATTTTGGTGAAATAATTGGTCCCAAAATTGGGCTCCAATTCTACTTTCGCTGTTTTGATTCCTGCTTCTCTCACCACTTTTTGAGACACTGTGTTGAATTAGGGAATTTACACATCGCTGTGCATGTTTCACAACTCAGTGTTAAATTATTGCACCGTTTTAGGGAATTAGTTTACACTGCTCCTGCCTGCGCATGCTATCGACCTGGTGCTGAATTGTTGTATCTGTGTAATGATGTATCATTGCCGATGGTGTATTGATTTAGTGAAAATAATAAAACCAGTTTCATGATGTTAAATTTAAACAGGTGTTTCCTGGTGTTTAAAAAAAAAAATCATTCAAGCCCAATAAATAATTGGTTTTTAGTTGGTATAATAATTGGTATATAGAATCTTAATTTCTATATTCAAGTAAATTTTGAAATGGAACAAAAAAAAAAAAGAAAATGTTGGAGAATATTTGTTTATGGGCTACCAGAATTTTTGTTGGTGACCATATTTTTTAATAAATTCCTGAACCCTGTTGTATGTGAATAAAATCAATTTAAATATTTCAAAATAGACATGCAAAGTTAACAATATTTAATAAACAAATATATCTATTTCTAAGGTTGGATTGGACGCAAAAGTGATAGTTTATAGTTAAAATTTTAATCCCCCCCCCCCACTGCTTTCAACTACATTGTCATCTCCTCCCTCATAGTCATAAATAGGGCTGGATTATTTATCAATATATCCCTAAGTATCGATATTTTTTTAATATCCCGATAACAATATTTAAGATCTAGCTCCTCCAATATATCCCTTTAACGATATTGCCGAGAGCGCACCCGAGTGAACGAAACTCGAGCGAATGAAACCCGATCAGCCAACATACAACAGCTAACGAGAGCGAAACCGGAAGAAAAAAAGCGCCGAATATCTTATTTTAATACTCATTTTCTACTTTCCTCTAATTACTCACTGATAAACTAGAAAAAATAGCCCCACGCCAAACGATTTCTATTGCAACACATATACATATACTTCCTCATCCTTCATAAACTCAAATCTAAACATCACTGCTTTAAAAAGGCCACCGCATAAAAAAAAAATAAAAATAAAAAATAATAATAATAATAATAATAAAAAAAAAATATTTATTGAAAGCCATCTGCTTTGATTATCCCGTGAATAAGCTGACTTCGTTCAAGGTCACGGTTCTACCCCTTCAGAAAAAATTCATCAGACATACTCCAATATCACAATACCTATAATCAGCAGGTGTGTTTACTAAGAAAGAGATTTGATATTAGTCGAAACGATATATCCCTATCCGAGATATCTATTATGGGTTCTGATATATTACACTATACTGATTTCCCAGATTCCTACTCTACATTCATGCATATCGCAGGTGATGGAAAGTAGTCGAAATATTAGTCGAAACGATATATCCCTATCCGAGATATCTATTATGGGTTCTGATATATTACACTATACTGATTTCCCAGATTCCCACTCTACATTCATGCATATCGTAGGTGATGGAAACCACAGAAAAGGCAATATGACGAATGAAAACAATATCTTCTGTTTTAGCTCCTTTCCTGCTATTGGTTCATTGATATCGGTCTATTTCAAAGTGTCGATATAAAATGGCCAATAACATGCTTCAACATGTGTTTAATAAAGATCATCAAAGCCGAACTGATACAGTGATGCCAGATTGGGGATTTTGTCCCCATTTTAGGGAGTTTTGAGGCTTCTGGGGACAATTTTGGAGACCAAATGTTTGTGGGGACTTTTTTGGGGAATTCTAAAATTTTTGGGGACAAATCTGGGGCGTTTTTCAACTTTCTGTCAATGTTGGTAACGTAATGATTTATCCCTATGTCTAGAGACTTTCAATAGCTTTATTGTTATTTGGGGATTTTTTCAAAAATTGCCTTCATTTGGGGAAAAATCTGAGCTTAAATCATAGAAAAATCTGCTTGATATATTTTTTTTTTTGAAAAAAATTTTATTTTCCCTTTTTAGTAGAAATTAAGTTGGGGATTTTTTCGGAAAAAAAAAAAAAAAAAAAAAAAAAAAAACGTGATTTGGGGAAATTTGAAGACTTGTTTGGGGAAATAATTTTCGACCATCTGGCGTCACTGAACTGATATCTACTAGAAGAGTTTTTTTGCAAATTTTCTTAGCGTTTAATAAAAAACTTCTGAAAATATAAGCAATTATGGAATGTATTTTTTTTTATATTATTTTATTATTATTAAATATTTCGATAAAATATTTTTTTTATTAAGACTGTACATCAGTCAGATAGCTTCCTTTCTCCTTTCCCATGTTATCCAATGGGATTTTCGTTGCTTCGTTTTATAAAAATATCTCATTCAAAAATGAAGTTTTTCAAATTCTGTTTTTTGAATATTACTCTTTGAACGGGTCGCCTTTTAGCTTAGTGAGCAATTTTTCGAAAAAATTAATTTAAATATTTTATTTCAATAAGTAAATTATGGACTCTAAGTGTGCATCTCTAAGTAAAATATTTTAATTTATTTTTTCGAAAAATTGCTCACTAAGCTAAAAGACGACCTGTTCAAAGAGTAATATTCAAAAAACAGAATTAGAAAAAGTTCATTTTTGAATAAAATATTTTTATAAAACGAAGCGACAAAAATCCTATTGGATAACATGGGAAGGGAGAAAGGGTGCTATCTAACTGATGTAAAATAAAGTTTTATCGTCAGTAATTTTACAGTGACAGTTTCTTTATAGAATTATATAATATTGAATAGTTTATTACTTTTTTTATGCAGCATTTACATTTCTCTTTCCATTTATTTATTTATTTATTTTATTTTTAAAGCCGTACATGTTAAATAAAATTGGTTTAAATGCAAAATGAGTTAATTTAAGTAACAAAATGAAACTTCAACATAATTTTGTTTAAATAATATAATTTTTATACTGCCAATGTATACATAAATACACACACACACACACAGACACACACACACATTATAATATGTAATTCAAATTCCAATTACTGTGAAACTATTACGAATGTGAATTGAACATATATATTTAAAAGATATTGTAATGATTTGGTAAGAGGATACAAAAATAAAAATGACAAGTAACTGACATTTAGGATGCATATAAGAGTTTTAAGTAAAAAATATTACTTTCTACAACCAAAAAAAGGTGTATTCAATGGCAATTCTGAACTATTTATAATGGCAATTCTGAACTAATTAAAATGATTTTCATTTTTATTTAATACCTGCATCTTAAGACAATTTTTTCTGAAGCTTTATTTTCAGTAGAATTATGAATTTTGATATACTTGGTACAAATAAAACACAGATCACATATTAGCTGTGTTAAAATATGATTTTAAAATAATTAAAGCTTAAAATGGGAAGAATAGAGGATAAACTATACAGAGGTATACTAAAAAGCAATAGTATAAGTTATAAGAAACACAAAACATTAATTCACTTTTTACGATTTTTTTTTTTTTTTATGATAAAGTTATGGTAGTAATATACCAGAAAATACATGGAAAACACTCTATACTTGTATACTTTAAAATTCGTGTGCATATGTCTTTAAAAAATAACAAATGTCTATTTTTTTCTGCCTTGAAAGAAATATCGCAATATATCGCTAATATCGATATTAACTTGGTGATATATCGCGATATTTAATTTCTGATATCGTCCAGCACTAGTCATAAACACCTTTAAAAAATTTGTTATTAAGCATGATGAAATCAATGATTCACATATCTTTCATGGATTTTTTTACTTTCTGAAAATACATAGGTAAGGAAAGTATTGCAATCATGACAAAAATTTGACTTGTGATGTTGGTGTATCTACATGTTTTGAGGCTCTATGAGTTCATTTTTGCTATATTACTATAATGTATGTATATCTGAGTAGAGTGAACACAATATTGTCAAAATGCTTTGTCCAAATGAGCTAAAAGTTGGTGCATATGTTATAGGTTATCGTAGTACAAACTGTATACATCTTGGAGAATCTAGCACAGTTTTATTTATTTATTTATTTTTAACCAGGACACAAAGATAAATTCTTTATCATTATAGTCTATCTATGGGCTCAAATAATTTAAAGTGTGATAGCATCTGAATTCCTTATTCAGTTCAGCTGAAACTTTTATACGCATGTTATCAGTCACTGTCGACTGAATCGTATAGATTTATTTTGGTGAATCTAGCATTTATAGTTTTTTTACAGGGAAATAACGAAAAATTCTGTAATATTATGGCCTATAGTTTGAATTTATTTAAAATGTGATGGCATCTGAAGCCTATTGAGCTTTGAATTCATGTACAAATTATAAGTATATGTCACACAAACTGTATACATTTTGGTGAATCTAACACTATTGGTTCTTTTACAGATACACACAAAAGAATTTGCATGCATCCCGTTCCATTAAACAATATATTATTTGGGAGCAAATAATCAAACACTTATTATAATTTTCTCGTTTGTTTATTTAATGACTTCTCTTGTGTTACTTTATTTAAACAACAGTGAATTACTTTAATGTTCAGAAAGTCGACTGGAGTCACTCAACATTTTTATTCTTTTTCTTTAAGTTTCTGCATATTTATCAAATTGATTAAATATATATACAGTCATACACATATATGTCACATTTATATTATTAAAGACATTACTTTTGTGAAAAATAAATAACTTTTCTATGTGGAAGTAAAATTTAATTTTGTATTTTTTTTATCTGGAATTTCCATTACCAAGTAATATTTTTTTAATAAGAGTATAAAATATATTTTAATAAGAGTATAAATAAGAATATAAAATTATTAAATAATTAAGCATGTAAATTTGATTTTTTTTAATTGTTGGATTGAAAAGTGACATGTTGGTATTGCAAATAAAATGTTATATAGAAATGAAAGCGTTGTTTTGAAAGGACTTGTGGACATAAATTGATAAAAACATTTTATCTACATTTATGAGTTTTTTTTAAACCTAGCATAGAAATGTTAAATAAGATATTTCCAAGTTAAGTAAAAATAATAACAGGAGACTTGGCGTTGGTATATTAAAACCCGAATAAACTACTATGTCAGAAACGGATAGATATTTTTCAAAAACAGATATTTCTCTTTGGCGTTTCTGACATAGTAGTTTATTCGGGTTTTAAGTACCAAATAACAAAGAAACAACTTAAATTATTTTAAACTTTAATATTGAAAATAGTCTTTCGAAGGGGGATAGGGGTGTTACGTTATTCTTCATTTTTAATTGTCAACATTATGTACTGAAGATAACTCAACATTGTGCACGAAATCTTTTTGCCGGCTAAACAGCCGTGTCTATTTCTTTTGTTTTTAAGGATTTAGATATAGTGTTAAATGACTTTTTTTTCCCTCTTAATATCCAGTATGATAATGTTATAATAGTCCACCACAATAGATTTACTTTGTTACATCTACAAACTGTAAACTAATGTAATTAGCATTTTCTTCATGATTTTTTTTTTTTTTTTTTTTTTTTTTTTTTTTTATCATGATTAAAATAAAATTATGCTTTTCATTAATCAAATTATTAATTTTTAATAAAATATTTCTATTGCTAAAATTGTAATTTAAAGTTAAAATTGCAATTTATTGTTTTAACGGAAAAATTTTATGCACTGAACATGTACAGTTCAGTGGGTTTTATTTTGTCTAGTTTCATGTGGTTTTTTCCAGTTTTGTCCAGGTTTATTCCACTTTTGTCCAGCGTCCCGGACTTTTGACGAAAAAGTGGACGAAATGACAACCCTGGGTGTCTATTTCGTTAGGTTAGTTTTATGTCTTGTGATCACATTTTTAAAAAATGCATATAATACGTGAAATAGTGGGTAATGGGAGTCGTGTGGTTGCTTCACACCGGAATTTTATAGCTTAGTTTTGAGAAAAAAGAAATATTATTGGAAATAGAAGATTTCAATTTTAACATTCATTATATTTTGCATTCAATATCAACATAATGTTTCATTGAACTAAATATTATCATCGGACAATTTTTAACCCTACAAAGCACCCAGTTCCATATGTGGAACATCGGCTTTAATCGACCCTGTCGCTATAAAACTATTAGTAGCGACATCTCTCGACATCTTGATAGAAGCTACTGACATTTAGCAATGTAGTAATACGAATCTTTACCTAAAGGTGTCGTTCGTGCTTTTGTTATATTGCACTCAGTGTGAAATTTGAATGAAATTGATACGTTAGTCGTTTGTCTGAATTCAAAAATAAAAAAAGAATAGTTATTGAACAGTTTTGACTCGAAAAAAAAAATACTGTGTGTTATAACGAAGTGTATATTTTGCAGAGGTAAGTTTTTATTTTTATTTTATATTACAATAGTAAACGTATTAGTAAATCATATTTTTTTATGTGTGTTCCACATACGGTACGTTGAGCTAAAAAGTTGATTTTTTCGTAAAGTATGGTTTTATTTTTATTTTTATAAGTTTTCCCTATCTTCTGATCACTAATTACAACCTATATATTTTTGTCGCGCACTAAAAAAAAAAAAAAAAAAATTGAGCTTGTAGGGTTAAGAGAATATAAAAATTCCTATGCACCAAGACTTAAATTAAGATGCAGGAAATAAATATGCGTAATAAGAACAGCAGGGGTGGAAAATTGGCGCATAATTCATACATACTATAATTTACATAATTTTCTTCTTTTTAAAACAACGATTTTATAGGTAGAGAAATGTTTTAAAAGAATACTGGTATGAGTTGTGCGCCCAATTTTCCAGACCTGGAACAGTAACATGTTTTATTTCTAATATGACAGGATGCTGCCCGGGCCCGGCCCGATTCAGAAATATGTAAAATAACAAAAAAAAAAAAAAAAAAAAAAAAAAAAAAAAAAGCTTTTCTAGGAATAAGATATTTTAGTATGTGTTTTACAGAGGTTTTATATAACCAAACAATAGTACGTTCTTTAACCAAACTGCTGAAATTTTACAAGACAATTATTTATAAACAGAAAAAGGTTCGGGCCGACACGGCCCGGAGAAAATTTCATTCAGGCCCGGGCCAGACCGAATATACCCCCACACACACAAAAAAAAAAAAAAAAAAAACTGATCCCGAGCCTGAAAAAATTTTTTTGAGCACGGCCCGGCCCGAGAGCAAATTCAAAAATTCGGCCCGAACCCGGCCCGTGCAGACTTCTAGGCTGGCTTCCTTTATCTTCAAATCCTAAAAATGTAAAAAGATTGGATTGAATTGGTTGTTTTGGGTTGAATTGCAAAAAAAAAGACATTTGACTAGTAAAATATATTTTTTAATGATATTTTAGTGTATTTTCTTATTTAATTTTTTTTCTTTTTTTTTTTTTTTTTTTTTTTTAAATCTGAAATGATAATATTTTCTTAGATTTTATGTGACTTACTTTCATTTTTGCTAATGTATGACTAAAATTTTATTTGAGTTAATTTCACGTTAGTTTTTCTGTGCTTTTTATTATTATTTTTTTTTTTTTTTTAACTGATATATTGTGACATAGACGTACCGATCTGCGCATGAGCAGAGGATGGAAGACCCGAGTGGGGTGAAATGAAAAAAGGAATCTGCTACGAGATGCCGAAGTGAGCGGTATATTGTACCAGCTCGTGAGCTGGAAAGAAAGGAGAACATCTTCTGTATTTTTTTCGTAATGCTTCGAGAATTCGTCGATATAATTATTAATTTTTCTATAAATTTTATCTTTGTGTGATTTTCGTCTTTTATGTGTTCCTGTTGCAAGTGTGTAAATAAACTTGTTGTGCCTACTAAGAGTTTCTGATATTATCCTGGTCTTAACACTTTACATTACAATACGACTAAAATTTTGAGTTAATTTCATATAAAAAAATTTCTAAAAATATATCTGTTTTATAAATACACTCGAACCTCGTTAACGTGAATTACTTTTAAAATGAACTGTTTCCACAATCCCCGTCAAAATAATGATTAGTTAAGCTATATGAAGATTAGTTACTGATAGCATGAACTACTGATAACTGGCACCATTTAAATAATTAGAGATTTGATTAGTGGATCTTCATAATGTTAAACCTAAAATAATTAAACTAAATTAGTTGATTTAAAACCCCGGATAAACTACTACATCAGAAACGCCAAACAAAAATATTTGAGAGGCATACAGCTGTTTCGGTAGCCTTAAGCGTACCGTCTTCAGTGCAAAAGAATTCTGAATCTGTAGAAGTGCTCGTATATATAGGAGAGGGGCCGAATTTAGTTCAACCAATAGGATTACGAGAAAGGTGGGGAGTGTGGCCAATAGGAATTTAGGAATGTTAGCTGTGTAAACAGAGAAAAATTGAGAAAATGTGGACTGAATGTAAAATTTCCAACAATCAGACAAATAGGGAACAGCGAAATCATAATTTACAAGGTTTTTAAAATAATAATTTTAAACTTGATCAAAACTTGGGCTCAAACGAATGATAGGAAATAAATTAAAATACGAACTGAAATTTTTAACAACAGTTGGAGGGTTTAGTAGTCCGTGGCTCTCCCCGAATCTGTGAACGTGCGTTGTCGTCGGCGTTACACATATATACAAAATTATAGTTCAATCGCATGATAGAAAGCGTGTGAAATTTCAATTCTTAAATTTGAATCCCCCCCCCCTCCCTCCACCCACCCACCCACCCACAAAATAAATAAAGATAAATAAACAGCCTACCATAATAAGTAAAATCGTTTAATAAAAACATTTCCTCCTGTACAACTCTATTTAAGCTTTCAACCCCCCCCCCCCAAAAAAAAAAAAAAAAAAAAAAAAAAAAAAGCCCTGTTAGATAAAATTTATAAACTCGTATTTCTTGTAACGGGAGCAATATTTTTCTGCTTAAATAACAAAAACGAGTAAATCTAAGAAAAGCTTTTTTTTTTTTTTTTCCCTGAGTAAATAAAACAAAAAATGTATTAACATAAATAAATAAACCAGTTCAGCTGAAATTGTTATGAACACGATTAGTTACTTTGTTCTGTTTCGTAGTTTTTCCTGCTCTGGCAAGGAGAAAAAAAAAAAAAGGTTTGTTTTGTTTTGTTTTTCCTCAATTACACATTCGATTAAACTGCTCTAGTTACTGTTTCGAAATAGTATGGGAATTTTCATTATTACTCAACGTCATAGAAATATTAACTACATTACGGTTTCATATAAAAATTGTTAGTTGTTCTGTTACAAAATTGTCGATTTTTAATCCCTGTTGTTAATTGAGAAAAATCTCGACTGTATTACTTTTTAGTTTTTACCATGTTTTTATTAACTTCTATTCTTGTTTTTTTTTTTTTTTTAGGACTGAGGGCCTATTAAGTCTCAGACAGCGATTTTTGCGTTGTCGTTTTCGATAGTTGGACATTTGTCGAAATCATTTTCGATAGTTGGACATTTATCGAAATCTAAAATTTATCGAAAATATAATTGAATAATTTGAAAGCGATGTTATAATTGGGAAGAAAAAAAAACTAATAGCCCTCCGTCCTAAACTAAATTCTGCTTTTGCCAGAATTTCATCAAAATCTTTTTTTTTTTTTTTTTTTTTTTTTCTTTTTTAAGAAAAAGAAAAAGAAAAGAAAAATTATTTAGTATCGTTAAAAACGATATCGAAAAAGTTTTTTTTAATAATTTTGAATTAGGAAATAAATAGTGCGCGTGCAATAATTTGAAATAAAAATAAATAAAAATATGAATTTAATGATTTGATTTTTATATAAAACACGATTGCGTGCTATCTTAAAAAGTAGATGTAAAATTTAAAGTTTAATTTTCTTGGCAACAATTATAAATTAAAATAAATAATTTAATGAAAGTTTGTTCTTTAGATATACGTCCGTGCAAGATGTCAAAAAATATACGACAAAGTATTATATCTCTTTATTTTTTTTGTCCGGTACGAATCTTGCAATCGAATTTTAACTGACTTCCCTACTAGCTACACGCATTTGAAACTTTCACAGTAGCTCACAGCCCGATGACAACACAATACTTCGAAGTCCGATCTTCGAATTTTCGAATAGTTTTCTTATAATTAGTTAAAATATGAAAATAATAACCTCTTAATACTTTATAAATAGCCATTAAAATATTAGCTATAATTTAATTGTTGCCAAAAAAATGTACGAGTTCATTTTCTTTCGACATAAAAATAAAGAAACGTGATTAAATAAATAATTTAATTAAACGTGACCGTTAAAAAATTGTAAAAAGTTAAATTATGTATCTCACAAAAATTGACGTCACTATCGGTTTAAAGATTTCATACGCATTGATAAAATGTTAATGTAGTTAGTTCTATAGCTATTGATTCAATAGAAAATTTAAAAACATGGTTTATTAAAAGTTTTTTATCTTATAATTATTATTTATTTATTTGTTAATAACGTTTAATTGAACGTGTATAACTGTATTATAATAAACATTACTGCCAACAATCCCCCTTTTTTGAACACCAGTTTTTCATAAGTTACTCTTATCTTTTTAACCCTTTGCGGCGCAAGACAATTCGGATCATTTAAATTATACTGCCACCGGAATTCATAAACTAAATTAAACTAAAAGAAATTTTTAATTTTAAGGTTAAAAAAACCGGCGTTTTCTGCTATGTTATAAACGTAAATTTTTACTAAAAAATTTCCGGGGTGAATTTTTGCAGCTGGATCTTCCATTTTGCGTCCTCCCAGCGAGGGCAGCGCGCGTTAAGGGATCAAGGTATGTGCCTACCCTAAAATCGTTGTTTTGGTGAAAATTTTCGAATTTTTTTTTTAATTATTATTATTTGCTCATTTTATAGGCCACACATTTAGGATTCCTAAAATAGTTTATTTTTGTTTTTGCGATAGCTAGAAGCAAAGTTATAGGGTACATAAACTTGAATACAGTTATGTTTGAAAACTACATGGGAAATAGACAAACAGCGAATTTAGAAATCTAAACACCAATCTCTACAAGCAACAAAGTTATCCAGAAAAAAAAGCTAAAAGAAAGTCAAAATTAGTAAAAAATGAAGCAAAAGAGGGCTTGACATACAAATATGGCGAGTTTTAAAAGTCTAAAATGTCTACAAAATTTTTTGTGCTGTATTAAAATCGTTAAATGCGTTTTCTGAGAAACTGTGTTTTTCGTTATTTTTGTTTGCGATTACATTCATTTCTCAAAATGTATTTAGAATATTGAGCAGAAATTTTGCCAAAATGTTTTATTCATCTTTAGCTATGTTCATTAGCAAAAATCTAACTTCTTTGTATTTATTTATTGATTTTACTGACAGTTTTTTGGAGAAGTGGGGATTTATAAGTACAACGAATCTTTTGCTACAGAACACAGGTAAGTATGTTATTTCTATACTGTGTAAAGCTTATTGAAATACATTCATTAGAATCTGTTATCCTCGTTTGTAATGATCAATAGATGGCGCTTTTTCAGCTTTTGCTGTTAGTAAATATAATAGCCACGTGTATTTATTATTGTTCTATTTCTGTTACTACTTAATATTCGTGCTATAATTTCTCCGCCATTACATCATGGGAAAATCGATTGCTTTTTCGAATAAATCGAAAAAATATTTCAGTTTATTCAAAGTTCGATCGGAAGTAGATATTTAACTGAAGCTGAACAAATATTAGTTTCAAATCATCTGATTAATTCTTTACTTCCATTAGCCGAAGCAACTGAAATTTTAAATTTGTCATTTGGAAATAAATGGAAGCTTAATTCTGGATTTCTTGGTCCTTTGGAGTTACACTGGAGCACACAACAGTATGTGTTATCTTTTTTACCGGATTTATTCATTTTTATTCAATAAATATATGTGAAACTAAACATCGGCTAGCAATGGCGTCTCGACGAAAGCCAAAAGCTATTCATGTTAATTGTAATTTCACCTTAGCCCACCAGAGGGCTAGTATTTCATTACAATCGCGGATAGGATATGTGGCGTAAATGAAAATGTTCACTAACATTTTTCTAAATATTGCCTATATTTTAAAAGTTAATGAAAATTCCTGTAAAATTTCATTTAAATTCATAGTTTTGTATCCCATCTTAATTAAATACCTGTGTGTTCCATTAAAATGTTATATATTTTTAAAAAAGTGCTTCGTATGTAGGCACATACCTTAAACCCCCAGGCTTTGCACATTTCACTGGTCACTATGATTAAATGAATTGGGGAAAAAAAAAAAAAAAAAAAAACATTTTCGTAAATATACTTCGTTTGGCAACTATTTTCAGCAATTCAAAACCATAGCGAAATACCGTGATTATACAGACCTTATTGAAATTTAAATCAAATTTAATTATTTGAGTTTCATTATGTTGAGTAGAAACTTTGTTAATTCTAAATATGCATTCACTGTAGTTTGTGTGGATGATAAAATTGAGAGGAAATAAAATTATACTTTTAAAAAATTAAAGAACACGCTTAAATTTAAATGTGAACTACAAAGCACAAAATATCTTAGTATTAAAATGCAGGGTAAGATAAAATCGTGTGAGTGACACTCCATAATATTTACATACCTTTAAATTTTTAGTGAAAAAAAAAAATAATAATAATGATTAATTGCTTCCACCCGACGTTATACAAAATACGGCCAAATCTTGTGCCACATACGATAGAGTTTTATATATATAAATTTTTTTGTTTGCCTCTAGAACCTGCCCCTGATGGGATAGGAGCCTGGAAACACTTTGTATGTAGTATTGTCATTGACTATGAAAACGTGGGCAAAATTTCAGGCCAAATGAACGTTCAGAAGTGTTCGAAAATTGAATTGCAAGATTCCGTTACATATATTAATAGTTACATCATGTCAAGTTAATAAAAGTATGTTAAATAATTCAGAATTAAACAAAAACCATTTTAAAAAATCTCTCATGGCTGGGCTCGAACATATTAGACCTTTAGGTTCGTAGCCCGGAGCTTTACCTCACAGCCACAGCGTTCACGTAGGGAAAGTCTTTTTTTACAATATAGATTTTTTGTTTGCTCCCAGAGCGGTTACAAACATACATACAGGTGAAGGAAGCTATTGAAAGCGTGTTAAAAAGAAAAATGTTTTCATAAATATACTTCGTTTGGCAACTATTTTCAGCAATTCAAAACCATGGCGAAATACCGTGACATACAGCCCTTAATGAAATTTAAATCAAATTTGATTATTTCAGTTTCATTATGTTGAGTAGAAACTTGGTTAATTCTAAATATGCATTCACTGTAGTTTTTGCGGGTGGTAAAATTGAGGGGGGGGGGGGATGTAAGACCGTAAGACTATTTGATTTATTGAAATTAAATATTTAAATCAAAATTTTTTATTTAAAATAAAAAATTTAAAGGTATTTATATAACATCAGTGTTATCAAACTTTACGATACAAGTAACGTTACATTTTTTTTTTTTTTTAAATTTAATTCATATTAAAGAAATGTTTCATTTTATGTTAAATATATAGCAGCGAATAGGCAGGTAGAACCCCGCTGGGGTTAATAGGCGAAGCGAGTTGCCTGCGAGCCGGGGGACAGAGCCCTCTAGTTTTAATAAATTAATTGTACATAGATAATTCGTATAGGAAAATGCACAAGAAAATTTTTGGAGGACCACTACGTACTAGGTTTTTACTTGTAAAAAAATCTCATATGGAATAACTAAAGAGGCCTTAGCGAACTGCATTTTACAGTTTTAATCAAATCTTTTCTCTGAGTGTAAAAAATTGAAATAATTAAACTGTTTTGTCTCAGATTAAAACTTTTGAGACAAAATTGATTTATATTTCATGAAATATTTGCAAACGGAAATGAAGTGGTCATTGTGCGGCTTCTTTTGATTTGTTGTATTATTTTAATAATGTCCAGTGTTTTATATGGATTCTCTTCAATTATTTTTTAAACACTTTATTTCGTAAAAAAATACCGTATTTCCGTAAACAAGATAAGTTTTATTTTGTTTTTGTTTAATGCTAAATTCACTTTGATAAAATTACTTCATAGTATTAATTCAGTAACAGGGTGTTATTTTGTAATTTCTTTTTCAATAAAGATATATTAAGGCATTTTCCACAAACAATATAGTTTTTTATTTTAATTTAGTTTTGTATAA
Source organism: Salticus scenicus (assembly GCA_963930645.1). Classification (NCBI taxonomy): domain Eukaryota; kingdom Metazoa; phylum Arthropoda; class Arachnida; order Araneae; family Salticidae; genus Salticus; species Salticus scenicus. Next base: position 116,872,226 of record OZ005658.1, on the reverse strand, counting down.
TGCGTAATTTACGTGAGATAAATTACTGATTTGTATTAATGCTAGCGTTATTTTGCAATTATTTCGAATAAAAAGAAAATTCTGGTGTGAAATTACCACACAACTTACATTACCTACTTACTCTAAACAGCAAGTATATTTATAATAAACTTCTACTAACTTAAGAATTTGAACTTTTCACATGAACTTGACCTAGTTTGGCCTACAAGAATTATTCATTGAAAATCTATTTCTAAATTTTAACAAATACAGTCGAGCCTCCTTAACGTGAATCTCTAGGGGGATAAAAAATCCGTTCATGTTATCAGTAGTTCATGCTATCAGTAACTAATCTTCATATAACTAATCTAATTTTCATTTTGACGGGGATTATGGAAACAGTTCATGTTAAAAGTAATTCATGTTTACAAGGTTCGACTGTCAAGGTTCGTATTAAATTTTTCTTTATTTTTAATAACGGATAAAATTTTATTATTATCAATGACTCTCGCAGGTGATTTGACGTCATTATGACGATTTTCTTTCATTTAACCTATAGGAATCCTAATTTCACCCACAAATAATGGAATACAGCCAATCCTAGCACAGCTTTTCCCCCCAAACATTTAAAGCTCCGCCTCGTTCTAATCGTCCGTTTTTTGACGTCTTTTTTTAAAAAGAAAATTGTTCAATCTTTTTAAAACATGGATAATATTTTTTCTTTATTTCATTGTATTTGTTTAACTCGCTTAAGTATGTATTTTTATTATAAATATATTTGCTGCTTAGAGAGCAGACTCTTGCTGCTTTAGTGCTGTGTTAGCTTAGGAGTTTATGCTTCTTTACATAAACTCGAACTAACTTGGACTGTAAGAATTATTCATTCAAAAATGCGTACTAAATTTTAACGAATGTTTTAATTTTCTTACTTTTTAACACTTGCCAACAAGATTGAAAAGTATTAATGACTTCGTCCTGTCTGTCTTTCTGTCAGACCGCGTTCTAATTCCCGTAAATATTTGGTGGAATATTTTTAAACTGATATGTTATTCAAGTTCATTATCAGATGCTCCCTATTGAAAATGGAGTAAATACCACCACTGGTTTTTGTATAGGGACACCCGAAAGTATTTCAAAGCGTTGCACTCTGTGAGAGGTATTTCTCTCAACCATATTTTAATACATTTACTTTACACAAATCACATTGGAATTGAAATGTTATTAAAGTTCACCATCGAATGTTTCTATTGAAAATGGAGTAAATACCATCAATGGTTTGTTTATAAGGATATCAGAAAGTATTTAAAAGAATTACATTTTAAGAAAGGTATTTTTATAAATTATATTTTAATAACTTTGCATAAATTTTAATGAAATTAATATATGTAATTCATATGCACAAAAGAATACTTTCTATAGAACATATTATGATTATCGTTAAAATTTACAGGGCCAAAAAGAAATATTCAGTTACATTTGGATTTATTATTGGAAATTTGCTGAATTGCATTTTCATTAATATTGAGCGTTTTTAACACATTCTAACAATTTTTAAGTGGGACTATGACTTGAATTAATGTGTTTGTCCGTCCGATTGTCCATCAGCCCACTTCCAATATCGGTAAATATTTTCATAATTTCTTAAAAATAATGTGCTTTTCAAATTCACAATGGAATATTCCTTATCTGGAATGACATCAATAGGCCCTGTACAGCTGGTTTGTGTACAAGGACATCCCCCCCCCACCCCCCAAAAAAGTACATTGCGTTATAGGAGAGATATTTTTATAAATCACACTTATTAACTTTATGCTGCAAAAAAACATAAATAAATTGAAATTTGTTTTTAATAAGTTAAAATAATGTTTTGTATAGAATATATGTTTAAGGCTGTACATCAGTCAGATAGCTGCTCTCTTTCTCCCTTCCCATGTTATCCAGTGGGATTTTTTTTGCTTCGTTTGATAAGAATATCTCATTCAAAAAAGAAGTTTTTCGAATATTTCTCTCTGAATAATGTCGGCTTTTAGCTTAGTGAGCAATTTTTTGAAAAAATGAATTTACATGTTTCGTTTAGAGATCATGTGATGTATGACTGATGTACAGCCTTAACCTTCAAATTTACAGGGCTACACTAAAATATACATAAAGGGCTGCAATAGGAAATTAAGTGTTGCATTTCACTTTATGCATTTTTAATACTTCCCAACAATGTTTAAGAGTCATGAGGAATTCAATTAGTCTATATATGTCTGTCCACTGTGTGATAAAATAGGCAAAGAACATTGAAGAATTACACTGGTGTTTAAAATTTAAGCAACAGCCTGTTTTCTCGTTTTCTTCTTTTGCACATAAATTTTAAACAAATATAAACATATGAGCATAAAATTTGGATGGCATGTTCGTTATCATATCATTAACCGAATTTTATATAACTTTAACATAAGTAATAATTTTTAAGCTAATTCAAATTCATTTTTTTCTCAAAAATAAGCTTTGGAAAAAATGAAAAATTTCAACAATTTTAGAAAAGAAAACTTAATGAAAAATAGTCATAAGGAGGCATTACAGTTAGGTGAAGATGCACATGCATCTATGTGTTGGATTAAAACCGGATCTTTTTACCTGTATTCACTTTTCTGTTTTTTCTTTTTCTTTTTTTTCGCATGTGAATAACATTGAAAAAAATATACATACAAACATAAAAATTGGATAAGATGTTCATTATAAAACTATTTATCGACATTTTTATTACTCTGGTGATGCTGATAGTTTACAAATTATTAATTATATATATATATTTTTTAAAGCCTATTATAAAAGTAAAAGGAAAGTTAACACAGAAAGAAAAATTGACATTTAGAGTAACATTTCAAGGCATGTGCGTCTTTATCTATCTGTCATGCATCCTTAACACCACTTTTCATTAAGTTTTCTTATCTAAACTTCTTGAAATTTTTCCTTTTTTTCCAAAGCATACTTTTGTAAATAATAATAATAATAATAGTTAGTTTAAAAATTCTTACTCATGCTAAAATTACATAAAATTCGATTAATGGTCAGGGTTGGGTTTTTGACATGACAATGGTTTAAACCGTCAAAAACCTGTACTGTCAAAATTCAAAATCTATAAATGAGCTAGAATCTGGTTAGAAATAGGATTTAGTAGTATTTGCCATATACAGTTGAATATCTGAATATTATGCTGTTTATAAATTAACAAATCTTAAAACAATTTGTAGATAAATTATAAAAATTTAGATAAATTAACTGATTTATACCTTAAGAAATATATATAAAGTATCATAGACATATTTTTTTTTTTTTATCTTTATTTATATTGATATTTATAAATTTCTAAAATTCCAAAGTTACTTATGAATTTTCACATAAACCATGAAAACACAGGAATACAGGATTTTTTTTTTTTTTTCTTTAAGTAAAACATAATATATGTGGGCAGCAAATTAATGTGAATCTGAAAATAATTACATTTATAATCTGTATTTACTACACTTTATCATTTATTAATAAATTTTTATCTGTTTATTAATACTATTGATTGTATAAATATTTGTATCTGTGTATAGCTTGGACTATTGGTGTTTGGTGTTTTGGGAGTAAGGCTGATTGACTACTCTAGGGTTTTAGGACTAACTGGCGGTGCCCTCCGTGGGGTTCTTTCTAAAGGGTCCTAGCCCCTATTTATGCAAGTTTCGGAGAAAACCATGAAAACTCTTAACGTCTAGGCCGACGAGCGCCCTGGGATTGAACCTGGCACCTCACGTCTATCAGCTTTGTGTGTAGAACCGCTTGGCCGCTGGTGGGTCCTACAGCTTAGACTAATAAATTTTTTATAAATCTGTATGAGTAAATATTAAATTTATTGCAATTTATACATGTCCAGAAAGCATTCATATTTTTCTTGTCTCACAGTAATTATAAGAATTTCAGATGCAATTCAAGCTTGTTTAACATTCAGAATTATTGCTTTTTCTTATAAACTTGCAATATCAGCAGTCATTAAAAAAAAAATTATATTTTTCGATAAAATATTTAAATACAAAATATTAGGCTATGCATTTTTATTTTACTGGTTAAATACATAATACTAAAAGCACAATACTAAAAAAATTGAAATATACAATGTTATATTGCAAATTAAATGATTTATCAATCAAAATGATCTATCAATGTTCTATAAATCATGAATTTTTAGAAGCCTAAAGTTTTGTTTTTATATTAATTAAAATGTTAAATGGTTCTCCAAAAACATTGATATGTTTACCTTTTAAAACATACTTATAAATAATATCTTATTAAAAACAATTATATTTTTAAAGTATCACGTAACTAAGTTTAACATATACTACTATATTAAGCATAGTTATAAATAAATTTCGTAATAATATATAAAAGTATCACAGCATATTTTGAATGAACATAGAAATAATTCATAATAAAATTGTAAAAGCCTAAAGTTTTGTTTTTTGTATTAATCAAAATGTTGTAACAATGTGTTTTTCAAAGAACATCAATCTATTTACTTTTCAAAAAATCTTTATTTTGTTAAACTAAGTTTTTATATGACAATTAAATTATAAATATAGGTTTTTGACAGTTTTTGACATTTTTGACAAGGTTTTTGACATGACGGTTTTAACCATGGTTTAAACCGTCAAAAACTGTCACGTTTCAGAAACCTGCCAACCCTGTTACTGGTATGATAACGAACAGGCCATCTAAATTTTATGTTCATATGTTTATTTGTTTAAAAATTATGCGCAGAAGAAGAAAACGAGAAAACAGGTTGTTGCTAAAATTTTGAACACCAGTGTATGATACAACTAGTATGTACAGTGAAAGTAAAAGATTTAAATTACAATCCTAAATACTATTATAAAACTATAAAAGATAATTCTCATTTTTTAAGACTTTCCTTTCATAATATGCCATGAGGAAGCCATCTCATCACATGCAAGTTGTTTTTCATAATTGCAATTATTTTTATCTTCCTGTACCTTTTTTTGTAAAAAAAAAAAAAAAAAAAAAAAAAAAGTCGTTAAATAACTGTGTGGAATTCAAGAAATAATGACCTTGAAATGAGGTTACCAAAGATATAATCAGCATTAAAATCTGTTTTTTAAGTTATGCGTAATTTAACTTAAGATTTGATATTGCGTAACTGGTGTTTTCAAATTCTTTGAGAAAATTCAAACACATGGAGTTCAGAAATAAACATTCGACTAACGGCGAATAAAAAAAATTTTAAACAAAAACCATAAATTTCAAATGCGCGCAACAATTATTTCGGGTTCATATAATCAAACACGACACTTCATCAGGTGAAAAAAATAGTCTGTATTATATGAGTACCGCATGAAAGACAGAAAAAAAAATAAAAGACACTCAAACCAGGGTTACCACGCAACCTGGAGAACCTGGAATAGTCAGGGAATTTCATATGATGATTGCCAAAAAATAAACCATTTTTCCGCCAACTTAGTCATTTTTCTTTTAAAAAAAAAAAAAAAAAAAAAAAAAAGCATCCACCATTTGTTTTAAACAACCTCTCTCTTCTTTTCCGTTCATGAAAGAAATTTCTTATCTCGCTTATAAGCAACAGATGTTATCCACTATATGTAACTTTTGTGTTTTCAAGTGGTACCATAATGATTTTGCCCTTAAAACACAACCAATGCTCAATATACGGTTAGGCTGGAATTTTCTTAGAATATTTCTGGAAAACCTGGAAAAGTCATGGAATTTCATTCTCCTGTTTGAGTGGCAACCCTGTCAAACGCATAAAGCATTACTTATATTTTGTGCATGAATTTATCTACAGGGTAGTTTATTTTGTCTTTGTCATGATTAAACCTCTGCTTATAAACTGTAACCAGAAGCTAAAACGTGCAAGCGGATTACCATCAAATTTGGTATACGAATTCTCATAAGATGCTCTCAAGGAATTAAGTAGGGAAAATATACAAGTGAAATGATAATCAAATAAACATATATTTAAAAGTACTGGTGTGGATTAAAATATTTTTTTCCCCTCTAGAAAGCGAAAAAGAATGTTGCTGTTCGCCACAAAACTTTCTTTCTTTTTATTTATTTATTTTCTTATACAAATTCATGTAGTGCAAATTAAGTTTTATTTATCAAAATTATTTTCTAAGGTGAATGCTGACGATTTTCTTCTCAGGGAAATATAACACTAAATAACGAAAGACAGTGAATTTTGCACCCTACACTGTAAAAAAAAATAACTATTACCCGCTGCAAGAAACTCTCTGTGATTGGAGAAAATAATTATTTTCTCCAATCACAGAGAGTTTCTTGCAGCTGGTAAATAGTTATTTTTTACAGTGTACAGACCTCCTTAAAAATGCCGTTTTTCAGTTTTTGACGAAAATCATTGATAAATTCGTTTCGAATTGTCACAGATTTAAGGTTCAACCATTCGTTGTAAAGGTACTGGTGAGTTATTTTTGAGAAATACTCGCACTGAAAAATTATACTCACACACACACACATATCCAAAGGGAAGCAATGCTCTTACTTACCCCCCCCCCCCCAAAAAAAAAAAAAAAAAAAAAAAAAAAAAAAAGCTTTGGCTGTTACTACTAAATATATATTTTAATTTCACAATGAGTGATTAAAAATACTTCTCATTGTTTAATTTTATGCGAAATTTTGCCCTATGCATCCATAGTAAAAATTTGAAAAAAAAGTTGGGCAATTTGAAACTTTAATAGGCACTAATTTATGTCAAGATGCAACTGCATATAAATTTATATTAAATTATATGCATTAGTTTCTCGATCAAGAGTTCACGAAACTCTTTTTTTTTTTTTTTTTTTAAGGAATCCAATTCCAATACTTGCTTTTATTGTATATGGAAGAAAGTAATTAATAATTACAAGATAAAAAGAACTTTTTATATACCACGTTTTTACATTTTCTGTTGAATCCTATAAACTTGACAATTCTACGTATTAATAAATACTTTGAATTATCCCATCAACTTGAAAGAAAATGATCAAATGCGTAATGAAGAGAGCAATAATAAGAAATTTTCAAGCATTTATTAATTGAATACAAGCAGGGCGCGAAATTTCAGCTCGCCATTGGCGAGTGGAATGTTTACTGTGGCGAGTAAAAATTTGGTCTAGTTATAGATAGAATTCTTACACTATACGGTGACAGGAAACATTCTTTTTATAGATTTAAATATGGCAAAATCTTGCCATCTTATAACCTCACATTTAATCCCAGTCTGGGAAAGAAAAAATGCTCAGTGCATGCATAAAAGTTTTAATCTCTTCGGCAGTTTCATTTCTCCCGTTGTATTTTCTCCAAGCAGAATGAGAATAGACGAGCAGAGAACCTCTTTGCCCGTCGCCCACTATCCGAGGTAAGAGAAATGTGAAAGTTTGCCTATGCGATATTGGCTCATGAAAATGAACCCGATCCCTATATTTATTTTGTTGAATAATGATCAAAAAACACTTCACATTTTCCAGTTTTTTACTGAAGCTCCAAGTATTTGCGCTTGTAATGATTTGTAAGCATGTAAGCAACGACTTTATCGAAAAAATTATTCCAAAATGGTTATTTCAAATGACAAGAATGAACAAGTTATTCACATCGACATTCCGTCTGATTAAAAAAATAAAATGGACGAAAAGGACATTTCTGATGTAAAAAGTTAAATAAAAAAAATAGGTAAAAAAGGAAGCTTAATCTTTCACAATAAAAAGATTTTCACAGAATATTGTTTAACAAAGAGTTTTTTTTTTTTTTTTTTTTTTTAAAACGACTCTTTGCATTTATGTTATTAGGCATTTTAATATTTTTCAAATCTCAAATGCAATACATTATAATGATTTTTAATTACAGATGTTTATGAGACATGATGATAAAGGACACACTTTTAATATGTATAATTTTAAGCATATTTGTAAAAGCATTTCAAATAGTTAGGAAAAAGAAAAAAAAAAACCAAAATGCGCAGAAATGAAAAAAAATTAAACTCTATCTTGTGGCGAGTAAAACTTTTTTTCGGCGAGTGTAATCTGAGGTGAAATTTCGGGCCCTGGTACAAGTATTAAAAGAATGCACTGCCATCGTGTTCTGAGCTATTCTAAAAGTTTCAAATGTCTTGCTAGTCGGGAAGTTAGTTAAAAATCGATTGCAAGATTTGTACTGGACAAACAAACAAGAAAGCGAGTTAATAAAAACAATAGAAAGATACGATTATGTATGTATTTTCAAAACATCGAAGATTTGTCTCTAACAAGATTTTTAAACATCTATCAACTTTTGGTAAAATTTGTCTTACAGGTTGCGTTGCCATCCCGCTTTTTCTAAATTTTTAACATGCTGATATAGGACAAAATTTTGTATAAATGAGCATAAAGAGAATTATTTTTTAGTAATCATTATGAAATTTACAAGAATTATTTATAATAGAGATAGTCAACTGGGACTTTTTTTTTTTTTGTATGTGTAGGAGCCTCGCCACCCCCTCTAGGGGGGGAAGTCACCCCTCGAGGGGAGTAAATTTTCAAGATGGGTATCTTTCAAAAGGTCTCGTCAATACCTTTTAAAACGAATGGTTGAACTATAAACCTGTGATAATTTAAAACAAAGTTATCGATTTTTTTTTTACTTTTAACACGAAAAAAAAAAAAAAAAATTTTGATTTTTTTTTTTTTTTTTTTTTTTTTTAATATTGTTACTGAGTGAATTTGTATAGGAAATTATAGAAGAAAGTCTTGTGGTGGCCACAACATACTTTCACCATATTTAGCACTGTAAAATGACTTAACTGTTCAAGATAATGATAATAGTGTACTTGAAATGCTGTTTTGTATTTAGAAAGTTCTTCCTACAATGCTTAATTTTTCTCTTGCTCTTATCAGTTTTATTTTTAGAACGCTTGGATAGAAACCCATTCATACTTGGTTGCAAATTACCATTTTAACTGTTGCTTGCCCGTGCAACTTTTCCTTGTAAAAATAAAATAAAATAGAAAGTGAACATAAAACAAAAAATAAAATTTTTTCCGCCTTCGGGTTTCATGAATGGTTCGAAACAGACTTAATTTCAAATACAGTTCCCGCCACTTATTAAAATCACATTCGTTCTGAGCCAAAGTGATTTTATTAAGCGGCTGATTTTTATATCCGGTGAACGTTCCTGAACTTAAGCAAAAGGTATTACTTCCCTGAATTTGGAAAGAAACTTCAAAAGGTAACGAATAATAGAATTAGTAAACAATATTAATTAATTTTTGATAGATAATTGTTTCTTCGATATAAATAAATTAAACGCATTCCAAGTTCCCATGCACTTTCATTTGAGGAAAATCATTACTTTACTAAAAATTCACGTTGTTCTTATAAATTTAAAATCTTTTCGTTTAAACCTCAAGAATTATAGTAATTTCAAAATGAGAACTAGAAATTGCCTTTTAATAATTAGAAATTAAAAAATATGTCATTTCAAATCAAATTTGTAATTTATTACTGCGTTTTGAAGAATACGTTCCTTGAAATTGTTACGGAGATAAATGATGGGGGCGTGTTTAATTTGTAACTGTGATGCAAGTGTAAAATCTTTTACAATGAACGACAACGGAGGGGTTGTTGTGCTTTAATTTCTTTTCTTATTAAAAAAAAAAAAAAAAAAAATCACAACGTAAAAAAAAAAAAAAAAATTAGTATGCATAATTGATATTTTTGGCTGTTGAGGTGATATTTTTGAGTTTATTAACCGGCGGCTTTAAAAGTAATGTGTATTGATCAGATTAAGCGGCTGATTTTAATAACCAGTGATTTTTATTAAGCGGCGGTTACTGTATTACTATTAAGTTGTATTTTCTTAAGTTTTATTTTCTGTTGCTTGTTTTATCTGTTGATGAACAACGGATAAAAATCTGTGTTTATTTAATTTTTTATTTAAATCACCTGGTGTGATAGTCGCACCATTTTCTCCTACCCTGCATTTCAATACGACAAAGACACATTGCAGATAAAGGGTTAACAGTTACTGTATTTAAAACTACGTTAAAAACATTTCAAACTAAGTTTAGTAACAGTTCCATTTAACATATAATTTTGTATGAGTGGGGATATCTCCCCCTGAACCCCACATTTGGAATATAGTACTTACCTTCATATGGAATTTAAGGCTATTGTTAAATTTAAAAGTTTATTCAAAATGGGTTGGGGACAAAATATCACCTATACATAAATGAATGGAAAGCAAAAAGGAGTTGGTTTATTAATAATGTTGTATAAAATTTCATGACAACACATATTACCTTAGTCAGAGCACTGACATACACACAAACCCACCACAAAAATTGTTATACATTTTGCTTAAATGAGTTTAAAGACTAAGTTTATTAACTTTTTTTAAAGATTAGTCATAAAGAATTTAATCGTACTTATCTAGTTTAAAATTTTTAATTAAGGTTTGTGAACAGTGTTCGGCTTTCATGTCAGCAGTGATGTACAGTATTTTAAAAATGTATTTTGAATGGTGAGAAGCTAATGATAAAATAACTTAAAATTAAATATAGATAAAATAATAAAATTCCATTCTACAATGTATTTATTTATTTTAATTAATATTAATTTATGAGGCCCTGTGGCCTTCACCAGAGATCACACGTGAAGGAAATACAAATTTTCGAATAGATCATTTTATTTTTTCGACGCGATATTTTGTCCCGATCCCATTCAAAATTATTTGCACAACTTTCACCCGTACCATTACCTGAAACTTACCATTCATGATCAAACTTTTCAAGCGGCAAATGAACTTTATATGAACTTCAAAAAACGTTTGAATTGCCTGCAATTATTCACTTGTAAGTTACGCTTATGACACATATACACAAAGATTAACCATTAAAAACTTGGCATAATTATTCTGGGTATCTTTAAAACGGTTAATTAATATACACTGCTCGACATTGAAAATGCAACACCAAGAAGGAATGATAATAACGGAATGAAATTTGTTGGACACATACATTATAGTAGGAGGAACAATTGATTAAAATTTCAGGAAATTTGGAGTAATATGTACTGAGAAAACAGGACACAAAGCAGCGACCTCTGTGAGCAATAACAGCACATATCTGCCTAGGCATTGAATCGAACAGCGATTGGATGACATGTACGGGTAGAGCACTTCATGAAGTTTTAACACGATGCCACAATTCATCGATTGAAGTTACTGGTGAGTGGTTGGGGGGGGGCAGTCGCTTTTCAACGATTAAACAGTCATTTTCATTGGTGTGAGATCAGGAGAACGCGCTGGCCAGAGCAACGGTCAGCATCGATGAAGGTCCAGACAATATGGACAACTTGCGGTCATTTATTTTTAGTCGAATAATGTAAATAATAATAATAATAATAATAATAAACTGATTTAAATAAAAAAAAAATTATTTTTTATTAAAAAAAAAAAAAAAAAAAAAATCTGATTTTTGATTTAAAAAAAAAATCACACCCTGTTTTACAGTAAAATCTCCGTTTTTATTTTAATGTTTTTAAATGTTTGTTATTATTCTCATGGCTTGCAGTCCTTTCCCCATGGTACTTTATGCTGATTCCTATTTTGAAATGAGTGTGTAAAAAAGTTTTTTTTTTCTATTTTGTGTTTGGGGACTTTTTCCCCAAATGAAGCTCATTTTTTAAAAAATTTCGGCTTGGATCTATTAACGGAGTTGTTGTTTAAAAGACATTTAAAATGTTTTTTTAAAAAAGTATTTACTTTTTTAATAGAAATTGAATTAGGATTTTTTTTTTTTTTTTTTTTTTGGGGGGGGGGGAACCTTTGATTTGGGGAAATTTGAATGCCTGGTGTGGGAAAACGACTGTCAATCATCTAGCAACACTGCGGTTTGGCAAAAGCAACAAAATTATTTGTATTCTCGTAATAAAAAATTTTATTGAAGATGCACAAGAAGATTAGGTTAACACGTTAATCGCCACGATAATATCAGAAAAATTTTCACATGGGCCATGGTAACTTTATTAGACAATTTAGTTAAAAATGCGTCAGGCACATATGACTGACATGGCGATTAACGTGTTAATAATTACTCGGCGTATATCATATTCCTTTTAGGGTTATTTCCTAGTTAAAAATGCGTGTTAAAAATGCGTCAGACACATATGACTGACATGGCGATTAACGTGTTAATTATTCTGTTGTTGTTACGCAGAAAAAAGTGTTTTGCTGTTTAGCACAAAAATTTGATAGTATTAATACAAATATTCACTGTACAGTAAAATAATTGCATTTTATATACTAAAGGTTGTAAAAACAATGAACAAAAAAAATAGAGCTACTGTGAATCCAAAGTGTAATCTGTAAGTTAATTTATGTACTAAATTAAACAATACCCTACTGTAGAAAAAATAAAACAAAAACAATATAGTTTTTACATGTTTTTTTTTTTTTTTTTTTTAACGGAGGACTATTGGTTTCAATCTGGAGTTTTTGTAGACCAGTTTTGTGTAACTCTAAAATAAATTAGTAATTCCGTTCTATCGTTACAAATTCGGTACCAAATGAAAGGGGCGACTTTTCTGAATCCATGGTTGCAAAAAGTTTTTTCGACACGATAATTAGATTTTTTTTTTTAATTAACTAAAGTATGAAATTTACGTGGCAACACATTTTAATTCATTTCAGTCATTTTAAAAAGTATGTGGCCCAGTTTTATGGTCAAAAAATAAAATAAATAAAAAATTTACAGGTTGAAATTAATAGTCCTCTGTACTAAAATAAATTCAGTCTTTGACAAAATTTTTAATTTTTCGTTTTTTTAAATCAATCATTTGTTTTTATTTCTTTTTTAGTAGAAAACACTTTTTCTTGATCTTGCGCTTTCTTGATCCAACCAATTTCCCGCGCTCGCGGATAATCAGCAACGCGCATAATTCTTTCAATGGTAATCGGAAATTTATTGTATGATTAAACTAAAAAATTGTAATAGCAATCTATAATTAAACCTGTTAAACTTAAAAAAGAATTCTTAATATTTCTTTAAAATTTCTCATTTATTAAATTAGCTTTTCACTAATTCCATTAATCTTGTCACTAATTACACTAATCTTGTCATCAGTTACGTTAATCATGTTACTTTCTAAATTATTCTTATCACTAATAATGTCATTCTTGTCACTTATTAAGCTAGCTGACATGTTTGTTAGTTTTACGGACAACAAGATTGGTTTTATTTAAAGTTCCAATTGTAATAAGCAGTTTTTAATAACACCTGTGGAGAATAGTGATATAAATTATTTTATTTCATCTGTCTAAAATTCAAAAAGGTATCTGTCAGAGTCATATAGCTGAAAACTTCATCCGACGCCCATGGAAAATAATTGATATATTTAAACGCATTTTATCACCTCACCAATCAATGTAATTAATATTCTCAAGGTTTAAAATAACATTTTCTATATGCATCCCGATAAAAAACTTTATATCAAAAAACATTTATGTATTTTCATTTCAAGGCTGTTAATTTTATCCTTAATAAAAATATTATTAAACAAATAAACAGAAAAAAAAAAAAAAAAAGTTTTATAGTAAATGTTTTTTTTTAATTGGCTAATCAGTAATGACTATTAAATGAAAATGCAATTTTTTTTACTTTCGGAACATTATAGTGAGGAAAGTATTGTAACCCTGTCAAAATTTCGAATTTGAGATTTTGGTGCTTTTACACGCTTTGAGGTCCCCTGAATTCATATTTACTATTTTTACGATGATGTATCTGTGTATGTATGTGAATGAACACGATATCGCCTAAACGCTTTGTTCGAATGAACTGAAAGTTGGTAGATGATATGTTAGAGGTCACCATAGCACGAATCCTATTGATTTTGATGAATCTAGCATTTATTTTTTTTTACAGGGATGCAAAGAAAAATTCTTTATCATTATGGTCTACGAGCCAAAAATTTTTTTAATTGTGATAGCGTTTAAATGCCTTATTCGACTGAGCTGAAAATTTATACACATGTTATGAGTCACCGTTGCACGAAGTGGATAAATTTTGGTAAATCTAGCACGTATAGTTCTTTTACTTTTTTACAGGGAGACAACGAAAATTTCTTTATCATATAATGCCTTACGGGCTCAAATTCTTTAAAGTGCGATAACGTCTAAACGCCATATCAGATTGACCTAAAAATTTATGTACATGTTAACACGTTAATCGCCATGTCAGTCATATGTGCCTGACGCATTTTTTAACACTCATTTTTAACTAGGAAATAACCCTAAAAGGAATATGATATACGCCGAGTAATTATTAACACGTTAATCGCCATGTCAGTCATATGTGCCTGACGCATTTTTAACTAAATTGTCTAATAAAGTTACCATGGCCCATGTGAAAAATTTTCTGATATTATCGTGGCGATTAACGTGTTAAAGATCACCGTCACACACTAACTATATATCTATCTATTTGGGACCATGTAGCATTTATAGTTTTTTTTAAAGGAACGCAAAGAAAAATTCTTTATCATAGTGCTTTATGGGCTCAAATTATTTAAAATCCGATAGCGTCTAAACGCCTCATCCGATCGAGTTGAAAATTTACATACATATTTGAGATCACCGTCTCACAAACTGTATTTTTTTTTTTTCTCTAACCATCGCTGATCAAACATTCTGCGGGAAGCCTTTTATTTTTGAATATTTATCTGTCCACAACAAAAATGTCAACATACTTTATGATATTCTAGAACCCATAAAGAAGTAGAATTGTGCTTAATATTTCTCACTTATGAACTACTTTCCCATTTTCCACCACCAATCAATAATTAAATGTTAGTTGTTAGCTGTTTTTTTTTTTTTTTTTTCCCGCACACATGTTTTATTGTGTTGATGTGCATTATTCTTTTAGTTTAATTTGTCACTTTTAAAACATTTTGTATAGTTTTTCCCTGTGCGCATTATTTTTTAATTTGAAATAAATTTTATGAACATATTTGTGTAGTTTTCCCCGCGCGCGTTATTTTTCATTTGAAATTAATTTTATGAACACTCGTGTTTCCTCTTTTTTTAATTTTCTGCACTCTCATGCCTGTTTTAAGTCTCCCTCGTAGTTTCAGGGCAATTTAAGAGAGTCGGGCAAAATCGTAGAATAATCAGGGAATTTCATGTAAAAACAGGGAAATATGACAAATCTAGTGGAAATAAGTCATATTTGAAAGTTCGTTGTGGTAAATTATTAAATTATTCGTTAAAATTTTTATGGGAAATAAACAGCATTAAGTTAGAAAAAAGTAGAGGAAAATGATGAAAAATAGTCTTAGAAAAGTCAAGGAATTTAGAAAAGTTCCATTGTTAGCCACCCTGAGTTTATTATTATTATTTAAAAAAAAAAAAAAAAAAAAAAAAAGTTATAGCCGTTTGGAACTTTCGTGTTTTCTCCTAAACTTAGGTGAATATGAATTAGAACCTTTTAGAACGACTTCCACTGACGCCATTCTTCCTGAGTTGTAGGATCCTCGTGTAATTAATCGGCCTGAACTTCCGCACTATACTTACTATAGTGTGAATTTTTCCTAAACACAAATACAATTTCATTTATATGTTAAAGTTACCCATGATCCAGAAACATACCTGCCGATATCCTTAGTATTTCGTAGTGCTGTTAGTCCCGCCTATTTTTACATACCAGTAAATTTTTAGAGTAATATTGTCCAATTTCAATTACGATTTGTGAAGGGAAAAAATACTCTAAAATAATACTGGTGTGAAAATAAAGGCGGGGTAAACAATACTACGGAATCTTAATTTAGGATGTTGGCAGGTATGCATGAATGATATATTCTTCAATTTCATCTTTCGAAAGTTCGAAAGTGAAGCTGCCGGTCAGAAAATCATATAGCTGAAAACTTTCAACTGACGTCCATGGAATAACAATGATTTGTATAAACACCTTTTTATCACCTCAGTGATCAGTGTAATTAATATTCTCAAGGTTTAAAATAACTTTTTCTATTTGTATCCCGATAAAAAAAGTTTTCCATCGAACAACACTTGTGTACTTTTCACTTCAAGGCTCTTAATTTTATCTCGCGTTTAATGACCTTCGTGTATTTGTCTTCCCTTTTTAATGTGCGTGTAATTTCCAATTACAGAGTTGGCATGAGGTCCTTAACAGTTTAATAGTTACTTTTTAAGTACATCTTTCTAAAATATGTGCTTATAATTTGTCTTGATAAATAGTAAAGCTTTTATGTAGAGCTATGAAATTTCTCTTCTGGAAAATATTAATGTAAATAAAAGTTTGTTTGTCGCATATTGTATGTGAAAATTAAATTTCTGCTGTAGAGATTAAATTTCAAATTTTAATAGTGTTCGATTTAGAATAATGCATTACGTATATGGTTTGTCCAAGGATTTTTTTAAGAACTTTAGTATATTATCTTTTTGAACCAGTAGGTTATTTTTTAGTCTTAGCAAAGTAAATCTTTATTTCTTTATTATTGTGTATAAATTTTTATTTCCATTACCCTACTACCGTAGGTAATGGAAGTATTGTATTTGGTCCAAAAATTCGCTATCGAGATTTCACCTGATTTACACGTTTTAGGGTTCTCTGATTCCAAAAAAGTGTTTTTTGGCAATTGGTCAGTGTGTGTGTGTGTATGTGTGGAATTTTCTGGCTATCATATCTCCGAAACTAACAAAGATAGAACTACAAAACTTCAGAATTAAAACAGGTCTGGTGTACAGATGAATTTTCCAAATTTTGGTGAAAATTGAAAATCCGAAAGTGGGACATCGGAGACCGGAAGTGGGACCGGAAGTCCGTATCTCAAAAGCTGCTCTAACGATTTTCTTCGAATTTGCTGTCTAAACATTCTATTAGATGTCCTTTCGAATGATATAGTTGGTTAGTTCAGGAAAATAAATAGGCGTCCTGTATGAATAGCTCAATTTCAGGTCTTGCAAAAACGCGTTCCTTTAAAAACGGCTGTACGGATTTTTTTCAAACTCGCCATATTAACTCACTTTTAAATATCCTTTTCTATGTAATTATTGTTTTCCGGTCAATAATTGATTTTTTTTGTAAATGTTGGTATCTCAAAAACGGCTCTAACGATTTTCTCTTTAGGTCACTTTTATGTTTTCTCATCACATTATCTCTCAAAAATGCATACAATACGTGTAATAGTGTGTAATGGAAGTCGTGTGGGTGTCTCACACCAGATTTTTTTTTTGTTAAATTTAGCAAATAAAACTTTGTTATATAATCTTTCTGATAAATATTCGTTTTCTTTTTTTTTTTTTTTTTTTTTTCAAGACCTTCTGTAGAAGTTAAATTTTAGTCTCAATCAAATTCACCCTAATCAATATACAAATAAGTATGTGGTTTGTTCAAAAACTTTTTTGAAGCTTCAGTATATCTTCATCTTTTAAAAATACAGTGGGTGATCAAATTAATTAGAATTTTTTTCGATTTTCAAAAAAAAAAAAAAAAAAAAAAAAAAAAAAAACCCATAATGGTCTGAAACTTCAAATATGCAAAGAACAGTTAAAAACTCACATTTCCCACAATCGATTTAGCCCATAGTGCAATTAGGAGACCAACCACAAATTGAAGAAAAGTACAAATACTTTGGCTCATCCTGTATCATAAAAAGCTACAAATGAGTTGTATCTGTTAACACATTGTTGCACATACTATGTACAATATTTCTATGTCTTGTTTGAAGAATTGCACAACTATTTAGGCAGACATAAAATTAATACTTTTGGCAAGTTTTTTCTTATAATTAGAGCGGATTTCCATAAAATTTTACAAAACTTGCAGAAAAATTAAGAAAACATTAGAGAAACATTATTCTGGGGGAAAAAATTGTATTATTCGCTGAGATATGAGCATTTAAAGTAAATATTTTTTTACGGCGCACGCGCGAAAGAGAAAAACTTTTATAACAAAAATTGAGAGCTAGATATATTGGGCAACTTTGGTCAAAAGTTGATTTGAATAGAGTGAAAATTAAGCAAATTGTCGGCAAAGAATGAGCTAGAGTTTAGTTATTTTCCAGAGTTAAAATTTCATAAGGGGTTTTTCCCATCCCGCGTAATTAATTTGAAAATCCAATTATTTCATTCACGTTGCAAAAGTTCTTTTTTATGTAAAACCCTTTATAGGCTTGTAACTTTAAAATTTTTAATTACTCAGATTTGTGATTTTATAAGGGGTATACCGCAATCAGCTGTATTCGTACTCTCCCTTCAAAAAGGTTGTGCCTTATTACTCAGAAAAATATATTGGGAAATTGAGGGTGGAGACTCTCTTATACAAATTTTCATTATTACAGTCGTCGAACCTCGTTAACATGAATTACTTTTAACAACTCTTTTCACAATCCCCGTCAAAATGAAGATTAGTTTAGTTATATGAAGATTAGTTACTGATAGCATGAACTACTAATAACATGAACAAATTTTTTATCCCCTTCCCCTTTGAGATTCACGTTAACAAGGTTCGACTGTATACAGGCATGAGATTTTTTTCGCGGATCCGCAATTTTCCGCTTTTATGCGATTTCCGTTAATTCCGTGTTTTTTTTTTTTTTTTTTTTTAATAAAACTCCAATAACGATCAGTGTCCAAACGCTCCACGAAAGACTTTAGATTCTCAATCTTTCTCCATCCAAAATATAAATCAGGGGTGAAACTTTTCAGGGGCTACCCCTGAATTCAGGGTTTTTTAAATATTTACTGTTTTTGAATTTCATGTTAAAATACTTTTTTTTTCAGAAATTTCTCATTTTAAACGTTTAATTTGCCTTATAATGCATTATGAAGTCTGCAAATATCACTTAATATAGGTAGCCATATGATATATCATTAATAAATCTCCCCTATCTGCATGCAAGGAACAGTTTTCAGGGTTTTTGCAAGCTGAGTAGTTTCACCCCTGATAAATGTCAGTATTCATTTTAAACGTGCTTTATCAGATTAATAAAAGATGTAACTTATAAAAGAACAGAGTTATTCAATATTTCTTACTCATGTAATTTTTTTTGTCCTGCCCCCCTTTCCCCCCTCCTTTTTTTTTTCATCTCTAACCATCGCCGAGCAAACATTCTGCGGGAAACCTTTTATTTTTGAATTTTTATCTATCCACGATAAAAATATTAATTTTAAACGTACTTTATGATATTCTCGAACCCATAAAGAAGTAGAATTGTGTTTAATATTTCTCACTCATGAACTACTTTTTACCTCTCCCCCCCTTTCCCATTTTCCACCACCAATCAATGATTAAATGTTGATTGCTAGCTTTTTTTTTTTTTTTTCTACACGCATGTTTTATTGTGTTCATGTGCATTATTCTTTTAGTTTAATTTGTCATTTTTAAAACATTTCGTATAGTTTTTCCCTGTGCACATTATTTTTCATTTGAAATAAATTTCATGAACATATTTGTATTAATTTTCCCCGCGCGCGTTATTTTCCATTTGAAATTAATTTTATGAACACGCGTTTTTCCTCTTTTTTTTTTAATTTTCTGCACTCTCGTGCCTGTGTGTATAAGAATGTATATATTCAGTATTGAAGCTACAATTATTTTCTGGCATAATATAGCTGAAAAACAACTTAGCCATCTTTCCTTAATTATGAATCAGAGTTTGAAATTGCATGAAAACTTTCATCTTTCGGTCATTACAAAGCAGTAACTCATAATATCAAGTCGTTTATCCTTGTATTGCATGTATTTCCTCTAAATCACATAGCTTTGACTCGTAAAAATCCCAATGGATGCATCGCACACAACCTCAATTTTCTGCTTCAGTAAGTTCTTAAAATAATGCAGTCTTCTTTTTTCTGGACTTGTTACTTACTTCCTGCTATAAAAGCTAACATAATGTTCTATTTACCCTTTCCAATATGCCGTTCTTTTATTTAAAAAAAAAAAAAAAGGAAGGAAATATCTAGTTGTATAGTTTGCTGGTTTGTTTAAACTCTTCAGGGACGATTTTTTCATAGTGTAAAACAGCGGTCACCAACCGGTGGTCCGCATCAAAATTGTTCTGGTTCATTAATTGAATTTTTAATGTTTCATTAGAAATTATGCTTATGTTAATATTAATTTCAGGATTGTTTGATTCACTCATACTTATAACATTGCATTTCCGAATTAAAATATTTTTTTTAAGCTCTTATCACAAAATTTGAATTATGAGTACCAGTATAGTGCATAGATTAAATTACAGATCTGTATTTAATATTTAGCTAAAATTGTTTCAACTTCTCAGATTATTCGAATCATTTAAGTGGTTTCAAATATACGTAAAAAATGTAATTTCACATTAGATTTTAAATGTATAAACAATATACATACTCTATAGTAAACTTTCGATTATCTCCGAGAGGATTATGCGTGTTGCGGGTTAAACACGGGCGCAGAAAAAGTGTGGGATTATGAGAAAAGGTTTTCTTAGCAAAAAACAAAACATGTTTCTTTTAAAAAAGTGAATATGAAGAATATGTTGTTGTATTTTTTGTATAGTACCTACAGTACGATACCAGACATGCCATCATTTAAATTTATTTCGGAGTATTTTTAGTACCCGCTGTTTATTTCTCCATCACTTTTCTATAAGGATGTAAATATGTGTATATATATAGGGAAACGGCTACAGACCAGGATAACATTAACATTTATTGAGAACTAAAAGGAATACATAACATTAAACATATATATATATTACGAGCGGAGAAACCGTCTGCGTCTCACACAACCGCTCGACGTCAACGAACTAAACAAGTAAGTCGTGTGCGTCTGGTGCGCGCGCATGCGCATACAGTGAAAGGATGAGACAAACAGTGACGTAGTAACACGTGATAGCTGCGTACACAGTGACATCACACAACGGAAATGATAGCTGAGAAATAAAATTTCCCATATATATATATATATATATATATATATATATATATTTCGTTTTAGTACGGAGGACTAATAGTCTCAATCTACGGATGGAACGTTGTCGCCATTTTTACGATGGTTGGACATTTATCGAAATCGACAATTTATCAAATATATATATATATATATATATATATATATATATAAATGAATAATTTGAAAGCAATTTTATAATTTGAAAAATAACTAATAGTGCTTGCTCCGTACCAAACTAAATTCTGCTTTTGCCAGAAATTTCACCAAAATCGTTTTTTTTTTCCTTTCTTTTTTTTTTAAGAAAAGAAAATTAATAATAATCGGTATCGAAACGGACTGTATGAAAAAAGTTGAAGAAGCCCTTTTTTTAGACAAAAACATTTATTTTAATTTTTAATTGTTGCCAAAAAAGTTTACGAGTTAATTTTATTTTTTTAAATGTAAAGAAATTCCCGCGTAAATATTAAAATTGATATAGAACTTTGTGACAAATTAAACTTACAGGGTAAAATTATTATAGCTCTAAAGGGTTTTTATTATTATAATTTATGAATTATTTCTTTGATAGAGCATTAGCTTAGGAGGTTCTTAGCTGCTTTTAAATTTTTATTTAATCTTAACTAGATATTGGAGAAATTCGCACGACAAATAAAGTGGTGCGTAAAAAAAGGACCTCCTGAAATAAATTAAAATGTTGGCATATCTGCGGTACTGTTCAATATTGTGCATAAAATAGCTTACAAATTGTGCCTTGTCTTCATCGTAAGTACGCTTTTTTTTGTTTATTATTTTTGCATCCATATGTAAGGCCTACCAGCGGCCGAGCGGTTCTGCACTCAAAGCTGGTAGACGTGAGGTGCCGGGTTCAATCTCGGGTCACACACGCCGGCCTAGCCGTTCGGAGTTTTCCGTTGTTTCCTCCTAAACAACGGACAAGGTCCTCTTAGAAAGACCCCCACGAAGGGCACTCCTCCTTCAGGCCTAGGACCCTAGGGGGCGTCCATTAATTACGTGAGGCGGGTTTGACGATTTTTTGACTCCCTCCTCCCCCCTGGTGACATTTGGCTCGACCCCCCTCCCCCTAATCTGACGTGAGATTTTTCAAAATTCGTACTTTCACTGTAAATGCATTAGATTTATTTCAAAAAACACAATTTGCTTTATTTTCATTGAAGACTAGTTAAAACTAGTTTTTAAGATTGCATAGATCGTAGTCTAGAATCACAGTAATAAAATTGAACAATAAAATACTTAAATAAAAACTGTTAAAATTAATAAAAGAATATTTATTCTAATTCAGTCCATGGGGACTCGTGCACAGTCTCAAGAGTGACTATCAGAACCACCATATCCCTGTGATTTTCAGTAAAATCATCTGCTCCTTCAAATTGGCTCTGATTAGCCACTCTAAACCGTTGTCGCTTGTGCACAGAAGCTCAGTAGCCTAAACAATTGAAAGGCTACTGTGTTGCTCCGCGGCGTTCGGGTAACCACGATAAATATTATCGTATCAGATTTTGCCATATATATATGGGTGATTGCCAATCTAAAGGGTAGAAAACGAAGACTAATTTGAAAATATAAAAATTTTACCAAAAAAATTTGAAAAAATTCCTTAATTCCTTTTTGACAACTATGAATCTAAATTACTTGATGAGCTATCTCGTTAGCTATTTTTTGGTTGGTAATTAATTAATTTCAAAATTAATGTGTCAACGGAGCGGACATCACTGACCACGGAGTGGACACTTATAAATATCCAAACCTGAAAGTTATTTTGCAGCTGTATCTTTTCATCCTTATTGTTTTACTTGTGTTTTAGAAAATAATCAACAAATATTTTTACTTTAATTCTTTTGAAAAATGAAAATAACAGGAAAATAATTGTTGGTTCCACATATTCTTTTTTTTTTTTTTATGTGATTCATCTAATATGTTGAAGACACTTGTATTTCCTTGCTATTTTTCCTGTTAAAACTTCGAAGATTTCTTTAAGTTTCTTCTTTGATTTTGCGCCTTTAAAACTTTCTTTTATTGGCTTTTTTATAACCTCGCCAAAAATAATACATTTCACAATTTCTTTTGAATTTGCTTCTGTGATAATTTTTTTCACTTTTCTCTTGGGTTTTTCAGGATCAGTAGTATTATTTTTTGACTTCACATCCTTAGATCTTTGCACATGCTTTTTGTGTTTTTCAAGCTTCCTAACCAATTTTTTGTTTTCTTCACAAAGCCTTTCACTGTTCTTTTTCGACCTTTTTCTTCCACTTTCTAGTCTGCTAGATGATGATACAGATGGTTTTGTTTTCAGAGATGGATTAATTTGTGGTAGTGTGATGTTTATGGCTGCTGAACGAGGTGTCTCAGGAGGTGTATCATCTCTGAGATGTTCTTCAAAGATTATTCTGTTTCTTCAATCTCTCCCTTTGATTTCTGTTTTGGTTCTTCCATTTTTTCCTAACACTTCATTTCATTTGTTCAAACATTTTAACTACAGTATTCTTCCTTCTGTGATGTATTTATCTTTCTTTAGCTTTTCCTTCTTCATGTCTTGCGGGATCATTTCTTATGCTCTTATTATACACAAAGACGTTTCACGCGACTTTTATTTCATCCAATTTTTGCTCCAATTTTTGAAAGCTGTAAACCGAAAGAAGGTTACAATAGTTGAATCAAAAATTGTTCGAAAAACTGGTTTACACGGTGTACAGTACATGTCAAGGCACGCCTATTTATCTCTGTTTTAACGGGGACGACATGGGAGAGCGAAGAAGAAAACGGTGAATGAATTCCCGCCGGCGCTGTCATTTCTCGGTACATAAAGAGCTTTCTTCTCACTGGTTTATCACAGTCTGACTTGCCAGAAAAAATTGATCGTATTCCCAATTCCTATTACACTGGGCATACACAATTTTAGTTTTGCTGTAAAACAAAAATATTTTTATTTATTTTTTCTTCTGAAACTAAATTTAATTATATTTTTGCAATTATTTTTCTAAAGTGTTATGTCACCTTTTCTACATTTTACCTTTAAAATTAAAAAAAAAAAAAAAAAAAAAAAAAAAAGGACATATAGTATACATCATCCTTTTGCATTACTCTGTAAACAACACTCATAAAACTGTTCTTAAAATTATACTAATACGAATTCTGTTGTTACATTTAAACCATGAAGAGAAATGCTTAAGAGTTCAGTAAAAAATAGCAAATACTGTTTTAAAGACGTTGAAATGACATTTTTAGAAAATTACGAATAAAAATATAAAAGTTAGGGGGAAAATATATTTCCATTGCACCTTAAGCAATCAGTAGGCTAACAAAAAAAAAAAAAAATAAAATAAAGGGATAAAATTTATTTATCAAATTTATTTAGATTATTTTTCAAATGTATCTATTTTTAAGATTAATTTTGAAAGTATCCACACCGTGGAAAGAAGTGTCCACTTCGTGATCAAATGATGTCCACGGAGTGGAAGTCCACGGAGTGGACAGAATGTCTGATTTTGAATTTTAAGGAACAAAGCAACGACGTCAGGAACAATTTAACTTTAGTGTTGAATTAAGTCTTATAATCATTAATTGTAATAATAATTAGATAATAAATAATCCTTATAATTACTTGTATACTTCTGACCACGGAGTGGACTGATGAGATAGCCAAACAGAGGTATCACAGATGAAATCTATTTTAACAGAACGAAATAAAGCATCGAGTTCAACACATGTAGGTAAAAACAAAGATGGCTTCCCCCTCTTTCTTCTCAGTTACACACTGGTGACAGACAGTGCCATCTACTGAACTTTATGGGAAATTAAATAGTTGTCCACGGAGTGGACGCATTTTATTAGGGACATTTGTTATAAATTAATTAAAAAAACAAGATTCATTTTATAACTCTAAAATTTAATAAATATATTTTTAAGGATAATTATGTCCTGCTTAAATCAAAATGTAATTAAAAAACATTAATATTAAGCTTGAAAATAATGCTATATTCTGCAGACTTCCCTTGGGGACAGTCCACGGAGTGGACATTCCAGGTTTTATCGATCGAGTTCTAAGAAAAATAAATAACATTAAAAACTTTTATAATAATATTCAACTAGAGAAAATCGTAAGAAATAGCCTAGTTGTAAATTTTTTTCTGATTGAAAATATTTTCTATTTTTGAGGGCTAAGGGACATGGTTTCTACCCCTTATGTTGGCAATGACCCATATAAGTCAAAAAACATGTTTTACTTGAATTTAACTCAATTTTCTCGCAATTTTACACTGCTTTTTGCGGGAAAAAAATTACGTGATATTTGCCGAGACCCCGCCCCTCTCCCCCACGTGGATTGGGTGAGATCCGGCTCGGCCCCCCCTTCCCCTGAATACCTCACGTAATTTATGGACGCCCCCTAGTGCAGTCAATCGGCCTTACTCCCAAACACCAACACATCCGTATATAAAATACAAATAATTTTATTTAACTAATAGTGAATATTTTCATTGTTTATTCGTATTATGTTTTATCATAGCCTCCCAAACTAGAGGCTCTTCGCGTGGCTCGGAAACTTAGCAACAGTTGAAGCGGTAGACAGCGCCACCTGGTACAGATTGTTCGACTTTTTTTCTCAACTGTCACCAATAATTTTAAGAAGTGATATATGATATATATAATTGACGTTTCTTCGGTTTTATTCGTTTTTTATGTATATCATATCCCACTTTTTTATGCAACAGTCACAAAAAATTTTTAAAAGTGGGATATCTCCTTATATTATTAAAATCTGTACGCGTGTGTGTGTGTGTGTGTGTGTGTCTGTCTGTGAGAAACGGCTTGACGCAGCTAAGGCTCCGCCGCTAAAGGTCGCACGGACTTCGAACAGGTACCGATGGACAGAGAATTTATCGCAGATCTGGGTTATCTAATTTGCTAAACGATGCGACCCTAATTAGCGGAGATATTAATTAAAATGTCGACCATTGTCTAACGAAAAATGACCCAGAATTCATGATTAAATGCTTAAAAAGCGACATTTTTACGGAAAAGGTGGAAAATAAATTAGAAATATCAGTCGTATTGTTACAAACAAGATACCATTGGAAAGGGTTTTTTTTTTCTTAAACCGATGGTTTAAACGGCTTATCGATCGGACAATTAGATTTTTTAAAATTAACTAAACTATAAAAAAATATTGGCAACAAATCACAAGAATCTTAGCTTTGCAGACTTTTCGTCTACAGCAGTCTTCAACGGAAACACATCTGGTCACAATGAAGTCACGTGTTTCGTAGTGCGATTAAAAATTACAATTTTCTATTTTCTTCAATTTTTTAAATTTTACACATTTTATTTAGTATATAATATTTACACCACAAAACAAACTTGCATTTCAAATTTCATCGATTTTGGTCAATAAACAAAAGATTTACATTTTAATTGCAAATTAAATTTTATCTTTACACGCCGGACATTTTTGCAATATTTTAATACGCGTATTTCAATTTCTAATTACGATTAATTTATTTTTTATACATCATACGAAAGATATTTTAAAGTTGTTTTACATAATTCAAAGTTTTCAACAGATTTACACGTTTTGAGGTCTCCTGAATCAGTGTTCTTTTATGGTGCTGTATTATTTTCAAGTTTCAATATTTCAATTTCTAATTATGATTAAATTTTTTTTAATGCATCATTCGAAAGATATTTTAAAGTTCTTTTAAATTATCGAAAATTTTCACCAGATTTATACGTTTTGAGGTCTCCTGAATCATATTTCTTTTATGGCGCTGTAATATTTTCAAATTTCAATATTTCAATTTCTAATTATGATTAAATTATTTTTAATACATCATTCGAAAGATATTTTAAAGTTCTTTTAAATTATCGAAAGTTTTCACCAGATTTACACGTTTTGAGGTGTCCTGATTAGAGATGTAAAATTTCCGGAAATTTTGAGGCAGTGGAAAAAAACCAGTTTTTTTCCGGTTTTTTTCTGGAAAAATTGGAAAAAATGGGAAAAATTGAATTTTTAATGATTAAAATAGGTTTTCTTAATAGTTATAATATTTTAGAAAATATGAAGTGTTAAATATTTAAAAATGCATGCAATCCGTATTATTTGTTCTTAACAGAAACATACAGAAAGACAATATACAAAACTATTAAAAAATGAGCCTTTCTGTTTCATAACTGCCAGTACCTTTCCTTGTACCAAAAACTAGTCAAATCATCTTTCAACCATTAATTTTGCATAGGGTGTGCATTCCTATGGAATGTTCATCTCCCAGCAGCATTGATAAAATGATTTTAGATTAGAATCAAACTAACAACCACAACAACAAAATTTTATCTGACCCAAACCTGATTTTTTCATATTCGAAACCCGAAAACTAAATTAAATTTAATGATTCGTCTGAAAATCATGCAAAACTTTTTAAGGTTATAAAATAAAATTAATTTTCATTGTTACAGAGTTAGTAAATCATTTATTTATTCTTTTTAATGGAATTGATACACTAAGTTATAAATTTAAAAATCTAAAAACTAGATTAATAATTTTAAACCATTTATGTGTGTTATGTACTTCAAGAGTACAAAAATATGCGTTAAGTTTAGTATATATATATATATATATATATATATATATATATATATATATGTATATGATTTTTCTTTGTTTATTGCCTTTCTGCAATATGTATTATGTATGCATTAATTTGTGTGCATGTATATTTAATCATAGGAATATGTAGCATGTTTATAATTATATCAAAGAAATTTCTGTTTATTATGATAAAATTTTTTGAAATATGTCCTTAAGTTGACCCGACTCATTAACAGGTAGGAGGAGCCGCTCACCACTCCAGGAGTGGTGTCGAGCGATTCTAGCTATGCTAGGCCCCCCTCCTCCGGAACGTTTATTTAAAAAAAAAAAAAAAAAAAAAAGAAAAGAAACTTAAATCTAACTTGCAGGGAAAAAATTCAGTCAGCCTAATCCGAACCTTACCCACAAGAAAAATAAATTGGACAACCCAGCCCCCAGGAATAAAATTCAATCAATCTGACCCATAAGAAAAATAAATCAGTTAACCTGAACCGAACTTAATATGCAAGAGAAAAATTTTAGTCAACTAGACCTAAACCTGATTACCTGTCAGGCTTACCGATTTTCTGGACACTGGACCTGATGCTGGACTGTTAATACAGATTTTCACTTAAAATGAAATTAATCACAAGATAAAATTTAAAGTTTAATTTAAAGTTAATTGAACTTCAGAAATTTAAAACAACAATCAAGTAGGTTTTTGCACATGTAATTTTTATAAATTGTGAAATAAATTTTTTGATAGAAAGTAGTTGCTTAGTTTTTTTTTTTTTTTTTACTGTTGCATGCATTTATATGTATGTGTGTGTGTGTAATATATAACCACATACATTAAAATAATAGACAAGTCTAAGAATATATATTTAAAAGAAAAAAGATGAAAGTATAAAGGAACTTGAAAAGAATAAGTAATTTCAAATTTTCAAATGAATGTGATGGGAGGGAGGTCATTGTAATGTTTAAATATTTCAGGATTACCATTTGATTACATGGTTAAAACTTTATTTTTGAAATATGAACATTATCAGAGTCAGT
This sequence comes from Salticus scenicus, assembly GCA_963930645.1. Taxonomy (NCBI): domain Eukaryota; kingdom Metazoa; phylum Arthropoda; class Arachnida; order Araneae; family Salticidae; genus Salticus; species Salticus scenicus. The sequence continues at coordinate 116,843,634 of OZ005658.1, read as the reverse complement.
GTTTTCATGTAAGATACTGAACATGAAAATATATTTCACAAAAAAAACATCGGAATGTAAATATTATAAATTTTTAAACACGTTATTTTATTTTAGAAATTTCAAAATTTTCAATTTTTCCGGGCGGAAATAAACCCCTTTGGAAAAAAACCGAAAAAAACTGGTTTTTCCCCCAAAATTTCCGGTTTTTTTCGGACCATTCCCATCTCTAGTCCTGATTACGTTTTCCTTTGCATCTCAGCTAATTGAGTTAGACCGTTCAAAATTGGTATACGTAGGTTAATTAGGAGGGGCTGAAAGGGTGGGGAAGAGATAGGCGTGCAGCGCGCGCGTATCCCCTAACTTGTGCGCGCACGGGACTGCGCGGCCGAAGGCAGTGGGGACCAGGTCCGACTTTTTAACCGATGAGAAATGATTTTTTTCATTTTCTTTTCTTAAGAATAAAAATTTGATTTGAGAAGGAGTATATGCGCGCAGCGCGCGTACACCTTCACACGTGCGCGCGCAGCGCGCATGGGTTTGCGCTGCCGAAGGCAGTGGGGACCCGGTGTGAGTTTTTAATCGATCAGAAAAGATTTTTTTTTAGGGGGCACGAAGGGTCAGGGAAGGAATACGCGAGCGCAGCGCGTGTATCCGTGAACTTGTGCGTGCGCAGCGCGCACGTGACTGGGCTGCCGAAGGCAGTGGGGACCCTGTCCGACTTTGTACCCGATGAGAAATGATTTTTAAAATTTTCTTTTCTTAAGAATAAAAATATGACTTCAGGAGGAATATGTGCGCGCAGCGCACGTATACCACCTTCACACGTGCGCGCGCATGGGTCTGCGCTGCCGAAGGCAGTGGGGACCCGGTGCGAGTTTTTACCCGATCAGAAATGATTTTTTCAGGGGGCACGAAAGGTCAGGGAAAGTATACGCGCGCGCAGCGCGTGCATTCCTTAAGTTGTGCGCGCGCAGCGCGCACGGGACTGCGCTGCCGAAGGCAGTGGGGACCCGGGCCGACTTTTTACCCAATCAGAAATGATTTTTTTTTTTAATTTCTTTTCTTAACACTAAAAATTACTGTTAGTGATTCATTAATTTTAGTGATTCATTTGAAAATACTGACCCGCTAGCGGGCGAAGCCAGCTAGTGATATACATAAAAAGCGAATAAAACCGAAGAAACGTCAATTATATATATCATATATCACTTCTTAAAATTATTGGTGACAGTTGAGAAAAAAAGTCGAACAATCTGTACCAGGTGGCGCTGTCTACCGCTTCAACTGTTGCCATGTTTCCGATCCTCGCGACAGGCATCTAGTTTAAGTAGGAGGCTATGGTTTTATATACAATACATTCACTTTTTTGAGCTAAAATATTTTTACTTTCCGAACACTATAGTGAGGAAAGTATTGTAATCATGTCAAAAATCCGAATTTGAGATTGTGGTGTTTCTGTACGTTTCGAGGTCCCCTGAGTCCGTTTTCACTATTTTTACGATGATGTATGTGTGTGTGTCTGTATGTGAGTGAGTGCGTGTGTCTGTGAGTGAACACGCTAGCGTCTAAACGTCTTGTTTGAATAAGCTGAAAGTTGGTACGTATATTGTAAGTCACCATAGTACGAACCCTATTGATTTTGGTGAATCTAGCACTTATAGTTTTTGTTGCAGGGGCACCAGGAAAAATTCTTTATCATTTATGGCCTATGGGCCAAATTTTTAAATATGCGATAGCGTCTAAACGCTTTATTAATCTGAGCAAAAAATTTGTACACATTTTATAGGTCACAGTTGCACCAACTGTATAGATTTTAGTGAATTTAGACTCACAGTTTTTTTACAGGGATACAAAGAAAAATTCTTTATCATTATGGGCTATGGGACCAAATTTTTAAAAGTGCGATAGCATCTAAACGCCTTATTCAATTGAGCTGAAAATTTATATGAATATTATAAATCACTGTTGCACTAACTATAAGCATTTTGGTGAATCTAGCATTTATAGGTTTTTACAGGGCACAACGAAAAATTCTTTATCGTTATGATCTATGGGCTCAAATTTCAGTAGCGTTAAATGAAACATCGTGTAGTATATGGAGAAAAATACTCAAACACTCTATTATGGTTTTCTCTCTTGTTTGTTTAACAACTCCTTTTTCTTTACTTTATCTACAAAACTGTTAATTACTCAATGTTCGGAAAGTCAAGTGGAGTCGCTCCAGCTTTTTTATTTCATTTACTTCTTATTTCCAGCCATTTTGCGGTTTGTCCGCGAAATTGTACTGCTCAATTGCGCGGATATCGGGGGTATATTGTATCTAGTAAATGCAGTTCATTATATATGGAAGTAGAAAACTTGTTACTGCATAAAATCTGTCGTCCTGAATTTTTTATAAAAGTAAAACAAGAAAAAGCCATTCACATTTCCCTCCTATAATTATTTTATTTAACTCAAAACACCATCAAATAACATTCTTTTGATTAAAATAGTATTTAATTTTTTTTTTTTTTCTTGTTATAAAAGAAACATTTGTAACGTTTAAAATTAAATACATTGATTGCATCTATTCAACGGGAACGTTTTTTTTTTTTTTATTGTTATTAGAGACAAATATATTTACATTTCTTAATAAATTAAATTAATGGTCCACGGTAATTTAAATTTTGAGTTTGGTGATCCGTAAAACCGAAAAGGTTGGCGACCGCTGAGTAAGAAAAAGGTCATTTTGTTCGTTTGTTTTATTAATTCATGTTAAAGGAAAAGAAAAATACACAAAGAACAATAACTACCACATTGTTATACGCTGAGCGTTAATAGTATTTTATTATAGAAATGATACACATTCCACGTATTTCTCATAAATTTAATAAGTTCGCCTTACACAATTCTTGTCGGGGGACATCTTGGAGGATTTTTCAGTTTTTTTTCTTTTTTTTTCTTTTTAGGATAATGACCTGTACCGTGCAACTTTAGTCCAGCTTTTAGCCCGTTATTTATTACGTTATGAAATGCAGGAAAAAGTGCAATTTTTTTCAACTAGCGGCGCAATAATTGCTCATTTAAATAGTCAGCGTTAAAAAAAAAAAAAAAAAAACAGGTTTAAGCAATTAAATGCAATTAAACTCATATTTTACCAATGAGCTACAAAAATAGCAGGGTTGTTATTTTGTCTATTTTTTTTTTTTTGTGAAAAGTCCGTGACACTGGAAAAATCCACACGAAACTAGACAAAATAAAATCTATTGATCTGTACGTGTTCAATGCATAAAATTAATCTGTTAAAGCAATAAATTGTGCTTGTGACTTTGAAATAGTAATTTTAGCAATAGAAATAATTTATTAAAAATTAATAATTTTGATTAATGAAAAGTGTAATTTCATTTTAATCACGATAAAAAAATAAAAAAAAATCTTAAAGAAACTGCTAATTATATTAGTTATGTTTAGTTTGTAAATGTAACAAAGTAAATCTGTTGTGGACTATTATTACATTATATGATAATGATTATCTTATTGCATATTGAGAGTAGGGGGGAAAAAAGAAAGGAAGTTATTCAATGCTATACCCAATTTTTTAAAAACTACAGAAATAGACAAAGCCATAGCCAGAAAAAGATTTCATAGGGTAAGTGCACCAGTGATTGACACTTTTAGAGCAATCTCTGACGCTTTTAATGTTCTAGTCATCAGAAAATATTTTCAGAAATCTTATGTTAGTACATATGGTATGAAAGACATCCAGAACCACATATATGTTAAAATATATACATTTGATATATATATACAGTCGACACCGGTTATAACGTACTGTCAGGGGACCAGAAAATATGGTACGTTATAACCGAAGTACGTTATAAGCAATATTTCCAATATAATTTAGTGCCTAACGAAAGAAAAAGGGGCATAATAGCACTCGCAATTATAGAGATTTTAAATAGAAAGTTTATGATTTTCTCAAAATAAAATAAGAAAGAAGAAAAAAAAAACATTTTACTACTTACATGTTTATTTAGAAAAATAATCTGTTATTTTTCGTTTTTTTTTTTTTTTTTTTTTTTTTTTTTTTATTAGATGACACAGTAAAAATTACATTTTCAATATTTATAATGGAACTTTGCAGAGTCTCTGAATAGTCAGTATGGAATTCAACGAACCGCGATAAAGTTTTAAAGGTATAAAGGAGATATAAGGCGATAAAGGAGACATCGAAAGACGGTATCCAAGAAAATATACCGATTTCCAAACCAGAAATACAAGGTTGACATCCAATTTTGGCTTTTCATTCCAGTCTAAAAAGTACGTTATAACCAGATTAGGCTTTTGCATAGTCCGTTATAGATGAAGATGTAAACCATTACATTATATAGGGTTTCATTCGGGACCAAGCATCTGAGTACGTTATAAGCGAAAGTACGCTATATCCCAGGTACGTTATAACCGGTGTCGACTGTATATATATTTTTTTTTATGAATTTTTATTTGACACCCACTCAATGTTCCAGTAATTGACACTGCCTGTTTTTCATTTTATCAGTAATTGGCCCCCTGTGTTCCAGTGTTTGACACTGCTAGTTATTCATTTTACCAGTTATTAGCACCCTATGCTCCAGTGTTTGACATAAAATGTTAAAATTCTTATATGTAAAATATGATTTTATTATTTTCCTTATTTATTAATTATTTCGGGATAGATGTCAATCACTGGAACACCTACCCTACATAACGTTGGCTTATCTTCAGTAGATATAGGAGCTGCAAATGAATTTGTATTAATTCCTCATTTTTTCGGATTGCTACTTAAAGAAATTAATTCTGGAATTGAATTGTCGTCATCAGTGTTATTAAATTCCACATTATCTTGATAATTTTCATCATTATTATGTAAGGAACTCTAATCCGGATCAAGTTGGTTTATAAGTTGAAGAATTTCGTCAACTATCAAATATTTCCCTTAGAAAAATAAATAAATAAATTTGATGTAAAATATATAATATACTATAATAAGTTAAAAGTTTAACTTTGAGATTATTTCAGCTAACTAATATTATGTACCACATTCACTAGCATAAATGTCGCAATTACATCGAAACTGTTTAATTTAGTGCATAAATTAGCTTGTTTATTGTTTTTACATCCTATAGTATGTAAAATACAAATATTTTTACTAACTGGGAATATTTTCATTGTTTATATTTCGTTTTATATATAATACATTTGAGTTTTTTGAGCTAGAATATTTTTTATGTCAATAACCTCTCATTTCCAACCTTTTTGTGATTTATGGCATGCGAACTGCAACACATGTGATGTGATAATACAGTTTCCGTATGAATTTCTATTAAACATTATGATTTTGAATTATTCTTTTATTAAAAAAACATGAGTATCGCGTAATACTTTTGAACTGAGGGGGTTATGAAACTTATGTGAATATTTCCTTTTGCAAAACATTTATGGAGCTTAATAATTTTTTTTAAAATATGAGTTATAAATTATATCAAATAATAGACACTATCACAAAATTCTATAAAGCATTTTTTTTTTTTTTTAATCATGGTTGTGATCATTGAAAAATACCGCTTTACCTCATTACTTTCACGAACACATCTTTTCGTCAGGTGCAAAAAACACATGTTTTTTTTTTCACCTGAAGAAGAAAGGCGACGCCCTTTTTGAAACCGGTCGTGCTTGTATTTATTTTATGGTGTGAGAAGTTTTAAAATTTATTCAATTATTGTGTAATTTTATCAGTTTCATATCCATATTTACACAATCGCAAACAAATTAATGCAGAATTTATTTCATCACTTGATTTATATTATGAAATTTAGTATTATACGCATTTTTTTCTCTTTCTGTGAAACATTTACAAGGCCAATCAACATTTTCAAATAGGCAATAAGAAGTTTGATAAATTACACTTTATCAACTGTGAGAGAGAATAGACAGCAATTGTCACGATATTTTACAAATAATTAAAAAAAAAAAAAAACTCAATTATATTCATAAATAACACTACTCGGCGTAAAAATTGCCCCCCCAACACCGTTTTTGCAAATTCTTATATAAAATGACCTCCTGATTCCGAATATGACGCCCATTTTTCCCTATCGCCCACCGTTTATTAGGGATAGCCTCCTATTTTTATCACTTTCCGGTGATTTTATGGCGATTGGCTATAAATTTGATTTTTAGGGAGGAGGGGGGGGGGATTGTTTTAACTGTTAAACATCTTTAACCCTTTATCTACTGACGGTACTTTAAAGTACCATTACTTTAAAAAGAGTATAAAATCGAATTTATAGAAGAAATGTCAAAGATATTTATAAGAAGGGAACAGACATACCTCCCTTTAATCTCACTACAAAGCATTAGACGATACATATAGCCATTTTTGTTCCATAAGGGATTTTATGGAGTGCACTTGCTGTTTTTGCTTGATATTTTTCACGATCTTCATGTGTGTTATAATTAATTCCTATATTATTTCAAGAATATCCCACTGATCTTAGAAAAAATACGAGGAACATAAAGAGTAAATATTTCTCTACACTTTTTTCATGTCGAAATAATTTTTTCGACCTCTATGTACCAGTGGTACACTAAAGTATGACCTCACAAAAGTCTCTTTAATTACTATGATGAGGTGATATGCATAATTTTTAACATATATATCTTTAAATAATGCATTTTAGAAACTAAAAATATGTTTCAAACAAAATTTTTGTCTGTATCATAATGCAGTAGATAAAGGGTTAAAGGGGCTACAGAGCAGGGTTGGCAAGGTTTCGGACACTATGGTAAAAACCACGGTATAAACCATGGTTTTTACCGTACTGTCCAAAACCTTGGTGTCTTAAACTGTCCAAAACTATATTTTTTAGTAGAATTATATTTTATTAAAATTATGCAAATATTTGAAAAATTTACAAAATTATTATAACTATTGTTGTTTTGTAACATTTTCCAGTATATTCCATAATGTTTGGTGAAAGATGCATGTATTAACAATTACTAGTATCGCCCAGTGGTCGAAACTCGACCTTTTTTTTTTTTGCAAAGCGAGGCCAAGCAAAGTTATTGCCTTATCCTAAACGCAATGCAATTGCAACACAGCCGCGGCAATTGTTTGCCGATATTCACTCTAACTGAATTAGCAGAGTTTTACTTTATAACTATTTCTCTCTGTAGATGTTAGCCTTTCCTGAAATGAGAGAAAATCGCAACGTGAAAACGCCCCTTGTTGTGTTATACAGCCTAGAAGCTAATAGGTACCATGTCAAACCAAGGCCCAACCAAGTATCAAATTCTATTAAATTAATTCGATTGGTTCATAAAGTACAGTGTTTGAACCAAAAAAAAAAAAAAAAAAAAAAAAGATATTTTTCAAAAATGGTCGAATTGAGTTCGGGAAATTTCAAAACATGTAACTTTATCGAAAACCGAAAATCTAAAACTTTTCTGAATCTTATATTTTCTACTTATATATGCAGAGGAAAGAATAATAAATTCACTTTTTAAAAAATAAAAATAAGTAGTCAATTTCACTTAATTAAAATGCAAGGAAATCTCAAAACGTGTAAATTCATCGAAAACCGGAAATCAAAAGTTTTTATGTATCTTCTACTTGCTTCTTCTACCCACAAAAGCTAGCAATAAAGACACTTTTTTAAAAAATAAGTAGCCAATTTCAGTTAATTGAAACGTAAAGAAACCTCAAAACATGTAAATTCAGCGATAAACGGAAATCGGAATTTTTTCCGTATCGTCTACTTATACATGCAGCAGTTAGTAACAAATCCATTTTCCTTTTATTTAGTATATTAGTTGAAATATTACCCTTTGAAATGAAATGTTTATGTTTACATTCGAAACTGGAAGTTTGCCATTTTTTTTTTCTGGAGTTTTGTGATTTTAAATTAAAATTTTAACAATTTTACAGAAAAAATAACTCAATCAAACACATGTAGACAGTAACTTATATATGACTATACACAAATATCGGAATTAAAATCGGCAGATAATTTCCGTTATTTTCTAATAATTTTTTACAAAAAATCCAATGGACGATTGACATAGAAAATCTTTTTCATGGCTCCATGGACAGACAGTGACGTCATCACTTCGCTTGCGTATAGTGATGCTACATTATACAAATTACTGTGTCTATGGGTTTTTTTTTTTTTTTTTTTTTGAGCTTTATGAAATTGCCAGATTTAACAACTTTCTACTTTTAGGTATTTTTTAATGTAAAGGAATACGTGTATAAAAGGGAAAAATGGGGGAAAATGCATAAAAAATAAATGTATTTTTAAATACCTTCTTGACATCGTAAGAAAATAATATTTGTATTCGCACCTTCCGGCTAACCATACCTTTCGAATGATACCATTTTCAACCCTCTACTCCCATAATTAATATGTTAAAAAGGGACTACAAATTTGATGCTTGCCTATTAATATATAGATAATATTCAAAAGTAAAAATTTATTACTGAAGCTTTAATGGGAAAATGTGGATAATTGTACCTCAAATATTTCCCACTAAAATTATGTATTACATTTCTTATACTTTTTAAATCTATTATTAATGTTATTTATTAAACATTATAATTTTTTGTGTTTAGGTGTTAAATTAATTTTTTTTTCATTCCCCAAATCAATTTTTTCATTCCCCAAATCACGAACAGAAATAAAAATGAGGGAAGGGGTAGTGTCCAGGGAACACGGTGGGTGTTGGGGCAATATGAGAGTCATATTCGGATTCAGGAGGTCATTTTACATAAGAAACAGTAAAAATGATATCAGTGCTTCATTTTTTTTTTTTTTTTTTTTTTTTGTAGCGTAGTTTAATCTATCTAATCTTTGATTATTGTTGCAATTTTTCCCTTTTAGTAAAACTTTTTTCAAAGCCTAAGAAGTCTGGTAAATTATGCTTGGAAAATTGCTGGAGAAAAAGGGCAGTGAATTGTCACAAAATTTGATAATAATAATAATAATAACACTGTTTTATTAATCGAGGGGAGGGGGGGGAGGGGATCCAATCTGAGATTATTACTACATTACATTTTGGCCTAATAAATAATGAGAGCTTTAGCGGTACGAAATATGTTTTGAGGAAGGGGAAACAATAATTTCATATCCATATTTACACAATCGCAAGCAATTAATAGAGATTTTTTATTCCAATTTCATCACTCCAATTTATAGCATAAAATCTTGTTATTAAAAAAAAAAAAAAAAAAAAAAAAAAAAAAAGCGCAGTTTTTCCCTTTTGCGAAACATTTTCAAATCCTAACCAGTGTGGTAAATTATGCTTCAAAAATTGCGAAAGAAAATAGAGGCAGCAGTTGGCATGAAACTTTATAAATAATAATATAATAATAATATTTTTTTTTTTACTTACATTACCCTACTACCGTAGGTAATGAAAGTATTGTATTCGGTCCAAAAATACGATATCCAGATTTCGCCTGATTTACACGTTTTAAGGTTCCCAGAGTCCAAAAAAAGTGTTTTTTGGCAATAGGTCAGTGTGTGTGTGTGTGTTGAATCTTCAGGCTATCATATCTCCGATACTAATAAATATAGAACTACAAAACTTCAGAATTGAGACAGATCTGGTGTACAGATGAATTTTCCAAATTTTAATGAAAATTGAAAAACCGGAAGTGGGACATCTGAAACCAGAAGTATTACAGTAAGTCTGTCTCTCTAAAACGCCTCTAACGATTTTCTTCAAATTTGCTATATAAACACTCTATTAGATGTCCTTTCGAATGATATAGTTGGTTAGTTCAGGAAAATTGATAGGCATCCTGTATAAATAGCTCAGTTTCAGCTCTCTCAAGCGCGTTTCTTTCAAAACGGCTGTACAGATTTTTTTCCAACTCGCCATATTAACTCACTTTTAAATACCTTTTTGTATGTAATTATAGTTTTCCAATCAATAATTGGGTTTTGGTAAAAGTTGGTATCTCAAAAACGGCTCTAACGATTTTCTTGAAAATTGTTATATAAATTCATTCCTTTCTCATATAGCGTGGTTATTAGAGGAAAATTAACAGTCATCCTGTTTAGGTAGGTCAGTTTTAAATCTCGAAAATTGGTGTATCAAAAAAGTAACTCTACAATTTTTTTTTCTTTACCTCGCTATATGTAAGCTTCGTTTTATGTCTTTATATGTGTATAAAGTTTCTCTTACCGGAAAAGTTTTAGGTTTCTACTTCTTTAGACACTTTTATATCTTCTGATCACATTATCTTAAAAAAAAAAAAGTGCATATAATACGTGTAATAGTGAGTAATGGAAGTCGTGTGATTGTTTCACACCAGATTTTTTTTTTTTTTTTTTTTTTTTTAAGGTTTGTATTTATCGGGGGGAAAAATAACCTTCTGATTTGAGATTATTTTTACATACACATTATATTTCGTCCTAATGAGAAATGGGAGCCTTAGAGCCTTCAAAACATATTTTCAACAATGAAAGGTACAAATAATCTAACTCCATATCCATATTCAATTAATCGGGAGTTTATTTCGTTGCTGGAATTTATATTGTAAAATTTAATAAAATTCTGCGCTTTTTCCGAATCTAAAGTGAGATAAGTTATGCGTCATAAATTATGATAAAATAGATGATAATTGTCGCAAATTTTGACAATTACTTAAAAAAACAAAAACAAAAAAAAATCACGATTGTGTTTGTTGGTAAAAAGCATTCATCTTTCGCACAAACACATTACATTTCGTCCTAATAGGTAACGAGAGCTTTAGAAGCTTTGAAGCATATTTTGAACAATGGAAGGGGCAAATATCTAACTGTAATTTCATATCCACACACGATCGCAAACAATAATTAGGGAATTCATTTCATCACTCGAATTTATATTATAAAAAACTTATTAATATTCTGCTTTTTTTTTTTTTTTTTTCCGAACACAAAGTGTGAGATAAGTTATGCGTCATAAATTATGATAAAATAGACAATAATTGTCACAAAATTTGACAATTATTCAAAAAAGAATTAGTCACGGCCGTGTTCAATCCGAGATTACTTTCACACAAACACATTACATTTCGTCACAGTGAAAGTAATAAGCGAATATGCACTGATCCATTTTTTTTTTTTTTCATCACCCTTGGCTGCCCCTTGTTCTTCACAGAACAACTTGTTCGTCAGGGTATCCTCTCTCTCTCTGTCAATGGCCGTAACCTAGAATTTAGTAACTTGCCCAGCGTCTTGATGTCTACTAGTTCATTTTTTTCTTTGGCTATATCTTTTTTGATTATCGGTGTAGCTCTGCCCTACATCTAATTCAAAAAACTTTCCTTGTTCCTTTTCTGAATAATGATGGCGGCTCTCTTGTCTTGACTTTTTTGTGAACTCAAATATCTGCAAAACTGGCTCAAACTAATTCTTCCAGTTTTAATGCTACATTCTTACCACTGTTTGGGGAAGAAAAAAAAGAAAATTGTTTTTATCTTTTCAGAATTCTCATAAGCATTTTACAGTTATCCTTTTATCTTCCGACGTACTCTTTACTTTCCGAACGTACATTATGGGAAAAGTATAGTAATTATGTTAAAAATCCGAATTTGAGATTTTAGTGTTTCTGCACATTTTGAGGTTTACAGAGTTCATTTTAAATATTTTTACGTTGATGTATGTGAGTCAACACGATAGCGTCTAAACGCTTTGTTCGATTATTCAAAACAGTTGGTACGTATATTATAGATCCTCGTAGCACTAACCCTATTGATTTTGGTAAATCTAGCAAGTATAGTTTTTTTACAGGGACACAAAGAAAAATTCTTTATAGCCTATGCCCCTAAATTTTTTTAAGTGCGATAGCGTGCAAATGACTTACTCCATTGAGCTGAAAATTTATATTCATGTTATAGATAGTTCACCGTCACACGAACGACGAACTGTATGAATTTTGGAGAATCTAGCTCTACTAGTTTTTTTTACAGGGCCACAAAAAATTCTTTATCATTGTGGCTTACGGGCTCAAATTATTTAAAGTGTTATAGCGTCTAAATGCCTTATCCGATGGAGCTGAAAATTTATATACATGTTTGTGTAAATTTCGGTGAATCTGACACTTATATTTACCGTGACACAACGAAATATTCTTTATCATTATAGGTTCAAATTACTTCCAGACCATTAAACAACATATATAAAGCAAAATACTCAAATACCCTATTATAAATTTCACTTTTGCTAATTTAACGAGTTCTCTTACTTTTATTTATACAACCGTTAATTACTCAACCTTCGGAAAGTCGAGTGGAGTCACTCCAGATTTTTAAAGATTAAAATATGAATAAAATTGAATTTATGGAAGTAATGCCAACTTACTTTGTGAGGTATAGCAAAGTTAGCGTAATGCTACAAGCGAATTTCGCACTTTACGAGTAAAACGTGAATGTGCTGAATTTAGGATTCAGTTGACTAATAGAGATAGTTCTCATCCTAAATTAAAATTGTAATTTTCCATATGCTAATATTTTGGAAAGTAAATTGTATAAAAGGAGAAGGAAGATTGCTTTTGGAAGTTAGTTGGAAGAGAGTGAGTTAGAAGTGAGTTAGTAGAAGGTTAGTTGGAAGTTAGTTAGGAGAGTTAGAGGTTAGTTGTTAGCGGCTAGTAGGTAGCTGCCTGAAAGGAAGTTAGTTGTTAGCGGCTATAGTAGGAGATAGTAAGTCGAGTAGATAGTGGTGTAAGCGAATCCTCCCGCTATCGAAAGATTACTGAGCCGTGAGGGTTAATGAAGTTAAGCGAAGTAGTTGAAATTATTGGTTGTTAATTATGTAAAGTTGAAAGTAATTATGAAGGCTGCCCTCTTAAGTTTATAAGTTATTAAATGCATTTATAGTCCAACGCCCACCTTCTCTTTAAGCTCTTAATAAAGCTCATTTATTTTATAAATTGACTTTGTCATTACTTCATAATACAATTCAAGTCTCGTGCTCATAATTTCATTATTAAACCTAAGTAGACTGAGCTATGGCGTACACTCGTTCGTCACAACTTAATAAGGATAGTACTTAAATTTCGTATTCACTTAAATTTCATTACAGGACTGTTATTCATATTACATAGTGGTTTATGTTGAAGAAAGAATTTTCTAGAATTCTGTTGTTTAAGGTATCCGCTTTCCATGATCTTCACCCGTGTTAAAGCTTATATATATCGCTTTGTGAAACTACCATCAATCTTATTGTTTGAAAAACAATATGGTGTGGCATTCGCGGGACTTTCTCTTACCTCACTTTTCAATACTATAAAGGCAGATTGCAAAGTAAGGGGTAAGTTGTATATAAACCTACTTTGAAAACAAGTCAAAATATTAAAGCAGAGAGACCACCTTCTAAAAACGTGATTTTTGGATTCAAGGGACCTCAAAACGTGTAAAATATAACAGGAGGCTGTCGGAATTACTCATAAGTATTTATTGTTTTTTACCAACAAAATTGATAAATTGGTCTTATTCTCCGATTCTCAAGCCACAATTCAGGCAATTAGCTCGGCCAGTCCGCCCTTCTCGAAAGAAATATCCCAGTGTCGGCAACTTTTGTGGGAGTTGAGTTCAAAAATGAAACTAGTGGTACTTCAGTGGATACTTGGCCACTGCGCTGTTTTTGGTAACGAGCAAGTCGACAGCCTCGCAAAAAGGGGCTCGAGACTACTTCAAATGAGGTCCCGGGCACTATCATTCCATTCAATAAAGCTGTATATTAAACAAATAATGGATAGGTATTTTAAACTGCAAATTCGTGATAGAATAAAATTAAAGCGTTGGGGTGCTGAACATCTTTTGAAAATTCCCAGCAGTCAACGACGGCAAGCCATGGCCCAGTTCCGCCTCTTGACTGGACATTGATTGTTTGGCAGAACATCTCCATCGCATTGGAATCCTTTCAAATCCTGGTTGTCCCCTCTGCAACTCAGCAGGACCAATGAAAAGACACCACCTCCGTCGATGTGCTTCACTTCGTGGCAACTCTGAAACTGCGCTTTACTGGTGTGCCAGACAACTTTTAAGGCAATGACACCGGTCACTTCTACTTATTGTCACCTTTTTTTTTTTTTTTTTCTTTTTTCCTTCTTATTTGATTCTTTGTAATCAATTTCGCTTCTGTATTTGTCTTGCCATTGGAAATAAAGAAAATATATATATAAAGTGATAAAAAATACTTTTTTATATAATGTAAAATATTTTTTACGTTTTAAAAGTATTAGGAACTTTGAGGGGGAATTGGGGGGGGGGGGGGGGGAGAGAATATGTAACATATTTTTCCATCAAAGTCCGTAGTGCAGTCATTTGGCCTTAACCCCAATACCATACCATATCCTCGTCAAAGTCCCGATTTTTTTTTTTTTTTTATGTACTCATTTTACAATAATATACCACTTCATAAAATCCCTATCAATTATGATACGAGTTCAATTAATGGTTATGTAATGATTATTAATGATTCTGTCCTTAAAAGTAAAAAAAAAAAAAAAAAAAAAAAAAAAAAAATTCATAATGTTGGAAATAAAGGGTTAATAAGACTTGCTGAAATTTTTTTATCTAAAGTCCATCAGGGGCAGGGGCGTTTATATGGATGATTCTCTTTATACTGTTTTCTATAAAATATTCAATTTTTAGCGTTAACTTTTACAGTGCTACACTAAAATAATCAAATACATTAAGCAGAATTGGAAAAAAAAAAAAAACAGCCCAGTGGGTTTTTCAGAGTATTTTTCGGTTTTATCAGAGTTTTCAAGAATATTTTCATTCTTCCTTTTTTTAAACATTAAATATATCATTGATAATAAGATAATTTAAAAAATTAAGTTCTTATTTATTCATTAAAATTGAAATTCAGAAATTTTTAAATTAAATTTTTAAAAAGTCTTTTTATGATTAAATTATAAAGAAATTTTAAATATTAAATAATTGTACTTAAAATATTCTAAAATTCTTTTTATCTGCCCTTTACAACAAAAAATTGGATTTTAATAATTATTTCTTCTTGCTTTATTGAACTTTTCGTTGTCAATAGATTTTCATAAAAAAATTTTTAATTATTGTCCTTCTACATTACATAACAGTGTTGCACAGTTTTCAGAAATTTTTAAAAATTTTAATTTTATTTATTTATATTTTGCATTCCTCGACTCCTGCCGTTTTCTCTATATTGAAAAACAACTCTGTTTTTTCTTGCTTTTATTTTTTTAATGTAATTTTTTATTCTGTTTTAATAAGATAATTATACATTTTTTTTTTTTTTTTTCCTCTTGGGGAATTTTTCAGGATTTTTTTCTATACAGTAATTCGAGCATCTCCAATATTAAGAAAATTCTTTGTTCATGTTCTAATAATGTATAATAATATTTGTTTTATATTTGTATGTTTATTATAAGTTAGACAAAAGTACACTTTCAAACAAGGATTTAAAAAAAAATTCGCTTGGACTTTTTCTTGGGTTTTTTTCAAGTGGGTTTTATTGAAAAACCCACCCGGGTTTTTTTTGGGTCGGGCAAAATCTAACCAACCCTGACATTAAGGGCTACAGCTGGAAATCGCTGGAATTAAATTTTCGTTTTTGTTAAGAAATTTAAACAATTTCTAACAATTTTTAAGTGTGATTATGAATTCCTTTTGTCTGTCATTCTGTCTATCTGTTGATCACGTGGTATAAGTTCATTGAAAGTTAGACTATGCAACGAGTACCTATAGCTGGAAAGCGTTAATAATACATTCGAACTGCATGACTTTTCATCCTTGATTAATTTTGATTTTTAGAACGCGCTCTTTCTCTTTTCAGGAACACCGATTTTATTAAACTTTTCTCTCCACCATTGCATGATCCTGAAAAGAGGCGTTTCTTTTCTTTTTTCTTTCTTCTCTGCTTTCATATAATTAATTTTCTTATTTATATACCGCTTAATGTTTTGCTGTGTCTCTTTCAGCTTGCTTTCGTGTACTTACTTTTTGCTATTTCTCTGCGACCAATTTTCAGATTGGTCAGTACTGAGTGACGTCACGACTTTTGTGGTTTTCCGACTTCGGAAATCTCTCTTAAGTCCGGTTTCCATTTGCGATCATTCCGCGGCTTCTATTCAGAATCCTTTGATGTGGTTAGCTAGCTCAAAGCTAGCTCACAGCTAGCTCAAAACCCTTGAACGGGGATGGAAATGGCCCCCTGCTGAGATAATTGAACGGTCGGGGTAGATATCTTTGTCAATTTTGCACGCTTTCCTTTGAGGTAACTGCGAAATCTGATAAGAAAGGGCTACAACTGATGACAAGACATTTGGCTCTTTGTGTCGGAAGCGTGATTAATGACCGTTTTGAGCGTTGATCTTGAGCCCAAGTCGAAACTGGCCTTTACACTTCTCTTCTGTTGGAGGAGGTAACATCACTATAGTCCTTGTAATATCAATAGGCTTGTGAAGGAACCAGAAAAAGTTTCCCCAATTCTCCGTTGCCATGGATACGGGAGGCGTGACCACCCATTCACTTTTTTTCCCACTGCGTTTGCGTTTGTTTAAATAGTTTGAAGCAAGGGGGAAATGTTGACAAGATGATTAAATAAATAGGTTTTTGATTTATTTTTATTTCAATATAAAGTTGCTTCTAATTCCGTCTTGTGAAACAATATTATTGTCAAATTTTCATATGTATATTTTTTAAAGTTTCTGTCAGGCACCTGCAGCAGTAAAACAAAAAAAAAAAAAAAAAAAAAAAAAAACAGAATAATTCAACAAAATAATAGCTTTTTTTTTTTTTTTTTTTTTTTTTCAAATTTTAAAGAAAAATGGGCAAATATAGCTCGTAGAAAAAAGTCAGTTGTAAAAGATTTAAACTTTTATCATACTGACTATTTTAGAATGATCCATAAGTATTTAAATCTAAAATATTTAAATGAAATATGCAGGTGAACATTATATATATACATATTCTTTTCGCGAGATAATACATAAAGAACGATTTATTTTTATTAAATCTTTAATGTACATTGGTTTCGCACTGGAACCAAACTTTTAACATTTTTTATGCAACAATATTTTAATTAATTTTTCTTTCTTGTTTTAATGATTTTTAAACTTTTAATACTTCTCTGTTTGGTATATAGCAGTATCGGTATATACTCTGAAATTTAACAAACTATTTTTTAGAGGAAGCCATATGTAGAAGTCACTTTAAGTTTCTTAATAAGTGTGAGTGCACATTTGCTCCTTTGATGATGCACTCGTGCCTAGTTTTTTTTCTCCTGATGAAAGAGCAATGCTATTATTTTGATTTAAAACAACTTATCACATTGTTCGTGATATAAGTATGGGAGAACAATCAGATTAGACAATTAAAACAATCATCTTCTCTACACTTATGGTTGTATTTTTATATGACCGTTGGTAAAATGTACTCGCTCCTAAATGGTAGACGTAATGGCCGAAGGTGATAATTAATAAATCTTTTACTTACAGTTTCCTTGTGCAGTTGGAGCAATATTTTTATACCTTCACAAACATGACACTTGTCCTGGGAAAAAAATTGCCTTCTTGGCTAATTGAGTCAATCATACAACGGAACTGATCTAACGAACACTTTAATTCCTTTTTAAGAAGATAAAAGGGGAAGAAATTGTAGGAGCCGCTTGAATAAAAATTACTCAGTCATTTTATTTGCTTTAATTAAAGTAATATTAGGGAATCGAAGGGCGAATGCTAAAATATATACATCGCTGGAGCGATGTTTTTCTTACGACCGATCACGCCGGTGGCTTGGGTGGGAAAAAAACGCTCTGCGGGCTTCTGGCCAATCACGGCGCTCCTTTCAAAAGGTGTTCTATTTTGATCGTCAAAAACACGGACGTCGGCTGGAATCTTTATATTTTTTAAAGGAAAAATAATGAGAATTATAAATTTAGATAATTAAAAGTATATTTATATAAATATTAATATTGTTATAAGTTAATTATAAAATCGGAGCTATTTAATTTAAGATTTGAATAACTAAAAACGTAATGAAATAATACAATTAATTTAGGGGATATGACCGTTAATTTAAAAAGGGGGAAAGTATAATTTTTAAATAAATTTAAACTTTAAACGGACAATTTAATTATTGAATTATTTCGGCGGGGTATATTAAAAAAAATGTCATATTTACGATATGACACAACTGTTGCAAGTTTTTGCAATTTATAGTGTTTAGTTACAATTAGTTATGAATTAAATTAATTATAATTTCAGTTGAATGAGATTAACATACAGATATTTCAAATTAAAATTTTCTCAAAAATTAAAAAGAATTTTTTTTTTTTTTTTTTTTCATATTTATGATCAGTTATGTGTGTAATAGACATTTTAAAAAATTAGCTCAGCAGTTTTCAAAAGGAAATTTTCAGTAAACTTCAAAAGATTAGAAACCCCCCCCCCCCCCCAAAAAAAAAAAAAAAATCTCCCAAACTTTTTTTTTTTTTTTTTTTGGTCCCCTTTGACAGATGACTGGTCAAATTCTTTTTGAGATATTTAACAAAACGTCTGAAATCGAAATTATTCGCTCATTTATAGAACGAAAGAGTATTTTCTCTCTGTATAAAAAATCACAAGTTAAATGCTACTCTCTTGTAACACACTTATATTTTGGATTTATAACCATCTGATTCTTTATTATTAATATTATTATTTCACAAAATTTATTATTATTATTTCACAAACTGTGAGTTTGTTATTACATATTTGAAATCTATATATATTTGGAAGTTTAAATATGAAACACATTTTTGTAACAAAGATTTTTTTAAAACTCTTTATTTATCAAAGAAACTTAAAAGTCCATTAGAATAAAAAGCGTATAGAATCCAATTTATTGAAGGATTTTATAACGATCGAAAATATTCCCTTTACTTTAATTTCATCCCATGGCACTAGACACAAAGGAAATGAAGCCCTATTTTTATTTTATTTTTTTAGGAGGGTGTACGAAAATGTTTTATAGCATTTTGACGCAGTATTTTTTTATTTTTTTTTACTAACATTTTCTATAATCTTCAATTGTGTTATAATTTAATGACTAAAATGCTGTCAGAATCCGATATACATATATTTACGATTTTTCTATATATAAATTAAAACAAAGCTATTGTATTAAATCATACAGAATAATTGCATCAAATGAGTGAAAACTACGTTTTTTGAAATAATCTTAATGAAACTTAACCATTGGAGTAATGTAATTCAATTTTGTAACTATGTGAAATTAATTTAGGTATTTGCCAAAATAATATTTTGAAGAAGTTATAAACATTATAAATCATCGTTTTAGATTGTTTTCTAATATCAGCTCACATCCTAAAATAAATGAAAAGTCACAGAAAAAGGTAAAAATAACAAGCACGACGAGCGTTGTAAAATCTAACCACAGCTAGAATTACCTCAACGAAGTGCAAAAAAAGAATTCTATCAGTCGGTCACGTGATCCGCTCCCATAGTTACGGTGCTCTGCGGGAAAGAAACTCATCGGCCTATTTCTTTTACAAGGAGTATAGTTCTAAGTGCTCTCTCCATCCTCTTGTTCTTCCGATTAGCTTCTCGTAGCTTTTGCCAATGATATCTTCAGTTTCTGCTCTTAGTTTTATTTTCTTTTTGGACTTCGTGTGCCTTTTCTATTTTGAAGATTTATTCTGTGTTCTTTTCTCTTTCTTTCACTATAAGAGGGTAAGTATGTTTTTGATCCAGTTACTTTGGTACTGTAATATATCAATATTAATATCACAGGTGTACAGAAAATAATATTGGCAAAATTTGATGTAATAATTTTAGCTGATACATTGTTTTCTGTTGTGCTGAGTCCGTTTCCACTCTTTTTACGATGATATGTGTATGTGTGTGTGTATGTGTTTGAGTGAACACGCTAGCGTCTAAACGCTTTGTTCGAATAAGCTGAAAGTTGGTACGTATATTGTAAGTCACCGTAGTACGAACCCTATAGATTTTGGTGAATCTAGCACTTATAGTTTTTTTTACAGGGACACCAGGAAAAATTCTTTATCATTATGGCCTATGGGGTCAAATTTTAAAAGTGCGATAGCGTCTAAATGCTTTATTAATCTGAGCAAAAAACTTGTACACATGTTATAAGTCACAGTTGCACGAACTGTATAGATTTTGGTGAATTTAGCACTTGCAGTTTTTTTTACAGGGACACAAAGAAAATTCTTTATCATTATGGCCTATGGGACCAAATTTTTAAAAGTGCGATAGCATCTAAACGCCTTATTCAATTGATCTGAAAATTTATATGAATATTATAAATCACTGTTGCACTAACTATAAGTATTTTGGTGAATCTAGAATTTACAGGCTTTTACAGGGACGAAAAATTCTTTATCATTATGATCTATGGGCTCAAAGCTCAGTAGCGTTAAATAAAACATCGTGTAATATATGGAGAAAAATACTCAGACACTCTATTATGGTTTTCTATCTTTTGTTTGTTTAACAACTCCTCTTTCTTTACTTTATCTACAAAACTGTTAATTACTCAATGTTCGGAAAGTCGAGTGGAGTCACTCCAAATTTTTTGTTTTGCATATAGAGAGGCATTAAGCGTGGAATAATGGCATTAAGGGAAATAGGCTCCCGTTACTGTAAATGCCGGGGATAGGACAGCGGAAAATAACACTATGCGATGAAACATGCATTTAAAGTTTTAAAAAATGGAAAAGTTGCTCTTCCGACAAAATTTATGACTTACTTTTTTTTTTTTTTTTTTTTTTAATTTTTTGTGTCCTTTATCTTCGGGGTACAGAATTAATCATGGAAACATGCTGTATAAGTTACCATATAAATATAATGGTGGAGGAATCCGGAAGAAATTGTGCCAGTAAACACCCTGTATTGACAAAAATCTATCCCTGATAAAGAAAATTGGCCTTGTTTTTGGCTTCAGCACGCCAAAAAAAAACAAAGTTAGATAAAAACTATCAAATCAGAATTTTAGATAGAGACCTGTGTAGTATAATAAGATTATTACAGCTGTGTAGGGATTAAGGCCAAATAGCTGCGCTAGGGACGTACGCATAAGTGCCCTTCGGGGAGGGGGTGGGATATTTCAAAGAGCTCGTATTCATGGTAGTTACGAAGAATTCCGAACTGTTAGGCCGAAACCTGAGTTCAAACCCGCCATCACCTGTCAACACCGGGGAAAAAAAATGTTGGGAAAGCCAAATTTATTTTGTTGATTAACATTTTGGACTATTTTTGTCATTTTAACAATATTTTTGTTCAATTAACAAACTTTTTTTTTTTTTTTTTGATTGACCAAAAAGAGTATAATTGATAAAAATTCACTGTTACTGGATAGTCCGAAATGCTACGTCGTAGTCCTACCTGTAAATAACCAATGAGCGAGCGATGTCATATGCTGAATCAACAAAATATATTTGTTGATTTTTAAATAAATATTGGTTAAATCAATAAAACTCTTTGGTTAAAACAGCAATAAAATTTAGTTTTTTTTTTCTTTTTTATTGCTTGGCAATAGAATTAAGTTCTAGTTAACAAAATTTTTGTTGAAATTTGCTTGGTTAAAACAGCAATAGAATTCAGTTATGGTTAACAAAATTATTGTTGAAGTTAGATGTATATAAAACGTTGAATTTAACATTTTTGTCTCCCCCCCCCCCCCCAACAAAAAAAAAAAAAGAAAATAAAAAGAAAATAAATTAAATTAAATAAAAATTAAATTAATTAAAATAAATAAAAAAATTAAAATTAAATAAATATATAAGTAAAAATGAAAAATAAATTCTGTGTACCAGGTTAAAGAGCAGAACTTCTCGGAAACTGGTGGGGTAAAAAGGTAAATGGAAAATACTTTGTGCATGTAGTATTAAAAGTAAGTAAACATCGCTAAGAAAAACACAAGTTCAGAAGTTCCGTAGTGCAGTTGATATAATAAAATTACTAGCTAATCTGGGCGAAAATTTTGCGCTTTATTTCGTTTCTTATTTACTTTTAAAATTTGAAACTTATAAATATTATATCCATTTCACCACCTAATTAAAATTTTTGTTCACTAGAAGCCAAACTATTGTTAGAACCAAATTAATATTGTGCGATAGTCAAACCAGAATCATTCAAAGAAAGGTTTCAAATTAAAATTCATAGTTGACGACCCAGTTTTTGTACTTCAGCTGGCAGTACAGTTAAATTTTAAGTATAGGATCCCCATAACGACTTTAAATTTTCTATCGTATGTTGGCGATGATTTTTTATTTATTTTGGCATGATTTTTTGCTTAAAAAAAAAAAAAAAAAAAAAAAGAAACTAATTCTAATTCGATTATACTTTTTATAATTGCGTTTTTTAGTCTGTTTATGATAATTCATATTCTGTATCTATCTTTAAAATATTGGTAGGTTTAAAATGGCGTTTTGAAAGTTTCTGAAGTGACAACTTTTAAAAATACGTTTTTCCGTAAAATAACCTCATCAGACAAATGTTGTCATTTTTTTCTTATTTGATCATTGAGCTGAGTTCGTATGCTTAAATATTGACCATTTATAAATAATTTTTATCCTCGCGTATTTCATTAGTTACATCACTATCATATTTCGACAAAATTTAATCGTAACAGGTCCATGTTAGAGAAATAGTATATAGATTGGGCTGGGGGGGGGGGGGGGCATTAAAAAAAAAGAATGCAATTATTTTATTTATTTTTTTTCCCTCCAAAAAATCGTTATGCATGCAAGTGCGACCCGGAGACTTTTACACATTTTGAATGTTATGGGTATCCGAAAATCACAAAATTGATGGGGTGTCCCAGGCTTCAAAATCGGTGTCGTGCCCTTAGCGACCGTGCCCTTAGCGGAACGTGCCTTTAGCGGAATGGGGTGAAAGGAAAGAAATAGGAATAGAAGAAGCCGTGCCCTTAGCGGAAATAAGAAGGTGTGCGTGTGGCAGATTGAAATATGCTATTCAAATGCACAAAAGAATGCTTTCTATAGAATGTAGTATGATTAGCATTAGATTTACAGAGTCAAACAAAAATATTCAGTTGACACTGAGGGTTATTATTGGAAATTTGTTGAATTGCATTTTCGTTTACATTAAGCGTTTATTCTACCATTTTTAAAACGTAAATATGATTTGAATTAGAGTATTTGTCTACTCTACTGCCCGTTTGTCCGCCTCCAGCGTCCGTAAATATTTTATGATTTTTTTATTTTTACTTTCTTCTATATTTAATAGAAGAAAGTATTGGATTCGTAAAAATTTTCGACTTCCGGTTTTCGACGGATTTATACGTTTTGAGAGGTCTAGAACACCATTTGACTACTTCTAGAAAATGTCTGTCTGTCTGTCCGTCTGTCTGTCTCTGTGTGCGTGTGACAAAAATTTTGTGGTAACTGTATCTCCGGAACTACTGTTCAGAATTACATATACATTTACATGTAGATGCACCTTGAGCTAAATTACTGCCTACCAACTTTTGGTGCCAACCGCTCAACAGGTGGCGCTGCTATATAGCGGTTTCCACAATTTAAGGGAAAGCTGTATCTCAGGTTCTATTGCGTATAATCAATCAAAATTTGATATAAGAAAAGGCCATTATGAGACATTATGCTGATTCAGCTTGAATGCTTATGGACCGACTGGTGGTGCTGCTATACAGCGATTTCTGCAATTTAAGGGAAAGCTATATCTCAGGAACTACTACACAGAATTGAATATAAATTTAAATGTTGATGCACCTTAACCTAAATGAGTCTGTCAACTTTTGGTGTCAACTGCTCTACAGATGGTGCTGCTATACAGTGATTTCTGCAGTTTAAGAGGAGGCTATATCTCAGGTTTTATTGTGTATCATCAAACAAAACGTGATATATGTGAAGTTCATTATCAGTCATTATGCTGATTCAATTTGTATGCTTATCGGCCAATAGGTGGCGCTGCTATACTGCAAATTTTCTCCATAACAGGAAAGCTATATATCCACTTCTATAGCATATAACTGTACGAAACTTGATATGTGAGATAACTATTATAAAAATGCATTTATTAAGATGACATTTATAGCTAATAAAACTGTCTTTCTCTGGATATTTAGTGTTAGTTTTCTCTAAGAAGAAAATTAATTATTTGCACTTAGTGAATTTGTATAGGAAAATGGTGGCCACAACACAACATACTATTTCTTATTTTATTTTATTTTATTTTATTAATGATATGTGTTATTCAAATTCTTTATTGAATTTCCCTACTTAAAATGGCTCTAATAGAACCTATGCCACTGGTTTGTGCACATCATGGACATCCAAAAAATGCCAATGCATTGCGCTTTATGGGTGACATTTTTATAAATCACATTTAAATAACTTCATCAAAAAATTATAAAGAAATTCGCATTTATTGTTTATATGCTAAGAAAATGTTTTGTATAAACTATAATATGCTTAACCTCCAGATTTACAGGGCAAAGCAAAAAGTTTCGAAATATTAAGGGGTGCAAATAGGAAATTAAGAGCAGAATTTCTGTTTGTGTTAAGCCTTTTTAACTCTTTCCAACGATGTTTCAGAATGACTATGAATTCAATTAGTCTATATGTCTGTCTTTTCGTCTGTCCATTGTGTGATAATATAGACAAAGAACATAGAATGTTATACGATACAACGAGTACGTACAGTTGGAAAGTGTTGATAACCAATGTGTACCTCCTAATTATTCGTTTTTGTTTTAGTTTTAAAAGGTGTAATGCTTAATTATATTTCCAAAAACTTAAATAAAATCATAAAATGGCAGTAATGTACGTACTGTGATTCATTAAACTTAATATGGTTACATAACACCGTTCCCTCAAATAACGGATATTCTACAGTACGCATACCTATTTTTGCGGCAGGTTTTACTTCTGAAGCAAAATATAGTCAGTGCTAAATGTGGATAAAGTGTAGAAGAAAATTGAATTATTAACTTATTTTAAAATTTATTATACATTTCCGCTAAAGGCACGTATGCTAAAAGCACGCCACCGAGGGGGGATAACATTTCCGCTAAGGGCACGGGTTTATAGTTTTCCGCTAAGGGCACAGTCGCTAAGGGCACGGCCCCTCAAAATCACCTAGCCCAGTAATTTTTTCGGGTTTTATTAGTTTTTTTTTTTTTTTTTTTTTATAAGAGTTTTGAGGATTTTTTTTTCTTTTTGTTACATGAAGTATATTATTAAAACGATATCAAAAATCAGACGTTAATTATTTATATTAAGTTCATTTCTCTTAAATTGAATATAATATGCTTTATTTGCAATGTATAAGGGATAAGGAACTGAGCCTAATCAATCTGTGTTATCTACTTTTTAATACAAATTGTAGTTTATTTTTCTTGACATAAACATGCGATAGTCAGTATTAAGTCGGATGTATAATATTTTCTTACGTTATTTATTTATTTATTTACATGTATTGTGATCTAATTTTGATTGAACATAAATTTTTAATTCGTTCTTTTTTTTTTTTTTTTTTTTTAGATTGAACATTGGAGATTGAAACTTTCCTGAACAGGTATCCTAATGGCTAATGACCACAAAACGAAGAAATCCTCTTCAAGGTTTATTTTTAGTTTCAAACAATTCAACTTTGGTGATGCATTCAACAAAGAAATCTATAGAATATTCCACAGGTATATCCTGCGCCCTAAATTCTCGAAAATGTGGGGATTCCCTTACGTAGACACTGACGGAAAAGTGAAATATTTTTCAAATCAGTTTTCCAAGCGGCAGAAATCAAACATATTAAAATGTCGATGTGGAAAACAAATTTCACTTAAAAATAATAGCTGGTTTGTCGACGAAAATGGTTGTGAATATCATCCAGGTAAAATTATCTACTCAGAAAGTGAAAAAACCGATGTCTTTACATGTTGCAACAAGTCAGTTTCTTCATCTGGATGTGTTCGCAAAAATCATCATGTCAGTGCCATCAGAGTGTGCCATGAAGACGATTTCGTAAAAACATTCCAGAAAAAACAGTGCTGTTTACCCTGTTTACCAAATATCTTCGCCCTGGATTGTGAGATGGTGTATACTACCAAAGGTATGGAAGTTGTAAAAGTGACTGTTTTGACTGTGTTCTGTGACGTTGTTTATGATACTTTCGTTAAACCAAGGAATCCTGTCATCGATTACAATACAGAATTCAGTGGTATCGATGAAAGTCACCTTATTAACGTTACTGTGGACTTGAAACAAGTCCAGGCTGATTTATTGAATCTTTTTGACACAGAAACTATTCTTATTGGACATGGGTTAGAAAATGATCTCCTTTGCTTAAATTTATATCATTCCAAGGTCATCGACACATCTATTCTGTTTGCACATTCAAAGGGTTACCCTTGGAGACATTCCTTGAAGACGCTAGCTGAGACCTACTTGAACAAACAAATTCACTGCAGCAAGAAAGGTCATGACAGTCAAGAAGATGCTAAAACTTGTATTGAACTTATTGCCCGTAAAATATTTGTCAGTTCACGAAAAGAAGTTATGTTGCATTCTCCAAGAAATCTTGTTCCTTTACCAGACTTTCAGAACAAAAACCATAGTATACGTCATCCACTTCCTCCACCTATGAACTGGAATTTGCCCTATTTTGGATACTTACCTCCTCCATATCAACATTCGAATTTCTTTCCAAATCGTCTGCTGCTTTATCCTTTACATCAGGATAAATTCAAATTCGTTGCCAAAGAGTAAAACATAAAAAATACATATAATGCAATAAAATATTGCTGTTTTTTTTCTATCGATATATTTGAATGAAAATTATATTTCTGTATAAAATGGAATATCTCAAATTCCTGGAAATAATTTCCTTCGTTAGAATGAAATATATTCAGAGATGAATTTACATGTGTTGAAATTTTGTCATAAGCTTTTGTCTTGCAGCATGTGGTATGGATACTAAGTGGCTTTCTTCATACAGTGGAGTTAAAGGATATATGACGGTATTAAGTCGTTTGTTTGGTTGCATTTTTTCTTGTTTTTAAGAGACTGGCACGCAAGTGGTTACACTTCGCTTATTTAGCTTTTAAAATTGTTATATTATCTTATTCAAGATGTGATTATTATAATACATATCAGGTAGCTGTTATGTTTGTTTTTGTCTATTTGCTATTTTTAAATTTTTATTTCCACGATTTTGAATTTGTTAGTAACGATTATGTTTTGTAAAAAATGTTTTTAATTTCTTCATAAAAGAGACCATATCATTGATTGAAAGCATGTTTTATTCTGTCAATGTTTAAATGTATATTGGAAGCATTTATGAAATAACCACTAGCTTACTGAAGGAGTGACTCTAAAAGACTTCATGACTCTAAAAATAACTGCGTAAGTTATTTTGTAATCGTACCGTATTTAGAATTTCTTCAAAACATTGGCAACATTCGTACTATCAAACATTCCCCAAGATATCCTATATCTTAATTTGTAGTTTTGTTATATACTTATTATATCATGCGGAATTTAAAATGTATGTACAATATATTTACGTCATTGAAATAGTTCTTTTGATCTCGAAATATTCATCTGCATAGAATATATTTTAACACACCAATTAATTCATGCTTGTGCATTATTTCTTCATAAATGATAGATAAATCTATTTTAACATAAGAACGACCGGAGTGTATCATTTTTTAATGCCAGGCTAATTAGTTTTGCGTTCAAAATGACCGCTGCTGTTTGTCTAGTGTTAAAATAATAATCTAAAATAAACTTTGCCATTTTTTTTTTTTTTTCAAAATTAGTTTAAAGAAAATATTTTTCTGGACTTTTGTTCAATCACAAATTCAATACTAGTTATTAAAAAAAAAAAAAAAAAAAAAAAAAACGCTACTTGTTTAATCTTTCCATATTTCATAGAACACGATTAAACAACTTTTTTTTTTTCTTTTTTTTATTATTATCCATAAACTATTAAATTGATGAAGTATACACTTATTTTATTAATTAGGCTTTTAATTTTATTCAAAGAAATGTGGTTCATAAAATTACTTTTTATGTTAGGAGAGCTATACTGGCGCATACAAGGTGTTAATAATATATTTTATCAAACCCCAAATTTCAGTTTGTGGTTTGTTGCATTACAGTTTGCCTTTCTTACAATTCTTTTTACATCCAAGTCATTTTTAAACTTGTATATAATATAATATATATTAAAACATTTTATCTTAATTGTAAGTTATCAAACTCACAAGAAAAGTAATAACACTAAGGAAATAATGAATAACTATAAGCAATCAATTTTATATATTAGCAAGTTATATTTTATGCTATGTAAAAACAACTATTTTCACGTGAGATCCTACATTTTATCAAACCCCCAAAAGTAAGCTAGTGGTTGTTTCATTGTCATACCTGCCAACTTACTAATTAACGTCTGGTAGATTGTGAGTATACGCCCTTTTCTTCACACCAGCTTTTTTTAATATAAGAGTATTTTTTTCTTCTTATTTAATCGTAATTACATTTGAAGAAAATTTCTCTAAAAATAAAGTGGTGTGAAAAGAGGGGCGGGTTCTAAAAATCTTCTGGAAAATTAATTAATTAGTCGGCAAGTACGTATTATAGAATATCATTCTTAATATTCGTTTCTCTCGCTCCTCCCAAGTACTTTTCCAGCTTATGTATATAAGCATTTAAACAGATCTTAATTTTTATTTATTTATTTTTAATTTTTATGGTACATTATCGAATTAATAAGAAAAATTCAAATAATGAATTTTATTAATGGTTGTGCTTTTCCATATAATTTAAAAAGCTATAGATTTTAAAAAGTTACATTTTATGCTATAAGTAGATATGATGGCAGGAAAGGAAGCAAAAATTGTCGGTTTATTATCAAATACCTTTCTTACAAATATTTTTCTTCTCACAAGTTCTTTCAAGCTAGTTTATGGTACGCGTTTTAACATTTTATCATTTTTTAAGCTGTTTTATTAATAAGAAAATCTCTGATAATGAATTTTATTTGCAATTGTGCTTTTAATTTTGAAGAACTGTAATTTTTAGTAAGTTAGATTTTAACTACACATTGTTAAAAATTTCAACAGAAAACTCTGTGTAATCTATTATCTTAAGTCTTACGTAAAATTACAGAGAAAAATAAACGGAGATGTTAAAAAACTCATTTTATACATTCGTTTTAATAACTAATATTAATTTAATTAATTATTGGTGAGAACATATTTCGGACTTAGAATGCTTTTTCTAAAGTAGAAAGCATTTTTAATTTTAATTAAAAAATTAAATAATAAAATTAGGTAATAAAGATTACAGAATAAAGATTGAGAATCTCGATTATTCACTTTTAACTAAAAATTGCTGTAAATTTACAGAGACTCTGGATAAATATTTACATTAAATTATTTTCAGAAATTTTTAACAGTGCACTGACAGGAAATATAACTATATTGCAGGTTTTCTTCCTACATATATCGAAGTAAAAGTAAGCTAGTGTTTGTTTCATAATAAATGCTCTTGCAATTTTTTCCCCTCTAAAAGTTTCTTTCAAACTAGTTTATAAAATGAATTGTTTTCGAATGTTTTATTTGAAAATAAATTATCTGAGAAAAATACTTATAAGGAATTTCATTAATGACTGTGATTAGAAATTTAGGAAATAACTATAGTTTTTAACCACTTCACCGGCTATCCCGAGATAACTCGGGGGGAAATTTAGCCTTCCACACACAACTGTGGCCAGTGAATTGGTTAATAAGTTTACTTTTTTTATGTTTATAATAAATCGATACTGGCAGAAAAGATTAATTCTAAATAGAGATTACTTCATTCTAAAAGTTTCTTTCAAACTAGTTTATAAAATGAATTGTTTTCGAATGTTTTATTTGAAAATAAATTATCAAAGAAAAGTACTTATAAGGAATTTTATTAATGACTATGATTAGAAATTTAGGAAAGAACTATAGTTTTTAACCACTTCACCGGCTATCCCGAGATAACTCGGGGGGAAATTTAGCCTTCCACACACAACTGTGGCCAGTGAATTGGTTAATAAGTTTACTTTTTTTATGTTTATAATAAATCGATACTGGCAGAAAAGATTAATTCTAAATAGAGATTACTTCATTATAAAAGTGCCTTTCTTACAATTTTTTCATAAATACACGTTTAAAACTACATTTTGTTTTATTTGAATCTGTTTTGGTCGTATGTAAATTCTGTACTGATAAGTATAAAGGATTTAAGTCCAAAAATGTCGATTTTGAGTTAAGTACATAGTCAGACTCAGAAAAAAATTCCCTATCGATTGGTATAAAGGATTTAAATCCATGTCATTTAGTCTGAGAAAATCCATTGGTAAAAAAAGATTCAAGTCAGAAATTTAGCATTAATCTTTGGTATAAAATATTTAATTCAATTTTCCCCTTTATTAAATGAAGATTGACATTCACTGAATGGTATAAAGCGTATAAACCAACGTAATCCCTTTTTCCTAATCGATTCTGCTCATTAGTTTTTAGTTAAACTTTATTTTTCGTATCCTGAAAAATCAAGAATATGGACTTAAATCTTTTATACTTATCAGTACAGAATTATCAAATTAATAAGTTGTGATAATAACTTATATGAATTGTCTTTTTAAATTAAATTGAAAGACTTATTTTTAATATTACATTTTGTACTCTTAAAAGTTATGCTGGCAGGAAAGGCTGGCAAGCTTCCTTATTAGACCTGCCAATTATGCTAATTTATCTGTAATAGTGTTATGTCCCGCCTTTTTTTATACCAGTACATTTGTTGAGTAGTAGTCTTTTATTTAATCGTGAGTACATATTGCAGAATATTACTCTACAAATTTACTGGTATAAGAAAAAAAAGGCGAGGCCTTACGCTATTACGGATAAATTAGCATCATCAGACATGCCAAGTCTCCTGCTTTTTGCTTGTTTTTCTATGCTGCTGCTTTTCCACTCATTTCTCCTGCTTTTCTGATGTAATTTTTATCTATCGCTCTTAGCATAATTTATGCTTAAAATTTGTGGGATTGGGTCAAAAAATTTGAAAGAAAATTGAAATTTATCTTGCCCTGCAATTTATCAAGTTCAGTTTGAATGTTAATTACTATACAATGCTTTGAAACTAACTTTTGCTAAGAATAAATTTTTAACTTTCATTTTTGCATAATAAAAAATGTCTTATTATCAAAAGAATTTTTTTTTTTTTTTTTTTTTTTTAATACCATAACTATTGAAAACTTCAATTTTCATTAGAATATAGCTTATACTTTCCTTTCTTTATTACCTTTTCTTTTAAAAAGATAATTAAGATTCTTATTGTTTTATATTAGGAGCAGAATGATCAAATATGTCTATTTTGACTTAAATTTTAAACAACTGTATGTCTGAGGTTTTTTTTTTTTTTTTTTTTGATAGTTTGTTTTACTGCAAGAAACATATTATTAATTTAATTTTAATACTGATTCTTTGTAAATACCTCCTAAGCTTATAAAGCTTTACTTAAAATTAAATTTGCATTATTTTACTCATTTTTCTTACAAACTTTCTTGTTGGAAAAAGTCTCGCGATTTCTGTTAAAAAATCTCCTGCTTTTTGGTCATTAGAAGTTGGCATCTCTGCATAATTGGCAGGTCTACCTTACTCTTATATTTACTGAACAAAACGTTAAATGTAGGCTACGCAACATTTCTGAAATTTTATTTGTTTTATTATATTGCCATCATTATTGTCAAAAAGAAATTTTTCTTGAACGTTTTAATGCTAAAAATATTATACAAAAATTTTAGTTTTAAATTGGTGGTGGCAATATAATAAAATGAGCATAAAATTTTACGAATGCTGCAAGGCCTGTAAATGCATTTTTATGAAAAATTTGTATTCTACCAAGTTCTCTTATATTAATTTATAGTGAATGTTTATCCTTTCTATTTATCTGTTTTATTTGAGTGTACATTATTAATATATATGTATTATTTTTTTTAAACTTATATTGAACTTTAAGGGGACTGAGACGTTTGCGGCAACCGTGAAGTGAGAAATTTAGGTTGTTGCTTTTAATAGCCATGTATTTTTTATTTATATATGTATCAATATAATTTTTTATGAGATATTAACTGGAAGTTCAAGAAATATTTGATGCAAATTATTACTCTTATGTGTTAAAGTTTTTTTATAATAGCACTGTAAACATATGTATTTTACTCTTAAGGATTTTTTCACTTTGGTACACTTTGTGAAAAATCTGTTGAAAGTAGTTCCTTGAAATTTTAAAAGGAAATAAATAAGTGTCTCTGCATATAGTGAACCTATTTTTTTATGCATACACCTTGTGATATTTTTTTAAAAGAGCGAAAATATGTGTTAAAAAATGCATATTCCTAATAAGTAAAAATTGCCATTTTTTTTTTATAATTTTAAAAATAGAACAGCAAAACATAAAATAGGTTCAGTACATAAACAAAATGTATTTTCTATCATCATGCATGATTTCAAGGCAAGATTTTCATTATTTTTTTAGAAAAGTGTACCAAAGTGAAAAGATCCTTAAGAATAAAATACGTATGTTTACAGTGCTATTATAAAAAAAAAACCTCTAACATGTAAGTAATTTGCATCAAATATTTGTTGAACTTCTTGTTAATATCTTATAAAAAATTTATATTGATGCATGCATAATTAAAAAATATATGGCTATTAAAAGCTAAGCAACAACCTAAATTTCCCACTTTACGTTTGTCACAAACGTCTCAGTCCCCTTAATGAAATTTTTAATTCGACCAGTTATAAAGAACTACAATATTTAATAAGTTATTTTTATATTCTTATAAAGATAGCTATACTGGCGGGAAAAATAGTGATAGCATCTTTATAAAATGCTTTTTTACAATTTTTTTTCTTTTTAAAATATCTTTTAAATGCCATTTTTCATTTAAATTCTACGAAAATTATCAAATTGAATAAGATGTGATAATGAATTTTAACTGAAACTTATTAGAGAATAAAATTTTTAACAAAGTTGCATTTTGTGCCCTAAAAAACTATATTGGCATGAAAGGCGTTAATATTGTACTTATCGAACCAAAAGTAAACTAGTGGTTAATAATAATAGTAATAATATTTTTGTAATTAAAATTTCTCTTTCTGTTAAAAATATTCCATGTTATTTAATTTTAACGAAGTTTAATACACATATGGTTTTATATTCTATATATTTGAGATTTTTTTTTAAATACCTTAGATAAAAATGTCCAAATTATTTTTGCTTGGAAAATCCAACAGAAAAATTAGAAGGGAAAAAAAAAAAAAAAAAAAAAAAAACGCGTATGACCATACATAAAATCGACTATTTCTGGTAACTGATAAACTGACAACTAAATATCTCTTGCTGGGTATTGCATATTTTAGGCTGATGTCTTTCGTATTATCAGTAGCACACTTTTTTTTTTTTTTTAAACAAAGTACAAAATTTACCTAAATGTTTATCCATAGTCCCTGTAAATTTATAATAGTTTTTAATAAAAGATAAATTATTGAAATTCTCATTTTTTTAAATTCTTTTGTATTTCTTTATTTTTCAATAAAAATAATTCTATTTCAAAACAAGTGTATTATAAATCATATACTCCCACCAATATTTAATGCACATGTAATATATATATATATATATATATATATATATATATATATATATTCGTCACCATTTACTTTTTATAGTAATTTTACATACGATTCAAAATTAATAATTTTCATTAGTTTTTTTGTTGAAATTTTTAATAGTGTAGATTTTAAATCATTTTTATTAAGGATTTTCTTTATTAAGGATCTACATTAAGAAATTACTATATGCAGTTTCTCAATTTGCAAAATATTTTATACTACAGCTTTTGCTTGTTCTTAAATCTTTTTTATTTCACAAAGTAAATTTGTTTGTTATTAAGTGCTATTGAGAGTTTCATATTATCAGTCGTAGGTACCTCGAATAATTGAGGTCCTAAAATTCATAAAAATCTATCTTTTTATGAAATTTCTTATCGGCGATTTTATGTAAGGCCACTTGCAATGTGCTGATTGGTTGATACTTCTTGCTCTAAATTATTACTAAATACAAAGTGGTTGTAATTGAAAATTACGCTATAAACAACTAAAATACGCGAGCAAATTGTTACCATATTTGGTATGTAATTCATGTGATGTCCTCGAAACTTAAAAATAGTTCAAGAAATATCCACCAGATGACGCTTTGCATGGAAAAATGATAATTTTAACAAATAGAATGACGTGCCAGAGATCTAAAGAAATTTCATAAATTCTTCATATTACTTATGTATTCCTTGTGTGTCACTTCTTTTGTAATAATTTCTATTTTTCCATGCAAAATGCCATCTAGTGGATATTTTTGAAGTTAAAAAGCATTTTTCCAGCTTCCTTTAAATTCCAAGAGTGCATCTTGTGAAACGTATCGATGCTAAATTGGGTGACTGTCCACGTGCTCCATTTGACTATACTCTATTTCCTTTACGCAGTCGCCTCAAAGCCACGCTCAGATGAACTGTGATTTCACTTTCCCCGTCCATTGCTAGGTTACTGAAGAAACAAAGACATCTCACTGGATGGAATTGAGCACGTGATCTCCCTCTCCGCATTCCGCGGCCTTGAAGCGCCTCTGATGGGGAAATGGACTATGGTGAAGAATATTAATGGCGTAAATTGAATTATAATCACCCTGGAAATATAAAGAATTTAAATTTTTGATGTTGTAAATCCTCTTGTTCATAAATCCACCGATATTCAGTCTTTGAACTACGTTTTTTGTTTTGTGCCAAATTTTTATTTGCCATTCCAAACATACTCTCAAAGATGTGTTCCAGCTTGATCTCATTTGGAACTGGTGTGGCGTTCAAAGAACAAGTGGATTTGGATGTATACTCAAAATTTGAATAAGATAAGTGTATCAGTCATTGCAGTTGATTATATATCATGTAAATAAAATGTATAATTTGAAAAAGTTAAATTTTTAATGTTTAAAAATATTCAACACCTGTAAAATATATGAATAAATGCACGGTTTTTTTTTAGTTTGTGATGTCTTTTTCTAATTAGTATTCCATTTTTTTTTTCTTGTATTGATGAAAATAATAATAGTATACTACTACCATCTGAAGAATTTCTTATATGTAATTCTAAAATATTAATTGGTCGGAAAATTTCATTAAACCGTAAATGATACATCAAAATTCAATTACAGATTTTTATTTTAGTTTGGTGTATTTATACATAATAGAAGATGAAATATAGCTTTTCCATAAATTGAAAAATTGCAACATAGCAGCGTCACCTTTCAGACAGTGTGCCCTCAAATCGAACCAAGTGTAGTTATTTTATTTATATGTATATATATATATATATATATATGTATATATATATTTTAAATAATAGCCATCTTTATGTACCAAGTTTGGTGCATTTATGCA
This sequence comes from Salticus scenicus, assembly GCA_963930645.1. NCBI lineage: Eukaryota > Metazoa > Arthropoda > Arachnida > Araneae > Salticidae > Salticus > Salticus scenicus. The sequence continues at coordinate 116,808,135 of OZ005658.1, read as the reverse complement.
ATATATAAGCTGGGATATAGCTTTCCCATAGGAAGAATGGCATTGGATGGCGCATATTAGCGCCATCTATCGACTGATATGCGCCTAAATAGAATTATCAGTTTTTCACTAAAACATCTCGCATATCATGTTCAGGTACTTATACCCAAAAGAAGCTGGCATAGTCTTACCGTAAAAGAAGGCAAATGCTGCATAGTAGTGCCACTTACTGAAGATATATCTAAAAAATTTAATCATCACCAATTTATACTAATGTACCTAATCAAGTATAAAGTTCGTGTAATTCTATGTATTTTTTCGCTAACACACCCACAAAACAGAAATTTTCCAATTATCTTAAAATCGTATTCAGTATATCTCGAAACGTGTAAACCCATGAAAAATCTCAAGAAAAAAAAAAATCCTTTATCTAATGCTGTCTTCTTATGTATGCAAGAAAGTACAAAAAAAAAAAAAAAAAAAAAAAAAAAGTTTCAATGAATATTGTACTATTGTTAAGTTGTAAATTGTTTTAAATATTATCTACCCTTTTTAGTTTCTCTTACCCATAAGGTAGAGAAAGTATTATTTTTGGGTCAAATTTCCGAACGCGAGATTTTGTTATATTTACACGTTTTGAGGTCCCCTGAGTACGAAAATCATGTTTTTAGCAAATGGTCTGTCTGTGTGTATGTCTGTTATCAGCATATCTCAAGAACAAATAGTAGCAGACCTTCCAAACTTGGTATTCTAAATGTGTATCATATACAGGTGCTACAGTAAGCTTTTCGTTAAGATCAAGCAAATGGTTCGTGTACAGGGACAATCAAGAGAATTCTAATACATTACGTCTATGGGGGAAATTGCAGGTAAGTAGAGTTTAACGTCTATAGACTGCACTAAACCAAGTGAAACGAATATATATATATTGTAATAGAGATAGTCAACTGGGAAAAAATTTTTGTGTATGTAGGAGCCTCGCTTTGGCCCCTGGGGGGAAGTCCCCCCCCCCCTCGAGGGGAGTACATTTTCATGATGGGTATCTTTCAAAAGAGCTCGCCAATACCTTTAAAACGAATGGTTGAACCATCGATCTGCGATAATTTATAACAAAGTTATCGATTTTTTTTTTACTTGTAACGAAAAAAAAAAACTTAGAATTTTTTTTTTTTTTACTTTAGAGAATAAAATGAACTTTTTTTGGATATTTAGTGTTATACTACTTCTCTAATATGGAAATCGTCTGCATTATCATAAAAGATAATTTTTTTAAATAATAATTTTAATAAATTATTTTTTAAAAACAGAATTATTTTTTATATAAATCTAGGTGCATTAATGAAACGGGGGGTCGAGGGCTGCGGTAGCCCCCCTCACACAGAACTAATTATCATATAAAACTCTCCGAAGCCTAATTTGAATTGTTTAACATAGGTTTCATAACATCGTTATCTCACCTCTTAATCTCCAACCTGTATTTATAGTATTAAATTTCAGGGTAAGAGAAAGTCGTGTGAGTGACACACCAGATTATTTAAATTAATATTAAGTACAGCAAAATGGAGCACATACAATGAAAAGAATTTAAAATGGTCGGGAGCGCCTGCAATCTTTTTTTTTTGTTGTTGTTGTTGTTGCTCGGAAATGTCCGGATGTTCGAGAATTGCATGTATTTTTTAACGACGTACAGTACCCACAAAATATTGCTAACACATCCACAGAAACACACATTCATTTTCTGAAATCTCAAAAGGTGTAAATCCATTGAAAACCAGAAGAAAAAGGTTAAAAAAAAAAGAAAGAAAGAAAGAAATTTGTTTCAGTTGACATCTTAGTATATTAAGCTGTAAAATGTTTATTATGGAAAAATAAGTAAGTTATATTCAAATAATCAAAATAGCCTTACTTTGCTTACTCCTTAATCTCGAGTTTAAGGAGTAAGCAAAGTAAGGCTATTTTGATGGCGAATGTCTTCTCCAGTTGTCAAGTTATTAAAAATTATCCAAGCCTTTTATAAATGAAAGTTGAAACTTATAGCAAAAAGTACATCGGAAAAATATAAATAAATTTATTATTGGTAAAACTAGGAGATTAAGTATGTAATAGTAAATGACGATATTTAATAAGATTGTATATAAAATGTAATAGTTATTGCGCAAAATGTTTAAGTACAATTTAAAATTTGCGTAGCTTTATATCAAACTTATCATTAACTAATGCAATACTAGTAAGTTCAATAATCAATTACCCGTAAATATCGACTTTAACTAGTAAGTTGTAGGTATCAAAAAGCTTCATATCTAACAAAATCCATTATAAAGACAGACCGACACATCAGCCGCCGTCTTTTTTTCTCTGAAGGCGCCAACTTTATCGCAGCTATCTTCATCTTGTAGGATCTTAAGGCCAGTATCCACTTGGGCTCAAGATCAATGCTCAAAACGTCATTAATCACGCTTCCGACACAAAGAGCCAAATGTCTTGTCACCAATTGTAACCTTTTTTTATCAGATTGCGCAGTTACCTCAAAGGAAAGCATGCAAAATTGACAAAGATGTCTACCCCTGGCCCTCAATTATCTCAGCAGGGGGTTAGATTCCATCCCCGTTCGAGGGCTTTGAGCTCCGGTGAGCTCGGCTGACCACATCAAAGGATTCTGAATAGAAACCGTCCAATGAGCGCAAGTGGAAACCGGACTTCGGGGAAATAGAAACATTTTTGTGTCCTTTTCAGCAGCATAATAGTCCTTTTCCTTTTATGTCCTTTCTGGAGTGACTTGAGCAAATTACTGCTGAACAATCTCATCATATTTTGTTAAGCTAAAACTGCAAAATAATAATAATAAAGTAACTCAAAAGTAACACATTGCTACCGAAACAGTGGATACCGCTTGATAATCTGCGTACTCGGTAGGTACATGTGGCAATCCCAAGGCAAAAAATGTCGGATGCGCCAGCTCGTATACAAGGTGATTATTATTAAAGTTACGATTACAAAACGCTATAATTTTAAAACTACCCATCAGAGCGATTTGATATTTTACCCAGGGCCTGATTAAGGGGGAAGCTCGCTCTTGACACATTATTTATACTTACACCGTTATTTTTTAACAAATACTTTCCTCCTATAATAAACAGAAAAATTTCATTGAAAATTATTTTAAAAGAATTCTGGTGTCTAATAACGGTGTGTAAATTGGATTGTTTTACACCGTTCATTTTTAATAAAAAATATTTCCTTGTCAAAGCGTGGAATTTCTATGACATGAAGTAAAAAATAATTGTAAAAATATTCCGGTATGAGCGAGCTTCCCCCTTAATCAGGCCCTGATTTTACCAGAGCAATCGTTACGCAATGAAATTTTGTTTGGCAAAAGAAAAGAAAAAATAGTTCCAAAATGTGCCGTTAATTATTCGTAGAGTATTTGTTTCATGAAGCTCCTTTTCTTCTCTTTTCACTATGCCTGTTTCCGCTGTAAACACGTATTCTTATCTTTTTGTTAAAAAAAAAAAAAATGTAGTAAACCCTTGAAGTCTATCGTTTCCTGCTATTCCATTGTGTTTCTAACAATATTCCTGTGTTTAATGAGTCCATTTAGGCGTTTCCTCTGACATTACCCTAACAGCGCCATCTATAGGAACATGTTGGAACTCCTTTTTTCCTCCCCCAAACAAAATTTCATTGCTTCACGATTCCTCTGGTAAAATATCAAATCGCTCTGATGGGTAGTTTTAAAATTATAGCGTTTTGTAATCGTAACTTTAATTATAATAACCCTGTATATAGGAAGCCTTATTCTATATAGCAGAATCACGAACATATTAACCTGTGAAAACATTTAACCAAAATAACTTTTCACAATAAAATCTTTATCAATGCAGTTAGTGTCAATTTTATCAAATAGATGCCAAGAAATAGCCATCTGAAAAATCTCAAACATTAACAGCAGCGCGATTGATCGAACTTTTGCACCCAAAATAAATCGGCATAGTTTGATAACAGCCATCTCGCTTATCAATTTTTTTGCACCTATATACACAATGGTGGGGGATTTACCATAAAAGGGTAAATTTGCGACATAATACAGCAGCGCTACTTATCGGCTAATGAATATTCAAATAGAATCAGTATAGTTTTTCATAATCTCACTTATCAAGTTTGGTGCATTTATACTCTATAGAAACTAATATATAGCCTCACTTAAGAAAGCACAATACCTATCTTCTCCGACAACAGAAACCTAAAATGCAGATAATTAACTAAATAGCCACATTTTTAGCTTCAAAATGAAATACAAAGTGACCATAATTTAACAGACAGTGCTGTCACTGATCTGTAGCGCGATTTAATAGTAAGAATAGCCCCAAACTCTGTAAGACGATTAAACAAGACGGGAGATGAAGAATTCCGAAAAAAAATTCCAAAATTTACCGCTAGAGGAATGTGTGGCGTTATTTTCTAAAAATGAATTTAGGAAAAATAAGTACAAATTTAATGAATATGAATTTCCTGAATGTGAAAACTGAATATAAAAAAATACATTAGGTAATGACAATGAGTAATTGTAAAAACAAATTTTCCCATAAAATAACATGGGTCACATCTGACGGCGAGATTAGATATTATTCGCTCTTATGTATAGAAGAAAGAAGAAGAAAAAAAAAAAAAAGATTATTTCCCCTTTTTTCATAAATACTCTTTTTTTTTTTTTGTTCTATACATAAGAGCAAACAAAATTACTCATTGTCATTACCCTTTTTTTTTTTTTTTTTTTTTAAATTCCGTTTTTACATTCAGAAAATTCATAACTGTTAAATTGGTACTGGTTTTCGAAAAAATCAATTTTTTACATTTTAATTCAGAGTTCAAAAATGCGAATTTTCACTTGAATTTTTCTCATTTTTTAGTACCAAAATGAAATACTAAAAATTAAAAAAAATCAATTAAGTAAAAATTTAACGATTATGAATTTTCTGAATATAAAAACTGAATTAAAAAATAAATTAATTAAAAAATAAATAAATAAATACATTAGGTAATCAGTAATTGTGGAAACAAATTTTCTTATAGAATAACATGGGCCACATTTGTCGGCCAGATTAGATATTGTCTGCTCTTATGTATAGAAGAAAAAAAGATTATTTCCCCTTCTATCTTAAATGCTCTAAAGTTTTTTTTTTTTTTGTTCCTTCTTTCTTCTATACATAAAGAGTGGACAATATATAATCTCACCGACAGATGTGGCCTATGGGAAAATTTGTTTCCACAATTATAGATTACCTGTACCTGATGTATTTTTAAATTTCGTTTTCACTTTCAGAAAATTCATAATCGTTAAATTTGTACTTATTTTCCCAAAACTGATATTTTTTTTTTAGTATTTCATTTTGCAGCTAAAGAATAAGAAAAAATCACTTGGTAAAAATTCGCATTTTTGAACTCAAAATTAATATATAAAATTTTTAAAAAATCAATTTTTTGAAAATGAATACTAACTTAACGATTATGAATTTTCTGAATGGGAAAACGGAATTAAAAAAAAAAAAAAAAAATACATTAGGTAATGAGTAATTGTGGATAACAAATTTTCCCGTAGAATAACACGGGCCAAATCTGTCGGCGAGATTAGATATTGTTCGCTCTTATGTATAGAAGAAAGAAGAAGAAAAAAAAAGAGTATTTAAGAAAGAAGGGGAAATAATCTTAACTTCAGGTCACGGAGTTCAACTCATTACCTAATATATATATTTCTTTTTTTTTCCCAATTCCGTTTTCACATATAAAAAATTTACAATCGTTAAATTTGTGCTTATTTTCCCAAAATTGATTTCTTTTTAATTTTTAGTAATTCATTTTGCAGCTAAAAAATGAGAAAACTTCACTTAGCGAAAATTCGCATTTTTGAAGTCAAAATTAAAATAGAAAAATTTCAAAAAATAAATTTTTTGAAAATGAATATTAATTTCACGATTATGAATTTTCTGAATGTGAAAACGGAATTAAACCATTTGACTGCCTTTGAAAAGGGCAAAATTGTAATGTTGTTTTCACTGCATTGTTTTTTAAATGAACTAAATGAATATATATTTCAACTTGAGATTAAAAATGTATGTGTGTATATGATTATAATCCTTATAACTACTATTTAAGAATTTCAAACTTGAAAAGTAAGCTAAAATTTCATAATTGTATAATTTTAAATTATAACCCTAACAGCACTGTTAGGCTTAACTTATCCCCAGTACATCTTAACCTTTTATCTACTGACGGTACTTTAAAGTACCATTACTTTAAAAAGAGTATAAAACCAAATTTATAGAAGAAATGTCAAAGATATTTATAAGAAGGGAGCAGATGTACCTCCCTTTAATCTCACTACAAAGCATTAGACGATACATAGAGCCATTTTTGTTCCATAAGGGATTTTATGGAGTGCACTTACTGTTTTTGCTTGATATTTTTCATGATCTTCATGTGTGTTATAATTAATTCCCATATTATTTCAAGAATATCCCAGTAATCTTAGAAAAAATATGAGGAACATAAAGAATAAATATTTCTCTACCCTTTTTTCATGTCGAAATAATTTTTTCGACCTCTATGCACCAGTGGTACACTAAAGTACGACCTCACAAAATTCTCATTAATTATTATGATGAGGTGATATGCATAATTCTTAACATATATATCTTTAAGTAATGCATTTTACTAACTAAAAATATATATTTCAAACACAATTTTTGTCTGTATCATAATGCAGTAGATAAAGGGTTAAGGACGTTTCTGGGATGTCTTTTCATCCAGAAGACGTCTTTAAGATATCCTGGGGAGGCGATGTGCTGTCTGGGAAGGGTATTGCGGGAGAAAGAACAGCTCAGTGACCGGATATATCCGTCAACGGTGGTTAGATAGTAAAAAAAAATATTACTCTAGCTAATGAATAATTGTGGAAACAAATTTCCCCATAGAATAACATGGGCCACATCTGTCTGCAAGATTAGATATTGCCCACTCTTATGTATAGATGAAAGAAGAAGAAAAATTAGAGTATTTAAAAAGAAGGAGAAATAATTTTATCTCCAATCAAGGAAATACATATCGACATAACTGATTTTAATCTGCAGTAAGATTTTGTTTCTAGTGGTGATTCATACTTGCGTAAACTTTAAAAGAGGTTATTAGAATTCGTAAATTGAGATATGAATACAATGTTTGAAAGAAGAGAGTTTATCCTAATAACTATTTCAAGAATAACTGTGTTATATTTAGTTACATTCAAGTTACTCGATTACCGCATTTCGTAAACATTTATCCTTAATCTATAATAACTGGATTACGAAAGTTGAATGGACTAAAAAAAAAAAAAAAAAAAAAAAAAAAACTAAATTCGATTTTACTTAATGAATTTGTATGTAATCCTTTAAAACTTTAAGGCACAAGGAAATTATGCTTATTTAATACCGACAGCTACCAGAAATTACAAACAGCGTTAGAAAAAAAGAAATAAAGTTTGTTTGTTTTTCCTCTAAGTTTTAAAAACAGAATTTTACAAAGTATATTCCGGGATGAATTTTAACAATTGGGAACAAACATTAAATGGTATGTAATATATACCGACGAATTAAACGATAAATGCAGGGCTCCTAGCGGCGACTAAAAAGCAACTATTTGCTGCTAAAATAATCCCCAGGCTACTATGGCAACTATTTTTGTATAAAAGTGGCTTAAAAGCTACTATTTTCAGGTTAGTCAGCACTATTTTGAGAAAAATGGAGACTATTTTGAACAAAAAATTGTTTCCCGCTATTTTTTTCTGTGCCTTCACTGCATTTTTACTTACATTACCCGACTACTATAGGTAATAGGAATATTTATTGTATTTGGTCAAAAAATTCAATTTCCAGTTTTTGTCTGATTTACATTTTTTAAGGTCTCCTTGCCAAAAGAGTGGTTTTCGGCAATTGGTGTGTGTGTGGGGGGGGGGGGGGGGGAGACCGTCTGACTACTATATATACAAAACTAATAAATATAGAATGGTGAAACTTCAGAATTGAGGCAGGTCTGGTGTACAGATGACTTTTCCAACTTTTGTTAAAATTGGAAAATCGGAAGTGTGACATTGGAAACAAAAAGTGGGACAGTACGACTGTGTATACACCCTCTTATATGTCCTTTCATATGCATTAGTTGGTTAGTTCAGAAAAGCTGATAGTCTCTCTGTATAAGTAGGTCAATTTGAAGTTCTTACAAAACGGCTTTTTGGTGAAAGTATCTGAAAAATGGCTCCAATGATTTTCTTGAAAATTGCTATATAAATCCCTTTTTAGATGTCTTTTTGCATCGAATTATTCTTAATTTTCAAAGATTATTACAGGAAAATTAACAATCATCCTGATTAAGCAGGTCAGTTTTAGATCTCGGAAATTAATGTTTCAAAGGGGGAAAAAAATTCTACGGATATTTTTTTTTTTATCTTGCTATGAAATTGTATTTTATATGCCTTTACGCATGTATCAGTTTTCTTTTACAAGAAAGGTATCTAATTTCTTAGGTCAATTTTATATCTTCTAACCGCATTATAACCAAAAACTGCTTAAATATTATATTTGTATTGATTTTTTTTTTAATCAAAGACTACTATTTAAATCAGAGTGGTTACTATTTCATACATTAAAGGCAACTAAAGCAACTATTTTTCAGTGTCTTACATGCTGGGAACGCTGTAAATGTCTTCCTTTATACTTTCTTTAATTCATATATGATAGAGAACGGGAGTAGAAATTTCGAAATTGCGGCTTTTCTATTCTGCACTATTTCATCCACTTTGAATCTGAAAATAACGTTCATTGAATATGTGTCTGCTACAGTATGGTGGGCAGAAATACGCCTTTCTATTTGGCTTGTTTCAAATACAGTGAAACCCCGATCTATCGTTCCTGCATCCATCGTTTTCCCACACTGATCGTTTTTTTTTTTTTTTTTTTTTCTATGTGTAAAATTTTTCTCCTGATCTTGTAAAAAAATTTCCTTGAAGGCCAAGCGGTTTCATATGGCTTACAAACTGAAATTATATCATCCATCCTAAAATAGCTCTTTACTCCATTTCTATGGAGGATCAAAATTATGATGCTATGTCCTCAGACCACCTATTCATTTGGTAATTTTAGCATGACAGGAAGTAACCTCTTCAGTAATCCAATGAAATCCAGTGCGGTTACATGCGAAAAAATGATGAAGAATACCAAACGGAAGAGCAAGAAGATGATGATGATGATAATGCAGATGAAGAGTGGTTGCGTGTAGCAGAGGATGTGTCTGGTACAAAATTTAGTGATAATATCTTATACTATTAAGTGAACAATATTTGTATATATATATATATATATATGTGTATATTTCACTGTTTTCGAAAACGGTCGCTCGGACAGTCACGTGATTTAACACAAAGGTGCCCTCCATAGGGTCATTGTGCATGCCGAAGTCAGATTTTCGAATTTTTCATTAGTTTTCTTTTAATTAATAAAAATATGAAAATAAAACTTCCCATTTCTATAATGACGCAGAATGGAGAATCTTATGAGACATTTGATTGGTTTATTTGATTTTCATTGATTTGAGTGTATTTTGCATTGAACTAGAGCTACGTTTTAAGGAATTACAAGAGATTTGATTGGTTTATTTGATTTTCATTCATTTCTGTGTATTTTACGTTGAACTAGAGCTACGTTATGAGAAATTACGAGAGATTTGATTGGCTTATTTAATTTTCATTGATTTGAGTGTATTTTACGTTGAACTAGAGCTACGTTATGAGGAATTACGAGAGATTTGATTGGTTTACTTAATTTTTATTAATTTGAGTGTATTTTACGTTGATACAGAGCTACGTTTTGAGGAATTACAAGAGATTTGATTGGTTTATTTAATTTTCATTGGTAGTGTGTTTTATGTTGAACTAGAGCTACGTTGTGAGGAATTGTGAAAGATTTTATTGGTTTATTTGATTTTCATTGATTTGAGTGTTTTTTTACGTTGTACTAGAGCTACGTTATGAGGAATTACGAGAGATTTGATTGGTTTTATTTGATTTTCATTGGTTTGAGTGCATTTTACGTTGAACTAGAGCTACGTTATGAGGAATTACGAGAGATTTAATTGGTTTATTTGATTTTCATTGATTTGAGTGTATTTTACGTTGAACTAGAGCTACGTTATGAGGAATTACGAAAAATTTGATTGATTTATTTGATTTTCATTAATTTGAGTGTATTTTACGTTGAACTAGAGCTACGTTTATATTTTATTTAAAAATATTTGGATTTTAATATTATGCGACTTTTACAGTGAACAAATTACGATTGGCGCCGCAGGCGCCCGAGACTATGTTTTTTGGTAAACATTTTCATGGGTCCCTGGCCAGCTAGCTGGTGAAGCCAGCTAGTTTGCATTAATCAAGACGTTGCTACATGCCGTATCCTAACGTATAAAAGAAATGTGTGATTTTTGAAAAATTAAAATAATGGCGATGAAAAAGAGGATAATTTTCACGCCGATTAGGTTGAGCCTTTTGACGTAATTATGGTGTTTGAAAATGCACGAACTTTTATATAAACTCATGAAATTACGGAAAAGGACTAGAAAAATGTTGTAAATCTGGAATAACATGAACGAAAAGCCCAACATAAAATTACTGATTTTTAAAAATAAGTTTCCCTTAATGTTTTACAACATTCATTTATTTCTTTGTCAGTTTGGAAAGTAACAAATTAGTTTATTATTATTTTTTATTATTCTTTTTTTTTTTTATTAGTCATATACTGTATGCATTTTGTGTATTAATTCATAAACATTATTTTCTTCGTGCTTTGACTTTATCCGGCATTCGTCGTTTTCCTACTTCCATCGATTTTTTTCCCGCACTCCTTGAAAAACGAGGGGTCGAGGTTCATCTGTATGTTAATACCATTCTTTTAACATATTCCGCTGTTATATATATATAAATAATTTTCCCATTTCGAATTATTTAATGCTAATTCCCAGATTAATTAATTAATCCTTTTTAAAGGTAATCTAAAATATTAGGGGGATGGGATGCAAAATAAATACTCATAAAAATTGGAGAACATAAATAAAATTTAAGTAACTATTATATATTGGAACACTATTTTAAAATATTTTGTTTTAATACAGATTTTAGCAATATACATAAATACATATAACAGCATTTTTTAAACAAACTTATCAGTCCACATTTTCGTAGCAAAAATAATTAATCCAACAATATACAAACCTACACAAATATCACACCGTCTCAATCATATACATTAAAAATAAACCTTTTTTATAATGAGAAAATAAAATTTTAATTTCATTATACATTTAAAAACATAATCTGGTGTGTTACTCACACGACTTTCTCTTACCCTGAAATTTAATACAGGTTGGAGATTAAGGAGAAAGATAACGAGTTCTGTTATGTAAACCTATGTTAAAACAATTTAAATTAGGCTTCGGAAGTGTTTTATATGATAATTAGTTCTGTGTGAGGGGGTTACCGCCCCCCTCAACCCATTATTCATTATTTCATTACTGCGCCTGCATTTATATAGAATTTAAATCTGTTATTAAAATTAAAAGTTCACTTAAAATTATGCAGACAAATTTCACACGCAACGTTCCTTGAAATTTATCAATCTTGATCCAACTCTTCCAGCAACAAACTTATATTAACTTCAAAATACAACATTTGGATATCCTAAAATTATTCGTTTTTAAGATACTTTAAGAGACACAACACAGACAAAGATCAGTTGTTAAAAAACTTGACTAGGGTAATCAGTAAGCCTCAAAACGTGTAAATATACAATAAACAAGCGTTGAATATTTAGCTTAAAAACATACTTTGTTTACCATATATCTATGAATAATTCATTTCAACTCCTGAACAGCTTTCCTGGAAACGGTAAAATATTATAGTAAAGCACATCCACTACCAACAAAAGAGAATGTTATCGTTTAAATTTTGGCAGCCCTGTATATCTTCTGAAAGTTATGTTCACAATCACATGTTGCACATAAATATAATCCTGGATTAATAACACATGGCACAACCTGAAATACACTTCCATCAATTTTCAAGTATTGTCCCATTATAATCTAGTCTTTTTGTGTAGCCCTGTAAACGAACAGTGAATGACTGCTATACCATATTCTACATGAAACATGTTTTTGCGCATATAAAAAATATATATTCGTTTAATTTGGTTTAGTGCAATCTACAGATGTTAAACTCTACTTACCTGCAATTTCCCCCATAAACGTAATGTATTTGAATTCTCTTGGGTGTCCCTGTACACGAACCATTTGCTTCATCTCAACGAAAAGCTTAGTGTAGCGTCCCTATATAATACACATTTAGAATACCAAGTTTGGACTTTCTAGTGCTATTTGTTCTTGAAATATGCTGATCACACACACACACACACAGAGAGAGAGAGAGAGAGAGACAGACCAGCCGCTAAAAATATGATTTCCGTATTCAGGGGACCTCAGAATATGTAAATATAACAAAAACTCAATTTCGAAAATTTGACCCCAAAACAATACTTTCTCTACTTTATGGGTAAGAGAAAGTAAAAAGAATTCCATGCCAAATTAAACTAAAAGAAAAGAAAAAGCAAGTAAGAAATGAAAAAATAGGTAAAAATTTGACCTGGTGGAACATTTTGTATTTTAAAGAAACAACTGAAATATCTTAAGCAATTTTTGGGTAGCAAACATGTGTTTTCATAGAAAATTAAACAAAGCATTGGTTGTTGAATGGTGACAGTATTTTTTTTAGTAATGTGACTTTTACAGAATTGCTTAATTTCAAATTCTAGAATTTTCTTTGATTTCCGGTTATTTGCAAACAAATTTCAGTCAAATTACTGTTCTTTAAAAATAACCACTATGAAATAATACCACAACTAACAAAGCATTTCCTGAACGAAAAATATCGTCCCCAGAAAACAGGTTTATTATTATTTTTTTTTTTTTTTTATTTTTTTCCTGTGCAAAGAACTGAATCTGTTGAGAACTAGACCTATCATTATTAAAGTTTAGTGAACACTACTTAGACGTAGTCTAGCTTCTCTTAACCTTTCTTAAGTAAGTGAAAGGACACGTATAAATAAATAACATTAAAGATGACCTTGATGAAATATTCAGCTTTTACAGGGAGTATAAATTACAGTGATTTGATCGTAATTCAGATTTTACGCAATATTCGTAGGATGGAAGTTTGGGTTTAACTTCGCACTAGCACTGCGCTACGGGTAATTGGTGACATCTGGAACGCATCCTTAAGGATGGTCCGGATGCATGCCATCACAATGTTGATCCTCCACAGAGGGGATGATTCCCCCGCTTCGGTGACCCCGAGAAGTACAATTTGCATGGAAACATGAAGAACATTGCGGCCACGATGGATTTTACATGCACCAGCCACCATTGACATACACGACGGTCTTTGGGTGGCTCGATTATCGAACCTGCAATCTTCCAATTACGAGCTCGGCGCTCTGCCGACCGGTCTACCGCAACCCCACAATATTCATAGGCAAACTTGATAAAAAATACTGACAAAAACATTATGCAAGTCCACATTTTTGTAATAATCATTTTTTAATGCTTCACTTTGAAGTTATATATATACTAGTAGTACGCAAAAATTAAGGGCGAATTGAAAAAATCAGCATGATCGTTGAAAGAAATAACCGAATAGGCCGATTGACCAGTCAGTAGGGTAGTCTGGAGCTAGTTGGCATAGATTTTGGTTTTTGATTTTTCTATTTTTTTCTGCAATACTCAAAATTCTGATGAATGCGTCGGGAAGCCTAACATTTTAAGTACAAAATCATGTTGTCCCATCAATTAAATACGTATTTAGGTAACCTTAAAAACACTTTTCTTAAAAGCTTGCTTCTATGCCAGCTAACCCCATATACGAGATTAGTTGGCATACCGGTAGGGGGTGAGTTAGCATAAAGTGATATAGATAGGGATACTTCGGCAGAACACAACACTTTTCAAAAAAAAAAAAAAAAAAAAAAAAATCAAAATATTTTATTTGATCAAAATATTTGATCAAAAACTTCAATTTAAATGCATGAACAAACAACGAATTCATCAAGTGAAATAAATTCTGCTTATTATTATAGCTATTATTATTATAGCTATTCTATTTGAATAGCTATATTCAAATAAATTAACTCAATGTTTGCTATCAACGATGAATGTAAGTGTTGAGCACTCGTTTATTTGAATAGATAGGTTTAATTTTTGCATAATTTTACTTTGGTTATACAAAACTGAATTATTCTCGTCTGGACATCTTCATTTGCTTTCCTTTTTCGACCATGATGAACACACGAATCTCATAGTCATCGATTTCGTCAAGTTTCCCAAAGTATTAGTAGCTTTTTGTATTTAAAAAAAAAATTAAGTTATTTATTTTGCACTCAGAGTGATCAGGAGGCCCTTGATTTTATGGAGGATTCGTTATTGGTCTTGTTTGATATGAGCTGCTGGTATATTTTTCAGGTTCTCTGTGGTTCGTAGGAACTGTTGAAAGAAAATCCTCATCATCGTCTTGGCAGGAGTCTGAGGGTGAAAGCTTTTTATCATGGAAAGATTCTTCAACCTTTGAACTATTATTAAAGAAAGTCAAGCAGCGCCGTGGCCAGGACTCAATGAATTTGAAAAAAATCTGGTCACCAGCAAAAATTTTTGGCAGCTAATAAAAAATATTTCCCTGCTTTTTTTTTTTTTTTAATTCATTTGAATACTGAAATTAAAATTCTATACATAAAAACCAAATATTACTAGGACAGAATGATGTATAAAGAAACACCTATTTAAACTTAACATCATGAAACTGGTTGTATTGTTTTCACTAAACCGATACACCAGCCACATCGATACATCGTTATGCCGGCAGAAGATTTGGTCGCAAAGCATGCGTAAATAGGAGCAGTGTAAACAAATTTCCTAAAAGGATGCATTAATTTAACACCGAGTTGTGAAACATGCCTGGAAAAAAGTGGTTTAAATCCCCTAATGGTGTATTGATTTCAACATAGTGTCTGTAAACGTGGTGAGAGGACAAGAATCAAAACGGCGAGAATTAGCCTACAAGGGGAGAGGAATCGCAGCCTGATTCTGGGATCAATTTTTTTCACCAAAATATTAAAATTACAAAGAAATTGAGTTTCTTTAACACTAAACCTACCGATACTTCATGTATACCTATTCTTACCACAGCAGGTCAAGTGATCCGTCTTTAAAATTTTATATATATTAGTATGTATAGCAAAAATATATTATTTAGCACAATTTGGTACATGAAGCATGGACGATGTGATGATGTTATTTGCAAGAAATTCTGACAAAAAGTTTAAAATGGGTCACTTGACCCGTCGTGGTAGATTTAGTGTTAAAGTTGAAAAAGTTATCGCCAATTAAAATATATTGGTCGCTAATGTCGACCAGGTAACCTATTTCACGAGCCCTGGCCATGGCTATATCATAGCTATGCCAAATGTTTCCCTGCCTAACTATGCCAACTAGCTCCAAAGAGATATCCAAAGTAAGTCGGATACCACAGAACTCTAAACATCAGAAACGAAAGATTATGATACATACATGTAACATAGTTAAAACTCTTTCGAAAACCGCGCTAAACAGAGCTTTAAATTTATCTATAAATTTACTAGACCAAACATAGTTACAAAGAAAAAAATTACTCACCAATCAGAAAAATGATGAAACAGAGATTTTTTTTTTTTTTTTTTTCTCTTCGTGACGTTTCTAAGCAGACTTAAGGCCAGTTTCCACTGAGGTTGGTTCGAGCGGCGCTGTTCAGAATTTTTTGATGTGGTCAAGCGGGCTCAAAACGGTTGAACGTGGTTGGAAGTCTAGAGACCTAGCCTCCTGCTGAGATAATTGAGGAGCCAGAGGCAGATATCTTTGTCAATTTTGCATGCTTTCCTTTGAAGTTACTGCGCAATCTGATAAAAGAAGGTTACAATTGATGACAAGACTTTTGGCTCTTTGTGTCAGGAGCGTGATTAATGGTTTTTTGAACCGCGAAGTTCCAACCTCAATGGAATCCACACTTTTAGTTACAGTGGATGGTGCGCCTATGCATACACTCCCCACTAGTAAAATGGCAGCGCTTTAGTTCCGCTTTGGCAGGAAATAATAACTAGCTCCTTGTGCCAACTAACCCCGGTCTCTCCTAAGATAGACTAGGGACTAGTGTAGCAGTGCAGAACACTTGCATTCATAACCTACAATGTAGTAAGAAGTGTCGATGGGGGAGGATGCGTGTAGGGTAAACGGTCGATTGTCTGCACTAGGGATCTAGACCTAAGTAAATTGTCTTCCGTGTGGTGGGAAGTCTTTCTAAGTGAAACACCAGTGGCAGAGAGGTTCTGTCGGATTTGAACTCAGGTTACTGGTTCAACGTTCAGTCTTAACTATTTGTAGTTTTCGGTGTTTTCTACGAAACTAGTGCTAATAAAATATAGGACCCTTTAAAAAGGCTCCCACGGAGGGCATTCCGCCGACGCTTAAGTTCCTGAAGTAGACAATATGCCTTAACCCCGACATCACCATCCCTAAGTGATCCTAGCGACCTCCTTTGATACACGCGAGTTTTAATGAAAATCATGGAAAGTTTCACACGGCTAAGCCGACGAGTACAACTTGTGTTCGAACCCAGTCGTGCTACTATCTTTTGAGAGAAAGTTGTTTTGGTGTAGGGCTTAAGAGCGGACAATATCTAATCTCTTCGACAGCCGTGGCCAACATTATTCTATGGGGAAATTTGTTACCATAATTACTCATTACCTAATATATATATTATAAAAAAATGAGAAAAATGCAATTTAGAAAAATTCGCGTTTTTGAATTCAAAAATAAAACTTAAAAATTTTTAAAAATTAATTTTTCAAAAATGAGTACTAATTTAATGGTGAATTTTCTGAAAGTGAAAACGGAATTTAAAGAAATACATTAGCCGTGGCTCATGTTATTCTATGGGAAAATTTGTTTTCATAATTACTCTTTAACTAATGTATTTTTTTTTTTTTTTATCTTTTTTTTTCGTTTTCACTTACAGAAAATTCACAACCATTAAATTAGTGCTCATTTTCGAAAAATTGATTTTTAAAAAATTTCATATTTTATTTTTGAGTTCAAAAATGCGAATTTTCCCAAATTGCATTTTTCTTATTTTTTATAATATATATATTAGGTAATGAGTAATTGTGATAACAAATTTCCCCATAGAATAACATGGGCCACGACTGTCAGCAAAATTAGGTATTGTCCGCTCTTGGGGTCGCTTGTCTATGCCAAAGACATAGTCTTGGATGGGATGGATTCCGTGCAGGACTTCCCAATGGTTCCTAGCCCGTATTACTACGAGTTTCGGGGAAATCATAGAAATCTCTGAACAAATTGGTCAACGAACGCTTCCTAAATTCGAACCCGTCACTCCGCCACTGGTGGGGCGCTTTTTAGAGCTCTCGACAACTTTTTCTCGGCAACTGGTGGAGTGCAAGAATGTTGAAAGACTGTAAATAAATATGTGTAGCTCAGTCATTCCGTCAGTGATACACACAGACAGACAGACATTTTCTAAAAACTATCAATTCGTGTTCGGGTAATCCCAAAACGTGTAAATCCATCAAAAAACGGAGGTCGAAAATTTTCACTAATCTAATACTTCCTCTATATTACATTTCGAAGAAAGTAAAAGTATAAGAAATGTACTACATAATTTCAGTGTCAAATCCTCCCCCCCCCCCCAACTAAAATTTCCCCTTGCCTCAAATGTATGTTTATGTTTTAGAATTTTCTAACTCTGTAATCCCTCAGAAGATATTTAACGGTTAAAATAATCCTCGCTCCCCGTAAAAATCAAATCTGTAGCCATTAAGTTACCGAAAAGTGATAAAAATAGGGGTCCACCCCTAACTAGTATATTGTGGCCACCACAAGACTTTCTTCTATATTTTCCTATACATATTCGCTCAGTAATAAAATTAAAAGAAAAAAAATACGATTTTTTTTGTTAAAAGTAAAAAAAATCGATAACAATGTTTTAAATTATCACAGATTTATAGTTCAACCTTTCGTTTTAAAGGTATTGACGAGATCTTACGAAAGATACCCATCTTGAAAATCCCCCCCCCCCTCCCCACACGCCACATGCACAGAATTTTTTTCCTAGTTAACTACTACTATTATCAATAATTCATATTAATTTTACAATCATAAGTTAAAAATAACTCTGATTGTGTACATTTATACGAAATTTTGTCCTATACTGCCATGTTAAAAATTTAGAAAAAATGCGATCACTGCGCCACCTGTTGAGTGATTGATATCAAATGTAATCAGCACCAGCTTATGTCGGGGACCAACTAAATACCAAGTTTGGTTAAATTTCGTAAAAAAAAAAAAAACGGTAGTTCAACCATTCCTTTTAAAGGTATTGACGAGACCTTTCGAAAGGTACCCATCTTGAAACTTTACCCACAACGGGGGGGGGGGGGGGAACCAATGCCCCCACATGCACAAAATTTTTTTCCTAGTTAACTACTGCTATTATCAATAATTCATATTAATTTCATAGTCACACGTTTAATATAACTCTCATTATGCACATTTATACGAAATTTCGTCCTATACTGCCATGTTAAAAGTTTACAAAAAATGCAATCACTGCGCCACCTGTTGAGCGATTGATCCCCAAATCTAATCAGCACCAGTTTATGTCAGGGTGCAACTACATACCAAGTTTGGTTAAATTTCATTCATTGGTTCGTGAGATACAGCGTCTACAAAAAAGTGATACAGACAGACAGACATTTTCTAAAAACTATCAATTCGTGTTCAGGACATCTCAAAACGTGTAAATCCATCAAAAAACGGAGTTCTAAAATTTTCACGAATCCAATACTTTCTCTATATTACATATAGAAGAAAGTAAAAAACGGTGGATGATAGAGCAAAATGGGCGTCATATTCGGATTTAGGAGATCATTTTACATAAGAATTTGAAAAAATGGTGTTGGGGGGTGGGGGCGATTTTCGGTCAGAGCAGCGAATTATGCGCGTTGCTGATAATCCGAAGGCGCAGAAAAAGTTCGTGATTAAGAGAAAGGGTTTTTCTAACAAAAAACAAAAACTTTTTTTTTTTTTTTTTTTTTTTGCAAAGGGGAAAAATGTAAATATGAAGAATTATGTTTCTTTTGTTTCTTTTTTTTTCTTTTTTTTTTTTTTTTATTTCCCATACTGTACGGTACCAGATCTGCCAACATTTTAATTTATTCTGAAGCATTGTTCCAAGACTTTGTTAGTGCCCGCCATTTTTTTCACTCCACTTTTCTTGGAGGGTACTTTTTCTTATTATTTAATTGTAAATGTAAATTAAAGGAAAAAATTTCACTACAAAGAAAGTGGTGGGAAAAAAGGCGCTCATTTAGAGTGCTCCGCAATCCGCAATAAATTAAGATTTTGGCATGCGTGTGATGCTGCTTAATTTAGTGCTTAAACCGGCTTACAGATTGTACATTGACTTCATTGTACACTTTTTTGTTTATTGTTTTTGTACTCAGTGAATTTTAGCATATAAAACAATTTTTTTAATTATGTTGCCAATATATTCACTGTTTGTGTTTGCATCATGTTGTTTACATAAAACAATCGCCTCTTTGAGCTAGAATGTATATATATTATTTTTATGTCAAATTCCTTTGTTTCTCCACTGAAGATCACTATTGATATGAATGAATTAGAAACGGTATACAGTTACACTTATCTGGAACAAGTTCTTATGATGAACGGGAACATCATGGAAGAAATTAACAACCGAATTAAACTTACATAGAGAGCATTCGGAAGAAATAGCGCTATATTCAAACGCGACCTCCCAATTTGTTTGAAAAGAAAAGTGTTTGATCAGTGCATTTTGCCCGTTTTAACTTATGCTACAGCGTCTAGAATAAACAGTGTGGCAATCGCCTATAACCGTGATGTTAAAATGATGCTACAAAAATTAAGCTTACCCAGATGTCGCTGTGATCGAAGCTATTGCTCAAATCGAAGACCTGATTGGCTTTTCCCAGTTTCGTCAGTTTAATCACGTGATCTAAGCATATAATTAACCAATAGGGAGTCTCGGTTTTGTTGTCGTGACAATAGCTTCGATTACAATGACATCTGGTGAAAGGCTTAATTTTTTTAGTACAATTTTATTCGCCGCTTTCCACACTGTTTATTCTAGACGCTGTACTTATGCTTCAGGTACTTGGGCATTAACATGTAAAGCTATACAAAAACTTCAAACACCACTGTGTCGTTGGAGAGATGAAATTGTGAAGTATGGAAGAGCAGAATGGAGAAGAAGTGCAGAACACAGGGCAGTTTGGAATCACATAGTAGAGGTCTTCATCCTGAAGTGGATTGATAAAGGCTGACATCGATGATGATAGATTATTTAAAACACGTACATATATGTACGTGATGTAATATACGTATGTATATATGTATGTGTGTGTATTTTTTTTAACCCTTTAACGTTCACTACTTAATTTATTTAAAAAATTACTAAACTAATTTTAAAAATGGCTTTTACGCACATAGCTGATCATTTAAAAAATAAAAAATTAGCACTGTTCCTTTTTGAGAAATATTTGGTTTGAAACATCTATAAATTAACCTTATTAAATTTAAATAATATATTATTTAATAAATAAAACACTTTATAAGTAAGCATTATAGACTACAAAAACTCGTAAAAGTTGTTTCAGGGGAAAATAATAGTCCAGCTCTTAATTAAATGAAAAAAACTAGAGATGAGTAAATCATCAAACCAGCAATTTGCACTCGCGCACACAAAGAAACTTCAAGTGACTTATGCATTTAGCTTCCCTTCCTTTGAAGCATTATTTGTTAAATTCTGGAATAGTGCTGATATCTACAGACAGAAAAGGAACAAAAGTTTAAAACCTGATTAAAACAAGGGGGAAATGTCATAAAAACTGCTGCATAAAAATTCTTAAATTATGTCAAATGTTTGGTTTCGCTGCGAAACCAATGAACGTTAAAGGGTTAAATCTCATTTACCGTTCATTTCTAGCCTTTTTGCGGTTTATTTGCGATTTGAATTATCCGTGAAACCAGTGCCACTCAATTCCGTGGGAGTAGTATAGTGTAATTATTTTCTGAAATTATATTTAGTGCTGCCATCTAGAGAGAATATTGAACATTGCACGCATAATTTCTATTTCAATTAATGATTTTGAATATATTAATATAACTTCGCCGCCGTAGTATTTATAATCTCAATCATCCATCTTTCTATTCTCTCTTAAAATAACAATTACAATAATAAGTAACAAAAAAAGGCTTTTTTTTTTTTTTTTTTTTTTAATAATTTTTAATTTAAAAAATCCAATTCAAATCACAACTGCGTTTTTAATAATCTTTTTATTTTTATTCTTTGCCATATTTCAGTAGCAAAATTCAATATTTATTGCAATTTTCGAGAGATAACTACTAATTCAATTTAATTGTGGTTGAGTAGGTTAAGACCAACTGACTACACTAGGGTTCTAAACCTGTAAATGGAATGCCCGTGGGGGGTCTTTGTAAGGAGCTCCTAGTCCTCATTTGCTCCAGTTTCGGGGAAAACTCCCAACGGATAGGTCAACGAGCGTATCCTGGGATCGAACCCGGCACTTCCTGTTTTTCAATTCAATTGCATTTGCCATCAAACTTCATGATAGAATTATTTCATAATTTTATAAAAACGCATATAGTGGCGTCATCTAGAACACAAATGGAAAAGCAGAAATTAATTTGTTTGTATTACTGTGTTTTACCCTTTGAGGATCAGAGTAATTACGTTCATTTAAATGAAAAACCACCAGAATACAAAGCTATATATATATATATATATAAATAAAATTCAATATCAATGACAAAAATCAATTTGTATAAAAGAGGCGCTCAAAGCAGCACAAAATAGTATACAAAAACAATAATATATTTAAATGAAAATAAATGATGAGATGAAGGTGAAATGTAACAAACAACAAGAAAACTTATCAAACAATGTTAATAAACAAGAAAATTGGTTAGATTTAAACACTAAATATATAAAAATCTTTCTCTATATATATTTTAAAAGTTTTTTGCTGGCTATAATATGAATTTTAATAAATAGAAATTTAGTTTTAATTTATCAAAACTTAATTTTCAATTTTCAATAAATAAAAATACTTTTTTACATTTTTCCATTACTATTCAGTTTGAATTACATTTGGAGTATGCTAGCCTGCATATCTTTTGAAACCTGCTAGTACTACATAGTTTTTTAATAGCTGTGTTCCCACCTGCTGAAGAGATTGGCACAGCATAATTTGAATTTCTAGCTTAAATAGTGTTTAAATCTAACCAATTTTCTTGTTTATTAACATTGTTTGATAAATTTTCTTGTTATTTGTTACATTTCACCTTCATCTCATCATTTATCTTCATTTAAATACATTATGTATATATATGAAGTTTTCCGCTGAAATTTATAAAAGTAAAATTTCCTTGAAGATTTTCGTGACGATTTTTTGCAGTTGGTTATTAAAATGTATGGTTTATAATGTATTCCACCCCCTTAAGGGGACTTTACCTATCGTCTCCGAAAACCGAAGCCAATGTTATTCTATGGGAAAATTTGCCCCATTATAATTCCTTAACTAATACATATTTTTAAATTCCGTTTTCACTTTCCGAAAATTTACAACTATTTAAAGTTATCGGCCTTACGAAAAATGACCGAGATATAACTACTTCCGTACACATCTCATCTTCCCAGGAAACAAATATAAAAACAAACATGGCTCCTATATGGTAGTTCTAATTTTCCGAACTTCCCGCATGACGTCATTTCCCAACACGGGAAGTGACCGGGAAATACTTTCGAATGCGCCCGATGACAACGCATTCTTTTAATACTTTTATTCAACTAATAAATGTTTGGAAATTACTTATAATTGTTCTCTTTATTATGCATTTGATCAGTTGATGGGATAATTCATCAAAAATTTTTTTTAAAGATTTTATTAATACAGAGAATTGTCAAGTTTGCAGCACCAATTTGGGCACATGCCTCTGTGTCTGCACTCGAGAAACTTGATAAGATTCAAGCCAGAGCAGCCAAGATAATTATTGGAGCTGTCTCATCTACCAATAACACCAAGGCAGAGCAAGAGTGCGGCCTACAGACACTTGATAATCGAAGAAGGTACCAAACAGTTAAATTTATTAACAAGGCTAATAGTCTAGATGTAAATCATATCTCTCGCAGAGCGACAACTACCTGGAATTGCAAATCAAGACTCAAAAGATCATCTACCATGAAGCTTGATAAAGAAATACGAGAAAGTCTTGAATTGGATCAAAGATTTACGTTGCTTCAGGAACCTGTACTATCATCCTGCCTTCCCCCAAATACTGTTATCAATTTGAACCTACAAGATCACTGCTTGAAAAAAGAACCGGAGGCCATAGTTAAAGCTAAAGGAATTAAAACTATCGAAACTTATTTGGGGCGTGACCTAGTGCAGATATATACTGATGGATCCTCAGATGAGACTACTTTGAATGGAGGAGCAGGCATATCAATCACTCTGACTAATGACATGAAATTACAAAAAAGTATAGGAGCAGGAAACATCGCTTCTAATTTTACTTGCGAACTAAAGGCAATTCTTGAGGCCCTACAAATGTATATTTCTCTGAATGATACTGATAAAGCTAGTGGACTCGTCCTTTTCTGTGATTCCAGGGCTGCCCTGGAAGCGATAGAAAATGGAGACTCCAGGCTTGCACAAGATATCCATCACTACTTAGAGGAAATTTGCCACCTTGGGAAAAGCTGCACTTTCCAGTGGACACCCGCACATGTTGGTATTGAAGAGAACGAGGAAGCAGACAAGCTGGCGAGGGAGGCGAGGGACCTAAACTCAGAAATTTGCAGCACCGTAACTTTAGGTGACGCTAATGCAGTTGCTAGATACAGATTGAAAGAAAAACACATCAAAAAGGAACATCAACTATGTGTTATCAATGCAGACAGGATGATTACCAAGACTATCTCCAGACTTAGAACCCAACACTTTGGTGGAATGACAATAAATACAGATGGCACCAGAACTTACAAATCATGTAGGAACTGCCTGGAGGAGGAACTCACCCCAGAACACATTTTCAACTGCCCGGCCATCATAAGAAGCATACAGGCCTTTGACGAATTTCCCTTTCAGGGAAATCTCTAGAGTGACAAAATTGTGGACATTGCCAAGGCCGTGATTTTGGCACATGGAATGATTTGATTTTACTTCAATTGGACACGACACCAACCAACCAACCAATTGTCAAGTTTATATGATTCAACAGAAAATTTAAAAACGTGGTATATAAAAAGTTCTTTTCATCTTGTAATTATTATTTTGAAGCTATAAAACGCAAATTCTCACTAAATGAAATTTTATATTAAAAAAAAAAAAAAAAAAAAAAAAAAAAAAAAAATCGAAATACTAAAGGCAAATCAATTTTTCGAAAACGTGACATTAACATTCATGATTTTCTTGAATATGAAAACATAATTATAAAATATGCATTATGTATTGAATAAATAATAAAGAATATTTCTACCATAAGTTAACATGGGATTTAATTAGATGTCCTCGGCTCTCACTGACTGTGAGCCCCGAATTTACGCGCTTTATGTTTTATCAAAATAGAAGCTACAGCAAGTTAGATTAATTTATTTTAATCGAAAATTAGATGAAATATCGAGAACGGAAGAAATAATCATGAAAATTTAAATTAGCAAATAAGGCTGAATTTAATTTACGCCATAATGCGTTTATTCGTGTACCTGCAGCAGCTATCTTCTATGAACACATCCGGGCGGACCACGCCTATTTTTGATTAGTCTAGATTTAACTACTTTGGTGATGAAAGTCGGCCATTTTTTTTAGTAAAAACTGATGAATTTTTTTAAAAGATACTGCATAGGTGTTATAATTTTTTTTAAAGGTCTCTAAAAACTGTTCATTTTTTGTGGGGACACTATATTGATCAAGTTATTAGATTTAAAGATATTACGTTGCAAAGTTTCACAACGCGATATCATTAATTTGCTTTTCATGAAAGGCGGCCATTTTTTTTCCAGTAAAAACTGATGATTTTTTTTTTAAAAGATACTTCATAGATGTTATACTTTTTTAAAAGAGCTCTAAAAATTGTTAATTTTTTGTGAGCACACTATACATCAAGTTATTAGATTTAAAGATATTACGTTGCAAAGTTTCACAACACGATATCATTAATTTGCTTTTCATGAAAGGCGGCCATTTTTTTTTCAGTAAAAACTGATGATTTTTTTTTTAAAGATACTGCATAGATGTTATACTTTTTTAAAAGAGCTCTAAAAATTGTTAATTTTTTGTGAGCACACTGTACATCAAGTTATTAGATTTAAAGATATTACGTTGCAAAGTTTCACAACGTGATATCATTCGATTGCTTTTATGTTAAAATAAGAGTCTAATATTAAACAAAAAACAGTCCAATATTAAAGTATAATGAATAATTTTTTTAAAATTATCAGTTTTGAAGTTCTAAGAACTGCAAATTTTAAATGACAGTGTATTTATTTCCTATACATATTCCATTAAATTTGTAAACAATTGTTGATTCATTCTTGAGAACCATTCACATAAGACTATAGGTCATTGTTGCAAAACGAGTGCAAAACGGAAGCAATGTTTTGTTTAATTTAATTTGTAATATGTTATTTTGACTTTTTAACCTTAAGAGAAATTTTTAATTATTTTACGAAGCTCAAAATGTGATATAAAAAGTAAATAGTGATTCAATTCTTTTGAAAATTCATTTAAATTTAGTGACCAGCGAAAGGGGCGTAACTTGCTAGTTATATATTTAGCGGCGCTATCTAGTAACAAAATCAAATAACATAAGCTTTAATGCATAGATGTAATGTAGCTATTTCTGAGTACTAGACATTCTAATAAATGGTAGTATAATTCAACAATGTACAAAGGGCATTCCATAAAAACTGAGAGTTATTTTTTTTACGTAGTGGTTACACCGCGAAACTAAAAAATAGAAGTGCAGGCGATTTTTTCAAACTGTTAACTGTACGTTTATACAAAATTTTAAACGAAGCAGACGATTTTATTTTCCTATTTCCGTGCTTGTTAAAAGAACTGTTTTATTTGCCCTACAGAAATGGAGATGAGAGATTCAGAGTTAAAAAACGAAATGCGTTGGGCCAGAAAATTTTGCTACCGTTTGGGCAAAATAGCTCCAGAGACAGTTAAGTTAATGAAAGAAGCTTACAAAGACAAACGTTTTGGTGAGTCTACGATTTTTAGATGGCATGGTGATTTCAAGAAAGGCCGTTTGTCTGCAGAACTGGCTCCTAGGCCTGGGCGACCAAAAAGTGTTGTGAATGATCGAAATGTTAAAACTGTGTGGTTAATCCTTCAAGAAAATCGGCGAATGACATGTGAGGAGAGAGCGGCAACAACAAACATTTCGAAAACATAGATATTTCGCATTCTGCACAACAATTTACAGCTTCGCTATGTTTGTTCCAGATGGGTCCTTCATCACCTTACTAAAGAACAAATGAAAACAAGAATTCACGAATGTTGTGAATGGAAACAGATGCTTCAAAATGATCTAAATCTCCTAAAGAGTGTAATAACAGGTGATGAAACTTGGGTGCATCATTATGATCCCCTTACCAAGTCCGCAACAAGTGTATGGAAACATACTGATTCTCCGCCTCCGAAAAAAATCTCACAAACCAAATCTGCTGGAAAGGTCATGATGATTATTTTCTTTGATCATAAAGGTGTAATCTATCAGCATGCTGTGCCTCCAAAAACTACTGTGAATGGTGAATATTATGTTTCAGTTTTGAAAATTTTGCGACAACACATATCGAGAAAGCGTCATGAACTGGTAGGAAATTGGACATTACATCACAATAATGCTCGCCCGCATGTCGCTACTTCTGTTCAGCAATATCTTAGTAAATGCAATATTAAAATCATGCCACATCCCCTTTACAGTCCAGATCTCGCACCATGCGGTTTCTGGCTGTTTCCAACGTTGAAGGAGAAGCTCCGTGGCAGAAAATTTAATACAGATTCTGACGTTATTTCAGCAGTGGAGGGTTCTTTGAAGCAGCTTCCAGAAAAGGGCTTCTCTACTTAAACAGGAATAAACAACTACGTCAGAAACGCCAAAGAAAAATTATTGAGGTGCATACAGCTGTTTCGGTAGCCTAAAGCGTACCGTCATCAGTGCAAAAAGCCAACGCCAAGTCTCCTGCTATTATTTGTTAAGCTTATACGGGCTTAGTTGTGTTATTGGTCTTCTGCTCATATTGTTACTGAGCAACCTGGTCTGAGAAGCCTCATACGAGTGGGAGATTAGGTCAGTAATATTTTGAGCCATTTTCTTGTTTTCAAAATGTGCAAATTAGTTAATCGTTTCTACCGTCTACGTACTAAAAAGTTTCGTGCCCTCAACCGTCTAAAATTCCTTTTACAATGCAAGAGACACCGCATTATTCCTAAATTCATTCAACTGAAATGCAATATTTCTGGTTCCAGTTTTGTAAACAAAGCAGTACTCAGGTCTCATTTTAATATTCTCCGTGCAGTTATTAAGGAAACTCGTACCAACATCGCCAAAATTGAAAAAGATTTATTGTTTCTCCACTTAAAGTTAGCTTTTGAACGTCCTAATTTTATGTTGATTGATCACAATTCCTGGATTCATTGTGACAACCGTTCTCGTAAACACTCAATTAAATTACATGATAAATTCACCCGGCTTCGTAATTCACAGAGTCCTATTCATTCGAACGACTTACCTGTTGTCAATAAAAATGCAATCGTTAATCTTTCCAGTGCTGATATTTCCAATAGTCAATATTCTGTTCTCAAACTCAATTCAAATTTTGCCATTTCTAAACCTCCTTCTTTTCCTCAGTTAATTGCGCCGGTTGAAAAAGCTTTCAAAAATTCTCGACTGACTGACCAACAGAAAGAAAATCTTCGTCATTTAATCCTTAATAATGCCAATTTCAACTCTAAAAATTTTAAATCAAATCTCAGCCCTGCAGAAAAAAACGCCTTGAAGGAATTAAAATCTAATGAAAATATCATCATTACTAAAGCTGATAAAGGTGGTCAGATTGTT
This sequence comes from Salticus scenicus, assembly GCA_963930645.1. Taxonomy (NCBI): domain Eukaryota; kingdom Metazoa; phylum Arthropoda; class Arachnida; order Araneae; family Salticidae; genus Salticus; species Salticus scenicus. The sequence goes on along the minus strand of OZ005658.1, from coordinate 116,779,797 downwards.
ATTTTGGATAAAAAACAATACATCGAAAGTGTTACCGAACTAATTAATGATGGCCCATACATTCCTCTGCCCCGTGACCCCTCTCCTCAAGAATTAAATAAAATTAAATCTGCTATAAAATCTTGCCCCTTGTTATTGAACTCGACTAAATCCCATCTTATCCCTTCTATTGCTAATTGTGCCAGATTTTATGCATTACCAAAAGTTCACAAACCCAATATTCCATTTCGTCCAATAGTCTCTAATATCGGTACTGCTTCCTATAATCTAGCTAAATTTCTCACCACAATTTTTGCTCCACTTCTTGCTGCTAATAGTTATACTGTTAAGAATTCCATAAATTTTGCAAAAAATATTCAAAACTGCCCTCACACTAATCTCACTATGGTTTCTTTTGATGTAAAATCTCTTTTCACTAATGTTCCAATAAGTGGCGCCCTCTGCTGTCTCGAAAATAGATTAAAAGAGTTTCATTTAACCTCTTTCGAAATACAAGAATTAATTTCTCTTACCCGCATTTGTTTATCGCAAACCACTTTGTCTTTCCAAAATAAATTCTATCGTCAGTCTGAAGGTTTAGCCATGGGTTCCCCTCTCTCCCCAATTCTCGCAGACATTTACATGCACTATTTCGAAAGCAAGCTTTTTAAGAAAATATCTTTTCCTTTTTGGACCCGTTACGTTGACGACACCTTCACGCTTATCGACATATCTCATCACAATATTGACCATGTCTTAGAAACCTTAAATTCAATCGACAGTAATATCCAGTTTACATATGAAATAGAAAATAATGGCTCCCTTCCATTTCTTGATACCCTCGTCTCTCGCACTGTAAATGGATTTTCAACCACTGTCTATCGTAAAAATTTTGCAGTCTCCCTTCCTCCTCATGCGCGTTCATGTCACCCACCTAACCAAAAAATGGCTGCTTTCTATACTTTCGTAAACCGTGCCCTTAATATTTGTTCAAATCCTATTTTATTGAAATCTGAAATTAAATACCTGAAAGCCATCGCAATTGACAGAGGTTATGACCCTTCCATTATAGACAAAGCTATCCAAAAATTACAACTCCCTCGTATTTCGTCTACTAAATCAGTCACATCTAATATCAGTATTGTTTTACCCTATTTTTCTAAAACCAGTCAAACCATAGCTAAAATTCTCAAACAATATGATTTTAAAATAATATTTTCGCCTTCCAATAAACTCACCTTTTCTCAGTTAAAAGATCCCATTGATATGCATAATTCTTGGGGCATTTATAGTATTTCCTGTCAGTGTGGTTTATCATATATTGGCCAAACTAAACGCAGTCTTAAATTTCGTCTAAAAGAACATATGAATTACGTCCGCAAACAAGAAACCAATAAATCGGCTATTTCTAAACATTGCTGGGAGGAAAATCATAATTTTAAATTTAATTCAGCTAAAATAATTTGCAGACCTAAATCCATCCATGAACTCGATTTCTTTGAAGCTTTTCATATTTATAAAAATTTTAAAAACCTTGTAAATTGCGATTTCGCTGTTCCCTATTTGTCTGATTGTTGGAAATTTTACATTCAGTCCACATTTCCTTAATTTTTCTACTGTTTACACAGCTACTCATTCCTTAATTCCTATTGGCCACACTCCCCACCTCTTCCGTATTCCTATTGGTTGAACTAAATCCGGTCCCTCTCCTATATATACGAGCACTTCTCAAGATTCAGAATTCTTTTTGCACTGATGACGGTACGCTTTAGGCTACCGAAACAGCTGTATGCACCTCAATAATTTTTCTTTGGCGTTTCTGACGTAGTAGTTTATTCCTGTTTAAATATTCCAACGCCAAGTCTCCTGGCTTCTCTACTTGTTTTGAAAAGTGGGTTAAACGATGGGTCCGTTGCATATCATCTGACGGAAGGTATTTTGAAAAAGAATGAAGTATTTTTTGCTGTAAATATATTTCTCTATCTTTTATGATTTTACTCTCAGTTTTTATGGAATGTCCTTTGTATATTTTAATATTAATCTACGCAGATTATTGTTTATTATTTCGCCATTCCCTCTTAATTTATCCAGATATTTTCGCTAAACATTTTATGTATTTTAATTGTTCGTATTCATTTATTTCTGGCAAATCTATTTTACAAATGTTCTATAAAAATGTATTATTTTGTTTTAGATACGCTTATATCAACAATAGTAAAAATAAAAAATTTCTAATTTTATTTATTACTTAATTATTGTTCACTTACTGGTGTTTTTTAATCATACAAACTTAAAATATATTTGAAAAACTAAAAACAAATCAATTTTTGGATATCGAACCATATTTTAACAGCCATGAATTTTCTGAAAGTAGAAAAGGAATTTAAAAGTAGTACTTTATTGTGATCGATTAAGAATTATTTTCAACATAGGTTAACCTGGGATTCAGATAAATTTGACGCTCGCTAATAGAAAGACCTATATTTAGGCGAACGTCATATTTGTACAAAATAGATACAGAAACCAGACTAGATTAATTTACCTTGATCGAAAGCTTAGAAAGCCCCTCCCCCCTACTCCACACGGAGGGCATTCTACCTATAGTTTTATGGACCTAGTGTAGTCAACTGGAGTTATCCCACGCAGCTAACTAAACTTGATCGAAAGTTAAAGTCGCGAAAGGAAGAAATAATCATGGGAAACTTAAAATAATAAATTTAAATTAACAAACAGGGGGTATTTAAGAAAATTGGAGTGTAAAGGTTGATATATATATTTTTTATTTACCCACTATGTGAAAAATACCAGAGTCGGGAATCGAACCCGGGCACCTCCGCTTAACGCACGGATGCTCTACCACTGAGCTATCCTGGCTGACAACCAGCTAGGTATTTCTCATATAAGTAGCTCAGTAGTAGAGCATCCGTGCGTTAAGCGGAGGTGCCCGGGTTCGATTCCCGGCTCTGGTATTTTTCACATAGTTGGTAAATAAAAACAATATATATCAACCTTTACACTCCAATTTACTTAAAATGAATATTCACGGTTGATCAATTCATATAAATATTTCTAAATAAGGGGGTATTTAATGCATTTCATAATAAGGTGGTTTAGTGTTGTTGAAGTTAAGACCAATTGACTGCACTAGGGTCCTGCGCCTGGGTATGTAGTTCGCTCCGTGGGGGTCTTCCTAAGGGTTTTTAGCCTTTAGTCAACACAAGTTTCGGAGAAAACCACAGACAACTTCGAAAATTAGACCAAGGAGTGTGACCTGAGATCGATCATCTCACACCTACCAGCTTTGAAAGCAAAACGCACCATAATAAGATTATTCGTGTACTTGCAACAGCCTATTCAATCAAAAGACGAAAACGGAACGCAGAAACAATATTAACAATCCAGAACAAGAAGTATGAGTAATAAAATGTAAAACCGGGAAAAGCTGTCAGTTCTAGGAAAAAAATGTCGTGATTTGCATGCTTGCGTAAAAGAGAAAACTTTATGCAAAACAAGTTAGGATATAAAACGTTTGCAGACGTTGCTATGTTTTATGTCGAGGTGATCAGAAACCATTCAATAAATCTTAATATTGTTTCTGTATTCCGTTTTGGTCGTTTATTGTGTTAAATTAGTATATTTCATAAATAATAATAATAATAATAATAATTTCTATTTTATAACCATTCATAATCGTAACTAGGTAATTAAAATCACGATTACATTTTTGTTTCTATTACATCGCTACAATACTTTACTTACTGTTTCATAAGCAAAGTTACAATTATAATAAATATGTTATAGAGCATCCACAACCACACAACCCTTTACTTTTATGAGAATGGAACCCGAATTTTTTGGGCTAAATTAATAAATTGCAAAAAAACAGTTTTTTTTTTTTTTTTTTTTTTTTTTTTTCAAAATATATAAACACATTTCTCTTTAATATTCAGTTATGATAATTATTATGTAAATCTATATTCTTTTGCACGCATTAATTGCCTTCGCAAAAAGTATAAAAACAGTACTCTTAAAACTTTCGCGATTGCTGACGTAGATTCACGTTATTTGGAAATCTGTAACTCCTCCAGTGGGCGTTTCTTTTGCAATTTGTATGTTGCTATATTTCTTAAGCATAACTGCCAAGTTTTTTAATTTATTCTGAAATGTTTTTAGCCCCGCCCTTTTTTCACACCGTAATCTTTGTAGAAAAAATTTATTCGATATATAATTACGAATAAATATGAAGACAATTACTCTAAAAAAATTACGGTGTGAAGAAGGGGCGGGACTAAAAACATTCCGGAATAAATTTAAAAACTTGGTAGCTAAGCTTAAGTATATTCCCTATAATCATATTTTGTATAATCAAAATAATATTGATACAATTAATTTCACTAGAAAGAGTATACTGTAATGTTGATATATAATATAAATATAGATACAGAAAATCTTGTTTTGAAATAAAGTAACCTGAAAGAATAACGCCCACAGGCGGGATGTACTATCAAAAGGATGGAAACACGCGGTCGCAAAAGTGTTAAAACGACAGAAAATTATAAAATATATACATTTTAATCATGACTTGAACGGCTATAAAATTTATATTTCTTGAAGGATCATCAACGTTGGCATAATATATACAGGGTGATTCACTACCAGACCGACAAACTTGCAGCAAATCTAGGGGGTACAGAAGCGACCCGGAATCTCATTCATAGGAATGCATGGTCGGATATGTAATCTTAACGAGATAGGGTGTATAATTATTAGGAAACTATAACTTATTTCAAGCTTTTGGCCTTTAAATGTCTTTTCACGTCCACTATGTATTCATAGTATCCATCCTAGCACTCATATGAGTAGTTGCTGACAGTTTTGCTGTGATAGCCCTTAGCCCTTTAAAATACTTTCGTGACCGCTGACGTAGATTCACGTCATTTGAAAATTTCTAACTCCACCAGTGGGCGTTTCTTTCGCAATTTGTATGTTATTTATTTCTTAAAAGTATACCTAATATTCATATTTGTGCTATCAATATACTATGGATATAAATACTTTGATTAGAAAGAGTATAACTACAATGTATATTATTATTTGTAATATAAATGTGAAAACAGAAAATTTTGTTCTGAAGTATTGTAACTGGGAAGAATAACGCCCACAGACGGACCTTACTGTATAAAATACAAAAGCATGCGATCGTGAAAGTGTTAATTCTCGTGCACGTAAAAATCATGGGATTTGACCACGCCTCATGTTTTTTGTTTTCTTGATATTTCAGAGAATTAGAAAGCAGCAATCAGCATCATACCATTTAAAATGTATTAAAAAATATCAACTGAATTAAAATGTCTGCCATTCATATGCTTATTTTAACACAAGGGTCTTGAATTCAATAAAATCGGAACTATTTGGGTGCGTTTTAAAACAATTATAAATAGACTAAAATATCCCCTATCTCGTTAGGATTGCATTTCTGACCTTGCATTCCTGTGTAATTCCGAGTTGTCTCTGTACCCCTACACCCTCTGCAAGTTTGTCGGTCTAGTAGTGAATCACCCTGTATACAAAAGTTAATTTACAGTCGGGGGAAAAGAAACGCAAAACTCGATGTAACTTCGTTGCTAAACGATGCACAAAAATGCAATGGGTATCCTTCGACTGGGAATTGTTAGTACTTTCGGAAAATAAAGTGAAATTTTGAATTGGGGGTCGTCTACATATTAAAACGCACCCAAACTTTGATTTTTTTCAATAGTAATACCCAATTTTTATATTATATTTGAATTTCTGGGGTTGCAACGATGCGAAAAAGTATATTGGTTGTATATTTAACTTATTTTTTTTATAGAGTTATAAGAGCTCAAAATTTGAAGGTGCTAATGTTAAATTCATATTTCAAACTTTTATTAATATCTTCACAAAAAATAATTTGATCGATATAAAATTTGTTTTTTACGAGATACAGTGAAGAAACCCAAACCAAACCCATTATCACTTTTGGTTCTGAAAAATATTTTTAATTATGAAAAATATTAATAACTTCATATTCGAAAAAATCATGAATTATGACCTATATTAATTTTTACATAAAATGAATCCAAATGCTGAAAAATATGAGTGTGCAAATTTGCAGCTCATTGCAGTTATTAGTTTTCGAGATATAAATAAAACATTTCTTTTAGAGAGGCTTAGGGGGGCGTCTCTTATGAAGGTTTGCATGAGATAACGAAACAAATCTTAAAAAATAACAGAAAAAATTAAACAAAATATTTTAAATTGTTGTTTACGGGTCAAACTGTATAACAACAACGTTGAACGCGAAGAAATGAAACAAAAAAGATGAATTTTAGACATTAATTTTAGCAAACGAATTCTTGTTTTCTAAAAAAAGATCTAAAGCTTTAATCGTTCTTCTAAAACAAAAGAATATAAAAATAAAAATAAAAATTAGCTATGCGTATTCGTATTAAACCTCTTATTTTACGTTGGAAAAAACATACACAAGTGGTATTTGCCTAATCTATTACTAGTGATAAATTTTGAATCCTTTAAACGAACACTAGAAGAAAAAAATCAACTAGATAGGCGGGGCTTACTGTTTAAAATAGAGAAATAGGTGGAACGTAAAATTGTCAATTAAAAAAAAAAAAAAAAAACACTAATGGCATTGGAATGAAATCTTGTTAAATCGCTTCTTCACTAACGTCATAGTCAAAATGTTAATCATTTAGTTCATGTATAGCTTTATTTTTTTATATTTATTTATTTTTTTTTTTTTTTGTGTGTGTGTGTGTGTGCGGGATTATTATTTTAAGGATACTTTAGTCTTTAAAAATTTTCTTTATAAATGAAGTTTAATTAAGAAACTATATTTTCATAGAAATTATAAAACATATTGTACAGTTTCAAAGAGTTAAACTGTCCAAAACTGGTAAGTACGATTAAAATTATTTAATGTTTACTTCCTGATTTCTTACAATAATTTATCAGAAAAGCAGGGGCGCGCCGACCCGGTGTGCAAAGTGTGCGGCGCATACAGGCGCCAGGTAGAAAAAGGCGCCAGCCGAAGATAAATTATTTGAAAAAAAAAAAATATATATATATATATATTAAATTTGATTTCATAATCCTGGTCTGAAGCCATGTGGCAAGTGTGGAAATGAGGCGCCTTGAAAACTGCATTGGCAAAACTTGAGTTCGGAAACAGTTTTGGAGGTTTATTGCGAAAGGGCTTGTTAAAAATTGATTAACTCGGTGAGGATGCGCCTACCCTCAGCAAAATTTTCTTTGTCTTTTTTAACATATCAGAGGATCCCTTTGAAACTTAAAAGTGCACCTTGATGTCTTCCCTCCCCCTCTTCTGCCGAAAAAAGACCATTGGGACGAGTAAAAAGACAACGTAATTCGATTTCAAAAAGGAAAATTTAATAGATCCAGGGATTTTATTTAGTTGGTTGGTTAGATGGGTTTAGCAATGGGCAATTGGCAGCGTTCTGGGACGCACCTCTAAGAATTGTCCTGAGACATGCCATCACAACTTTGATCCTGTACCTAGGGGATGGCTCCTCCCTCTTCGGTAACCCCCAGAGGTATAATTTGGATCGGGACATGGAGGACATTGCGGCCACTACGGGTTTTAAGTGTACCAACCACCATTAGTGTACACGATGGTCTTTGGCCGGTTCGAGTTCGAACCCGCAATCTTCCAATTACGAGCTTGGCGCTCTACCGACCGGGTGACTGAAGCCCCGGAAGATTTTATTTAGAGTAGTTCTTTCCTCTTTGCAACATCGATGTAACATTAGGTTCTATTTAGGAAAGGTTTTCTTTATAAAAGTAGTATGTTTTTACTTTCTTCTACATTCAATAGAATAAAGCACTGGATTTCTAAAAAATTCCGAATTCCGGTTTTTGAGGAATTTACACGTTTTCAGAGTTCTAGAACATGGTTTCCTCAGTTTTATAAAATATCTAAATGTGTGCGCGTGAGAAAAATTCTGTGGCAGCTCTAGCTCAAGAACTAATGTACAGAATTTCATACAAATATATATATATATATATATATAGTTGCACCTTGACATAAGTGAGTGTCTGCGAACTCTTGGTGAAAATCGTCCAAAAGTATTGTCATCCTCATTTGTCATAAATTTTAATATGGCAGTTAAGACAAAAGTTCTTATAAATGTGAACATCAAGAATTATTTTTGACAAATCTTTTTAAAATTTAAAAGATTTATTGTAATAGTAAACTATTTTTTTTCTTTTAATTTATTTAATGTAGAACATTACCCTCCCTGGAAGAATGGAAGTATCCCGACCCCTCCCAAGGAAGAGTAAAGTTTCAGTTTGAGTATTAAAAAAAAAAAAAAAAAAAAGAAAAAGAAAAAGTCAATACCTTTAAAATGAATGTGTAAACAATAAATCTGTCATAATTTAAAACAAAGTTAACATTTCCTTTCATTTTTATGAAACAAGCAAACAAAAATTCCTGAAAAATTGAATTTTCTAAGATATCTTAGGGCACAAAATTGACTTTTTTTACTCGTAACATTTTTTTTTTTTTTTTTTTTTTTTTTAACGTTACTGAGAGGAAAATTGTCTACATTCATCATGGAAAAAAATTTCAATAAGCAACTTGTACTGTGTGAATTTCTATAGGAAAATACAGAAACGAGTTTTGCAATAGCCACAACGTACTAATTAACACATTATAAAATAAAATAAATTAAATTAACTAACTAAATAATAATTTTGAAAAATATTTATTATTTTATTATAAAATTTACAATAAAAATTAACTCACAAGAATGTAAGGAAAATTTATATTGTTAACCATTAATCTTTAATTTTTAAAGATAAATGCACATCTAATCACACAATTCAGAATTTTTATTTTATCAACTTAGCAGTATATGTCCAAACTTTTTAATTGCTTTGGAGATTATTTTGTCATGTCATAACCAACAGTAGCATCAGTGGAACAATCTTTTTCTAAACTTAAAATAATCAAAATATACTTATGTTCCATAATGACATCAGACATATTAGTTCCCCATCATACTATAGGTATGGGGAACTTAGGTAATCGTGAAAATTTTCGACCTCGGTTTTTTGACTTTTCTACACGTTTTCAGATGTGAGGAATTCGAAAATGACAAAATTTGTATGGTGCCTGTTAGTCCGTTAGTCCGTTTGTTTGTTAGTCTGTGTACACGATATCTCAAGAACAAATTGTCGCAGAGAGGTCAGATCAGTTTTAAAGTATTACTTTTGACACTGGCAAGAACCCTATTCATTTGCAACATTCGATTTTAAAAACTTCGTAAGTTATTAGAAATTTACGATTTTCTTAACATGGGAGAATAGGACAAAAATTCACTTAAACGTGCATTAAATGGAAACTTTTTACTCTAAAAATGTCAGACCAGTTTTAAAATATCCGTTTTGATGCCGGAATGAACATCAGTAACTATAAATATGCTACTTTGAAATTTTCGCAAGTTATTGGAAATTTACGAATTTCTTAACATGGCAGTATAGGGGAAAATTTCACATAAACGTCAATTTTGAGCGATATTTTAATCTTAAAGATGTCAGACTACTTTTGAAATATTATTTAGGACACTGGCATGAATATTAATAACTATGAATTTTCAAATCTAAAAATTTCGTAAGTTATTGGAAATTTACGAATTTCTTAACATGGGAGAATAGGACAAAAATTCATTTAAACGTACATTAAATGGAAACTTTTTACTGTAAAAATAACAGACCAGTTTTAAAATATCAGTTTTGATGCTGGAATGAACATCTGTAACTATAAATAGGCTACTTTGAAAATTTCGCAAGTTATTGGAAATTTACGAATTTCTTAACATGGCAGTATAGGGCAAAATTTCACATAAACGTCAATTTTGAGAGATATTTTCATCGTAAAGATGTCAGACTTCTTTTGAAATATTATTTAGGACACGGGCATGAATATTAATGACTATGAATTTTCCAATATAAAGATTTCGTAAGTTATTGGAAATTTACGAATTTCTTAACATGGCAGAATAGAGAAAATTTCACATAAACGTCAATCTTGAGGGATATTTTCATTGTAAAGATGTCACACCACTTTCGAAATATTATTTAGGATACTGGCATGAATATCATAGACTATGATTTTTCCAATAAAAAAATTCGTAAGTTATTTGGAATTTACGATTTACTTAACATGTCAGAATAAGGCAAAATTGAGCACAAACTTCCATTTTGAGGATCCTAAATACATTAGACAACTTCAAAATTACGTTTATGCTATTTGTTTGAACATGATTGAATACAAATATTCTACTAGGAAAATTTCGTAAAATATTCGTAATTTACGATTTTATCAACATAACGGAATTTTAAATTTTTCATATAAATATGAATTTTGAGGATTATTGCATTGGAAATAGTAGCATGAAAACTAAACAACGGAATTGACCCCGATAAAATAAATTAATAGATTAGAATAAGATAAATATATCGAAGTGAACGGTGGATAGCCTATTTGGCGGGGATTTCATTCTGTCACTGTATCAAGCTTTGGTCAAATTCATTTCTTTTAACATGATTATAATATGTCTCACACTAGAAATTTCTGAGAACATAAATAGGATGGGGAACTGAGCAGAGTCCACCTATGCCAACTAGTTTTTAAATCTTGCAATTATATCGATAGTATAAGATATTTTGGGTCTAATAGATGTGTATTATTCCAGAATTTGCAAAAACTCAAGCAAATAAAATACATTTCACTAAATAATACCATAAATATAATTTACTATAATGAAAACATATAGTATAATTTTAGTCAATTTTACATTCAAATTACATAAAATCTTTAGCTAATGAAATTGGGCAAAATTCCTTACACTAGTAGAATTTTTTTTTTTTTTTTTTTCCAGTTAAGTATTTTTTTTATCCATATTTACCAAGTAATATTTATTATATATTCTTACTTGTTTTATGTACTTGTAAATTTATTTATTCCTTATATAAATACATTAAAAAAAAAAAAAAAAAAAAAAAAAAACTTTCCATAATGAACTAAGACAAATCTTGTCATTATATCGTAGTCATGTACTATTAACTTGAATTTTACTATTGTTTGAGAGTTTTCAACCATGAAAGTGAAAAAAATAGAGCTCAATACGAGATTTTTTTTTCTTGTTATGCGTTCTAATTTTATATACTTATAAATTTTATTTATCTATACAAGTAGAAAATGTTAAACTCATTTAAATGTGCAAATATGCTGTAATAGTACGACTAACTTTAAAATTTTGTCAGTATTGCGGCGTGTTAAACCACTTTCCTAAATCAAAGGTGTTGTTGCAGTAAAAGCAGATTTACAGTTAAAGTGCAAATAAGAGACAGTTCATTCAATTTTAATGGGAGTGGGGTGGGAGCAGGGGTTGCAGCGTTCCTACATTTTTACGATCGTTTTATTATATTGTCACCATAATTTTCAAAAATAAAATTTTCTTAATGGTTTTTATATGCTATACTAGCACTAAAAATTTCAAGAAAAGTTTCTTTCTAAAAATTGTGTTGAAAGTATAATAAAACGATCTTAAAAATATAGGAACTCTGCGACCCTGGGTGGGAGGTGATAGTCAGCCTTGGAGACAGACTTGATGACATGGTGATCAAACTTGACGAGAAGTAATAATTTAGTGTTTCCAAAGTTTAGAGGCTCTAACTATCATCGTCAATAAAATTTTAACCAGAATAACTCTGAGGGCTTTGAAACATGTGCCTATGCTGATGACTTTTCGGTGATTCTCTCGGGTCCAACGAGGAAAGACCTGGAGGAGCAGGCCAGAGGAGCTCTCCCTCTTTTTAATCAAATTTTGTTAGACCTAGACCTCTCCTTATCAAATTCAAAAACCAAGGCACTGACATTTAATTTCCCCATCTCCCTTAGAAGATCCCCTGTGATGCGGATCAGTGGTGTCACTGTGAAACATGTGGAACAGCTAAAACTCTTGGGTGTTACGTTACACTGGACAGGAGCCTTACCTGAACTGCTCATATAAAAGAACTCAAGATCAAGACAATGGTGCATTTTCATAATGCAGCAAAAATGGTGGGAAGGAGGTGGGGAATCTCCACCTCATTCCTCAAAATGTGGTACAATACCATAGTCAACAAATAAATAAATAAATAAATAAATAATAATAATAAAAATAACCTATGGTGCGGGCATCTGGGGAGGCCACCTGACTGAGGAAAGGAAAACAAAATTAAATTCCGTTCAAAGACCTTTCCTTTTACAAATTTCTAGGGGTTACAGAACCATTTCTACTGATGCCTTGACTGTTATCACAGGAAACCCCCATGCCCATTTGCAACTTCTTTATAATTATCAAAAATCTAATATACTCCAGCTTCAAAATTCTGATCTAGCATCTTCCCTTTTTCCCAACATAACTATTCAACCACTTTCTTTCAACTGGAAAATCCACACTGCCAAGGATGCTGCAGCTTCAGTTATAAATTACAATATTAATAGCTTCTCTCCATCTGCTCCTGGGACGATTTTCACAGACAGCTCAAAAACCTAACAGGGTTTCGCAGCCGCATTTTGCGTGCTTAACAACAATGACCCCATTTTCCAGTGGTCGTGCAGACTCGAGAACTACAACTCCGTCTTTCAGGCGGAACTCTTCGTCATTGTAAAGGCGCTTATCTGGACGGAAGAAAATAATCATAAGTTTCCCAAAATCAATATTTACAGTGACAGTCTCTCGGGTCTGCAGGCCATTGCCCACTGCAGGAGTAGACATCCCTTAATTCTAGAAATAAAATCCAAAATTTCCCTTTTCAAAAATAATTTAACCCTGGCACACGTTTCTGCCCACAGAGGTGTCGTTGGCAATGAAATGGCAGATCAACTGGCCAAAAAGGCAACAGAAAGCAGTGTTGCCAGATTTGGCTAATTTTTTAATTCAATAGTCACCAATAATTTTTAATTGCAGCGTTTGCCTAATCGCTTCGAAGATTAATCGTCCATTATATATGTCAAATATCACTTTTTAAAATTATTGGTGATTGTTGAATTAAAAAATTAGCCAGACCTGGCAACACTGACAGAAAGTCCCAATATTCAATACTCTCTCCCAGCCCCACCATCATATATAAAACAAACTCTAAAAACATCTCTCATACAAAACTGGCAAAATCTTTGGGACTATTCTGAAAAGGGAGACATAGTACCTTTAATCTGGTTCCAACGGTCTCTTTAAATTCTTGGTCTCTCTCCCCTCTAATTACAGCCTTCCTCACGGGCCTTTCCCCTTTTACTTTAACAAGTTTCACCGCCGACGCTCATCCCTGTGTTCTTGTGGTCAGGAAGGAACTGCTTCGCATTATTATTATAGTTGTCCGCTTACCTCTTCCTATCACTTAAGGAACCCTCCTACTAAACCTCCCAACTGGTTAGAGAACATAATTACAAGACCCTCTTTAATTCAAAAGCTAAACAAAATTTTTTCTCTTCTTATGGAAATTTCAAACTTAATAGACTAAGTCAATTAAATACTGCTTGTGTTTCTACTCCTCTACTGATTTTCAATTACTACTGGCTCAATGCACATATAAAAATTTTACCATAAGCAATTTCAGTAAATCTTTGCCTGCAATTCAACAGCATCCTGACCAAGTGCCCCTTGTCGCGAAGGGTTATGCCCGGCATTATCTTAACAAATCTTTGGATCTTTGCTCTGCATTGGTGCCCCTTGTCGTGATGAGTTCAATAATAAATTGAAATATGACTTCTTTACCGCCGCTCCTTGTCGCGTGGGAGACCTGTCTCCAGCGGTCCTTGCATTTTTTTTTTTTTTTTTTTTTTTAAGTTTTTTAAATAAACGTTCCGGAGGAGGGGACTAGCATAGCTAGAATCGCTCGACACCACTCCTGGAGTGGTGAGCGGCCCCTCCTCCCTGTTAATCCCTGTTAATAGATGCCAAGTTCTGGAATTTCCTGGATATATCAATTGGTTTCTGGCGCAGAATAACCTCAAAGTTCGCCAAATCCGGACAGAGATTATAAAAAGAGAAGATACACCCCCAAAGAGTTCAGTTGTGTTCAGACATTTGTTCTGAACGGTCGTCTCTGAGAGATTTCAGTTTAAACGGTTTATACTTATTCCTAAATCAATGAAATTACTGCTCTATGGTGTATTTAATTCTGTTTAATGAGGTTTTGTGGTACGAATATCAGTACAATGTTTTACTGGGTTGTTCCGAGAATAATCCTTGAATAGAGTGCATTACTAGACAAGAAACTGTCTGTTTCTTTACGAATTACATACTTTTCCCACTTAACACGGAGAAAAAATTCTGTAACTGACATCTAGAATCTAAGTTGTGGCTCTAGAAAAAATAGTTCCATGTCATCCTTATAAATTCTAGTCCCCTTGGAAAGCGAGTTCTAGAAGCCCCTATTAGAGCGTTTGCCTATATTCTCGAGGGCAAAGTTATTTAAAAATCTCTGCAAATAAATGAGACTACAAGAGGCGGGTTTCAGCAACTATAATCTTGGTTTATTACCAAATTCTAGAAAATCAAGCGAGAATTTCTCGCAATACAAATGATTAAGAATATTTAAAGTATTCAGAATATTTTTTCACCATCTAGGAATGTGTACACTAGAAATTCTCGATAATTTCGTCTATTCAGTATTCGCATAGCTCGGAAATCTATAATTCTAGTTAAGGAATTTAGAAAATGGACCACTTATTCATTCTAGAGGAAGGCAGTATATTTTTTTTTTCTCAGCGAAGAAAGTCGATATTTTGGTAAGAATATGGATAGAGACAGATGGATATTTTTGATCAATATGATATGTGTAATGCTCGCAAAATTTGTAATGAAGCGAGAGAAAGTTTATTTTACTAAGAATATTTTTTATGTTTTAAATACTTATTTAACATTACTTAAAAATTAAACTCAAACAAATAGAAACGTTTACACTTACAGCTTTCATTTATGCCACCTAATGCCTCAATGCGGCATTTCTATCCCCAACTTAACACTAAATCTGCCTATTTTCGTTTCATAAGCAGTGTCTTCATAATTGTACCATGTGTTTTTTAGACTCTATGTAAAATATTTTTCCCTTTCTGCAAGATGCTCTTTTTATTCTTTTAAAATTTCATTTTATTTGATACATTTCTTTTTTTCTTAGCTATTCAATACACTTATTATTATTAAGGTTCGAGATTCATTTGACTTGATGAATGACAACTATTTTTAAAACATTTTTTTTATTAAAAAAAAAAAAAGAAAAAAAAAAAAGGTAATATAGGGCGCCAACTGAAATTCTGCACACAGGCGCCTGACAATGCTGGCGCGCCCCTGCAGAAAAGATTTAGTTCGTGCATTGTTATGTGTATATATATGTATATAAATTATTTCAGTTCGTATATTTTGTCACACCTACAAAATAAAGTGAAGGAAAATTAAAGTTTTATTGAGGATCTAATTTTTATTTTTCGAGATTTGCAGATAAACCCCTAACACATTTTTGGTTATAACTCTATTAATACTAAAGTAAAGTATACAAACCGTATACTTTTCTCGCACTGTCAGACTCTCAAGAATTATATTATGAAGTCAAAATTGGATGTTGCTACTGAAAAAAATCAAAGTTGGCGCTTATTTCAATATGTAGATCACCCCTAATTCAAAATTTTTTATCATTTTCAAAAAGTCCACTTATTTTCTTGTTGAATGATGTCTATTAGATTTTTCTGCGTCAATTAATAACGAAATTACAGCGAGTGCTGCGTTTTTTCCCCCCGACTGTACAAAATAACCAATCAATAATTTCTAACTTTTTTTTTTTTTTTGGTCCTAAAAAATTGTGCGGAAAAAGTAGTTTGAAATCGCATTTATCCATGGAAAATAAAAGAAACACTCGTTCATTCATTCTAATTTCTATGTCTAAAAATCCATTGACTACTGTGTAATTGTTTTTCGCAGTGCCTCCCTTCCTTCCCCTCACACACACTCCATTCACCGTGAGAAAAGGTAAAATAACTCCGAATCTATTGCACCTTTGTAGATATTTCTTCGCAATATGGTAAATCTAACATATGAACATGAAATATAAAAATACTTTAAATATTTGTTCCTTTTTTATGTCCCACGTTAGGAAGAGAGGGGCGACATATTGCTACCTGGCAAGAAAAGTAGTGTATAAGTCAAAAATGCAGTATTTGAGAAAGTCAATTTAGAGATAACGATGAAGCATTGATTGCCCTATAATAAAACTGAAGCAACTGCCTCTCAGATGGATAATTTCCAGATAAAGATGTAATGCCTTTGTACACGTTGGGGCAACTTATATACATTTTTAACGATAAAAACACAAACAGACCTTTTATGACTTGTGTCACTTTTCTTTCTGGAGTGCGATGCATGAAAACTCTCAAACAGCGTTGCGGGGGAATTTTCATATAAAATGTTGAATAAAAAATGTAAACTAAAGGCATTTTTTTTTTTAATGACATGACAATAAGAAGGCAAAACACACATCGAAACCTGTTTCATCCTATCAGACGAATTTTCATGGTATGATGAATTTATATTGTAAAATTTAGATATTGATGAGTACAGTGTGATTGTAATTAACCCTCACTTTCCCAAGATCAAGTCGTTACTGCAGAAAATATGCTTTCAGGTGCCGCTTGGCACGTTTGGCGAAAATCACTAGCACCGCGCCTTTTTGTATCGTTTAGAAGTTGTAACATTCCACTGGTTACGTTTGCTATCTCTGGCGAATTAGCGCACTTTTTGAATGAGGCGGGGTTAACTAAATTTCAGTTTCAAAATGGGATCAAATCATCTTGGGAAAGCGAGGGTTAAACTTTGCCTATTCAGGGGATCTAGAACGAACCCATCGGAAAGAACTCGACGCGGAAACTTTTCACTATCGGAAACGTCAGTTTTCACTTGAAATCATCCCGATATGCGTTTTATACCCTAGCACCAACTTCTCGGAAATGTGAGTCGAAACTTCTCCCAGAGAGAAAGGGCTGTTTTCGAAATCGGATTAAGTTGACCAATCACAGACAAGGATAATTTCACCCTCGCCGCGAGATTTCATTTGGATTTTTTAGATAAACAAAGATGGCTGCCTCTGCTTGTGTGGTTGTGAATGTGTGTTTTGGTTTTATTTAATAAGAAAAGAGTATTTATCCCCATTTATTTTTTGTAAATACCGTATGTATTTTCTATATACCAAACCCATGGTATTACCGAACTTCATCTTTTGCCAGTTGTTAGCATTTTAATGCAGTAAGTGTAAATGATTTTCTGCCTTGAAGTGTTAGCTGCTAGTATTTATTATTTAGTGAACGACGAATTACTATGGATATAAGAGCTTTGGATGTAACACAGGTAATGTATATATATATTTTTCTCCAATCTGTATTAACTTTATAATTACGGTAATGCTTCTTTTTTACATATATACACAAATATTAACATTTTTGTTTAAATTTCCTTAATTAAAATTTTTGTGTACATATATTATTATAATTGATTTATTGTATTTGCATGTGTTAAAGCAAACCTAATAGTATTTTTTTTTTAAATTTGCATGTTTGTATGTACTGTTTCTAGAATTTCTTTTAGAATTTACAATATACAATGAAATATGCTGTGCAATTTTAAACCTTTAAGCATAGTAAAAAATTATCTTCCGTCAAAGTAAAAAAATGTAAAACCGTCTTAAAATTAATTTTCATTTTGTAAGTGAATTTACATAATATGTCTAATTTAGATTGTAAAAATAAATTATTAAATTAAAATATATATATATTCACTTACTTTTCCCTCTCTAAGAAATGAGAGATTCTTATTAGATTCTAATATGTAGCTACAAATGAAGTTTTGCAAGTGTATCTAGAATTGACGTGCTGTGTCTCAAACTTACTTAATTCAATTATAATAAAATTTAAAAGGGAAAATAAATATTTATCAGAATTTCCTTTAAGCTTTATTAATATTTTATATACTGGGATTTACATCATTCATAGATGTTGGGCGGATATTAACCTAAATCAGACTACCCTCCTTTTCGTGGCTCTAAAGTGACAGCTTCATGGTCGTACACTTTGAATATCAATTCGATATTCGGGCATGCGTTGTGAAATGCCCTAAAATTAATCCTAATTAAAAAGCAAACATTAATCTGAAAAATAATATGGTTATTAATAAATAAATTTACTCTCAAATAATATTAGATTCATATAATTTTAATTAATTTCTTTATTAAATATCCAAATTTTGAATACTAATTAAATTGATTATTCTATAATTTTACAATACAATATAAATGATATAACAATGATCTTTGATTTTGCATCAATGGTGCTAAAGATGAGTACTTAGAAAACATGTATCTAGAAATGCGTTTTTGCAAGGTAAAATGAATGTTTACTGACCAAGTAACAAGAGAATTCCTCACCAGATTTTCCAGATGTTATGGCACAGTCAAGGCACAAGCGGAATATTTTGGCTAGCAGGGAGCACATCTTTAAGTATCCTAGATGAATTATTTCGGCTAGGCAGCAACACACTGATGATGGCAGGACCTCACATTACGTCTGCAGAACACGAAGGCAATTTTTTTAATCCAACTCTTAAAGGAATCTTTTCTCCCCTTTTATTTTTTAAGTCTGTCATTATAATTTTTGGAGGAGGTTTTCCCCTTGCATTTTTTTCATTGGGTCTATCTTCTGATTGGACCTTTCTTCGACCAATCTGCTTGCTTCTAGATTACTTTAGTGCCTTCTTTTACGACCTCGCAGGGGCTTTTTTTGGCGGTTGCCAACGGGGCTTAAATGCGGGTGGTCCCCTTTCAGAGTTCCACTTGCATGTCATAAATATGACGTTGTATTTCTGTCTTAGGCTTTTAAAAGGCAATAAAACAGCTTTTTAGTCTTCAGTAAAACAGCTTTTGTATTTTTATATTCTTTTTCCTTTTAAATAATGCCCTTTTGTATCTTTATTATTTTGTTTTTAACAAAATGGCTGATTTTGCCCATCAATAGACATATTTTAAATAAGATTTTTAGTTTATATATATATATATACATATATATATATATATATATATATATAATTGCAGTTTTCATTAAACTTAATTAATTTTTAATAATTTTAAATATTAATACTTGTTATTCTTAATAGATATGCTATTAATACTATACATGATTAATAAGAATTTTAATGACAAAAAAATATATTATATGGGTATTTATTGTAATTTTTATTATATTTAATTAATTTTCAATAACTTTAAATATTGAGACATGTTATTCTTCATACTTTTTAAATAAGAATTTTAGTTACCAATACATAAATATATTACAATTTTCATTTAATTTAATTAATTTTAAAGATTTAACTATATCTAAAACTTGATTTTCCATTTTCTTGAATAACACCTAATGCCAAGATGGACGCCATTCGAACCGTGAATTGTTTATCTCACGACGATTTCACCCGGAAAAGACCTGTCGAAATTTCAGAAAACGATTCCGCCAGACAATTCCGATTATGAAAGCGATTCGGTAAGTTCGTTTTAGCGAAATAAGAAAGGCTATCGGAATGTGACGTCACATCGGAGAAATTCCGATAACGACAGCATTTCGATAAGTTCGTTCTAGATTCCCAGAGCACTCGTAACTGTTACTAAAATGCAAAGTGATTTTTGTAGATAGTCATTTTCAAAAATGCGAGGAAGATAAAAAAAAAAAAAAAAAAATGCGCTGTATGACGGATTATACTCAGAATGCTTGAAAAGATGTAATAAATAACTATGATCTATTTTAACATTTCAAACATTATGGAATTTAAAATTTCTTGCAAAGTGTCTATCGGCTTTCAGAAAAGTTTCAAATGACATATTTGAGAAGGGTGCGAACGAAATTCTGTTATTTTTCTTATACAAGATTTAAAGCGGCGCGGCGCCATTTTAAGGTATTAAAAAAAAAAAAAAAAGTCATACATAAAATAAAGACCATCCTTAGTTATTTAATTTAATTCATTTCAAACTGAAATCAAACATTTAACGTTTTAATGTGCAATAGTTTTTAAATATTTTTCATTATTGTAACCGTGTGTTTTACACTTTTGTTTCTTCTCTATTAGTTTAGATAGCAGCACTATTACGAATTTTAACAAATGGGGTCTCAGAGAAAGCTATATACAGAAGTCATTTGTTTTTTAACAACTGATACGAGTTTTTGTGCTTACTTACGAAATTATTTATTTAGTAAGTTGATTATTATTCAGGGTTCCCACTGCCCAAATTTTTTTCAGGACTCTCCCGCCAGTATTATCTTAGAATAAATATCTTATTAACAGTACAGCGTACATTTAAGATTAAATATATTGTTAGATAATATTGGTGTGAGTGTCCTTGAAAAAATTTGGGCCGTGGGAACCCAGTTATTTGACTTTAATCAGGTTACTATATACATGTTTTCAATAATTATTTCACGAAAATTAAAAATGCAATTTGTTTTCCTTTTTATCATATTTATAATCAGCTATGTGTCTAATAGCAATTTTTGAAATTAGTTGAGTAATTTTGAAAAGAAAATAAGTACTA
Organism: Salticus scenicus; assembly: GCA_963930645.1. Classification (NCBI taxonomy): domain Eukaryota; kingdom Metazoa; phylum Arthropoda; class Arachnida; order Araneae; family Salticidae; genus Salticus; species Salticus scenicus. The sequence goes on along the minus strand of OZ005658.1, from coordinate 116,759,151 downwards.
GACATCAAAGGGTAAATATTATTATCAAATATATTAACTCAAATATGATACTTATAAAAAATATAACTCACACCGGAAAGATTTACTTAATTTATTTTATAATAAATATTTTATAAAAGTGTTTGGTATCCTTTTGCATTTTCGTTCTCAGATTCCAGTAAGGCAGTTCATTTCTGCCATGAAATATATATAATTAGGTGTATTTGAAATTAGACATGGGAGTAATCGAATGATTTTGATAATCGAGTGATTAGCTTTCGAATGATTTTACAATCGATTATTGATGACGTAAGCGTAGAATAAGCGTTTTGTAAATAGTTTCGGTTTCTTCGTAGCTATCAGGTTGCTTTCTGTTTGTACTTTGTTTTTTCCCTCATTGCTATGAAATTTTAAGGTGTATTTAACTTTAAGGTTATTTAACTTTTTACGTAGACTTTTTTCAAAAATCAAAGTAATTACTTGTAATAATTACTTTGTTTTCTCCCCCCTCTTTCTCTGTGTGTATACATATAGTGTATGTGCATGTAGTATGCATGTATAACTGAATCAATTGAAACACAAATTTGACTATGGATTTACCACAGTAGTAATAGATGAAGTGATTTTGTTGGTTACTTGATCTACCATAAAGTAAAAAAATGGTGGACATTTGAAAATTTCAAGTTCGGATAAGAAACGCATTTTTCAATAGTTTTGCGTAAAATTTGGTATGTACATAATTCATATCAAGATCTCAACCAAGATTATTAATCAACTCGATCGGGTGTCCGTATTTTAAAATAACGGTTACTTAACATTTTCAAACTCACATAAAAAACGTACTTATGAACAGATTTGCCTGAATCTTGATATATGCATAACTTATATGAAGATCTTGTTGTTAAATTTGCTCGATGGTACAAAAAATTATTTTTAACTACGCTGATGTCACACATATTTTTCTATAATAATATATATTTCGATAAAATATTTTTACAGGTAATTATAATTAAGAAAATCTTCTTACCTGTGTTCATCGAACAAGCATCCGTTCTCAATTTCTTTATTTAGAGAGCTAAATCACTGAATTGATCTTCTATAAAGAAATCTGTATTAGATTCAAAATAATTAAGTATACTAGTTGATGACAGGACTTTGTGCCTTTTAGACATTTAATGAAAGAATTAAATAAAAGAAGAAAAACATAAATTTGAATTACGGAGCTAATAAACGCTCCGAACATTAAGAGATCTACATTACGACTACAGATGAAAAAATTACATGTACACTGAAGCAGGTGCAAGCGGTTTCGTAGGCATGCGCAGATGCCTCATTTATTTCTTTTCACAGTTCGAATCGAAAGTAAAATGTTTTGATAGTTTGTGAAATATATATATATTGGGCAGGTAATTGTTATATTGTACAACACTCCACCTTGCACAATATATATTAAGTTTTCATTAGTTGTAGTTTATCTCTGTGTTTAATGAATGCCGCTTTAGGTAGTGCCTTAGTAAGCACATCGGCAGTCATATCCTTGCTTGAGATATATTTCAATTTAATAATTACTTGTTCACACAACTGTTTAATTAAATGATATTTTACATCAATATGCTTTGTACGACTTTGGTACTTATCAGATTCAGCGAGTTTAATGCAGGCCTGGTTGTCTTCATAAATAACGATTGGTTGATTTTGTTCCATGTCAAGATCTTTCAGTAGTTTTAATATTGATATTATTTCCTTTGCTGCATTTCCAGCCGAGATATACTCAGCTTCAGCTGTTGACAGTGCTATGCAGTTCTGTTTCTTGGATGTCCAGTTAATCGGGTTTTTCCCAACAAAGTATACGTTACCACTTGTAGATTTTCTATCAAGTGTGTCATTTGCCAAGTCAGCATCAGCAAACATCCTTAAAATAGGTTCTTGATCAACATTATATTTTAATTTATAATCTTTAGCTGTGTTTAGGTATTTAATTACCCTTTTTGCGGCCTCCCAATCCTTTTCTCTAGGTTGTTCATTTCTACGACTGAGTATATTAACTGCTGCCGAGATGTCCGGTCTGCTTAACGTTGCTATATACAACAAAGCTCCTACAGCTTGCCGATATTTGGTGTTATTTGGTAAAACATTTTCAATTTTATCATCTTTCTGGTATCCCGGATCAAGTGGTGTGTTAACTGGTTTAGAATCTTGCAAATTAAATTTATTTACTAGTTCATTTATTTTATTTTTCTGATGTATTGTTAATGTCCCATTATCACCTCTTTCTATTTGTATTCCTAAATATTTGTTTACTTGACCTAGATTTGTGATTTCAAATTCGTTTTCAAGTTCCTTTATTACTTCGTATATTTCCTTTTTGTTTCCTGCCAGCAATATGTCGTCGACATATATAAGTAAGTAAACTGTATTATTGTCCTTTGTCCTTTTGTATAAACACTTGTCTGATTCACAGGCAGTAAAATTTAATTTGATTAGTGTATCATTGATTTTAGTATTCCAAGACCTGGCTGCTTGTTTGAGGCCATATATGCCTTTTCGTAATTTGCAGACCTTTTTCTCTTGTCCTGGTGTTATCAAGCCTTCTGGCTGGCTCATAAAAATGTCTTCTTCTAGTTCTCCGTGGAGGAAAGCGGTTTTCACGTCAACGTGAGTTAACTGCAAATTTTTGTATAATGCATTTATCAAAAAGATTCTGATTGTTGTATGAGAAGCCATTGGGACAAAAGTCTCATCATAATCAGTTCCATACTTTTGACTAAAACCTCTTGCCACGAGACGTGCTTTGTATTTTTCAATTTTGCCGGAGTCATTGTATTTTGCTTTAAAAGCCCATTTAGAGCCAACAATGTGTGTATTAGGTGGAGGATCAACAAGATCCCATGTTTCATTTTTATTTAATGATTTTATTTCTTCTTCCGCTGCTTCTAACCATTTTTCTCTCTCAATAGGATTTTTCATGTTTACTATATCGTCAAATGTTTTCGGTTCAATATAACTCGTATTAGTTGACAGAAAAACTAAACGTTCAGGAGGTACCCCTTTGTTTATTCTATCTGACCTCCTTAGGGTTTGTGTATTCTGTATTTCATTATGTTCTTCTGTTACATCATTTTCATTGTTTAGAATAACAGGAATTTTAGATTCTTCATTAATTGCATTTTGGTCAATGTTTCGAGAATGTTCGTGAGTTTCATGCTCTTCGAGAAATTTTACTGTTCTGCAGATTTTTATGTTATCTTTTACAAAAATCCTATATCCTTTACTTTTTAGATCATAACCCATAAAAATTCCTGGCTTCGCTTTATCGTCCAACTTTTTTCTATCAGTTTTGTTCACATAAACATAAGCTTTGCAGCCAAATGTTCTTATATTTGAGAGGTCTGGTTTCATACCAGTCCAAATCTCGTATGGTGTCTTTTCACGGGCACTTGTTGGTAGTCTGTTTTGTAAATAGTTTGCTGTCATTAAAGCTTCTCCCCAAAAGCTTTTATTTAATTGACTTTCATTTAACATGCATCTGGTCATTTCGACCAAAGTACGGTTTTTCCTTTCCGCTACGCCGTTCTGTTGAGAACAATGGGGCACAATCAGTTGGTGTTGTATACCCTCATTTTGAAGAAATTTTTCAAATTCTTTATTCATATATTCACCACCATGTCAGAATGCAAAATTTTAATTTTTCTTCCAAATATATTGGAAGTGAGTGCATGGTAATTTTTTAAAGCTTCTAAAGCTTCATATTTATTTTTCAACAGATATATATAAGTGTAGCGGCTATAGTCATCTATGAAAGTGAGAAAATAACTTTTTCCACCCACCGTAGGTGTCTGGAATGGACCACACAGGTCGGAATGTATTATATCTAATGTTTGTTTTGTTTTGTGTGTAGCTACTTTGGGGTATGAATCATTTTCCAATTTTGACATAATACAAATTTCACAATTATCATCGTGTTTACAATTGTTCAGTTTAATTCCCATTGCCATGTCTTTACTAACGAGTTCTTTTATTTGTTTGATATTTTTGTGTCCTAATCTACTGTGCAATAGTTTAACACAATTTTTATTATCGCAAGTTTGTGTCATGTTTATTTTTTCTTCTATGTTTTCATTCGTTTTAACTTCATACAAATTGTCAGCTACTGTTGCAAAAATATATGCTTCGTTTCTAAATTTAATTTCACAAGTGTTTTCTTTAAATATTGCCTGACAACCATTCTCGGTTGCCTTTTTTATTGAAATTAAATTTGTGGCAATTTCAGGAATGAAAAGAGTGTCTTTGAGTATAATGTGTTTAGCTTCGTTTTTAGAATTTCTTACTTCTAATTTTACATCTCCACAACCTTGTGAGATTACTGATTGACCATTGGCTAACATAACTTGTGTTTTATCATTGTTTTTAAATGATATGAACCTTTCCATACTATTGCACACATGGCTTGAACTCCCGCTATCTACAATGAAAGAGTTTCTGTTTGAATTTCCTACCACAAAAGTTAGATTTTTAATTTTATTTTCCGTTTCTCGTATCATATTTGATCTTTGTTTGTATTTATATTTATTGCGATTATAGAAATTACTTTGATAGTTTGGATTTTTATAGTCGCTATTCTCTTTGTGCTTATATTCATTGCTTTCTCTATTTTTTAAATGCCAACAATCGCTTTTATTATGCGAACTCTTTTTGCAATAATTGCAAAACTTTCGTAGTGGTGTTTTAATCTTAATGTGCCTTTTATATGCGCTTTCATTATTTGTTTGATTGTTTTCTGATCTTTTTAGATCTTCGTCTAGTAACTTTCCCCTAATGAATTCTGGTTTCAAGTCTTCCTGATCTCGAGATTCAATTGCAGTAATCAAAGTATCAAAACTTGGAGGAAGAGAGCACAGCATAAGAGCTGACATGTGCTCATCATTTATCACTTCACCTATAGCGGTCAGTCTATCACGGATCTGATATATGTACGTTAGATGTTGAGATAGGTTTTCACCCTCTGCTAGTTTAGCAGAATATAACTTTCTCAACAAAAATAATTTACTCGATAGATTTGAACGTTCATGAATTCTTTTTAAAGTGTCCCACGTTTGCCTAGCTGTCGCGAGATTTTTTATGTGTACAATTTGATCGTCTTCTATCGATAAATTAATAATCGCTTTAGCTTTGCGATCCTTTATTGTCCACTCAGTAATGATAGGATTGGAAGCTTCGTCTGTTATCAATTCAAGCAAATTTTCCTTACATAACATCATTTTTATTTTGAACTTCCACAAATCATAATTTGTGGAATTCAATTTTTCGATCTTTGAAATATCTTTTGCAAAAGCCATTTTAGCTTTATTATTTAATCACTGCAAATATTTTGATTATATAATATTTCCTTTCTTATTATACTTAATTACAATTCAATTGAGTTTTTTCTTTTCTTTCTTTTTGTTTCTAGAACACATATACTTTTCAAACCAAAACTTTTGGTTTCAGTTCTATTTCGAACGGATGCTTTTTGAATCGAAATTTATTTCAATTCATTTATTATTTTTGTATTTTTAATATATTCCATTTCATATTATCTTAAAATAGAATACTATACTTATACTTATATCTATATGAATGAATTTATGTATATAGAAAGTGTGACATCATTTTTTTTTTCATACTCATTAAATTTGCTCGATAGCACAAAACATTATTTTTAACTACGCTGATGTCACATATATTTTTCTATAATAATATATATTTCGATAAAATATTTTTACAGGTAATTATAATTAAGAAAATCTTCTTACCTGTATTCGTCGAACAAGCATCCGTTCTCAATTTCTTTATTTAGAGAGCTAAATCACTGAATTGATCTTCTATAAAGAAATCTGTATTAGATTCAAAATAATTAAGTACACTAATTGATGACAGGACTTTGTGCCTTTTAGACATTTAATGAAAGAATTAAATAAAAGAAGAAAAACATAAATTTGAATTACGGAGCTAATAAACGCTCCGAATAAACGCTCCAGAGCTAATAAACGCTCCGAGATCTACATTACGACTACAGATGAAAAAATTACATGTACACTGAAGCAGGTGCAAGCGGTTTCGTAGGCATGCGCAGATGCCTCATTTATTTCTTTTCACAGTTTGAATCGAAAGTAAAATGTTTTGATAGTTTGTGAAATATATATATTGGGCAGATAATTGTTATATTGTACAACAGATCTCAACTCAACCAATTTTTTTTTAGTCAACTCGATCCCTCAACTTGTTTCAAAATTGCAATTACTTCAACATTTCAAACTCAGTTAAAAAATTTATTTATGAACCGATTTTTCTGAACGTCATTATGTACATAATCCAAGTTTATTGATAAACTCGATGTACCACTTTTTTTAATGGCAGCTACTTCAAAAGAAGTAGAACTCAGATTGAATTGTAAACATTTATTCGCAATGTTTAATTTTGCTGGGCTGCTATCAAAGAAAAGTATAAAAGTAGTGGTATTAGTACAGTATTTGCACTAGCAGAAAACGTATTACTACTTGTTTGCAGAACTCGTGCCTACTTTGTTCGACTAACAAAGGGTCGTGGTTTTTATTATTTTTTATTCTTCTTTTTCGACCTAACACCGTTATTGCCAGGTTTTTTTTTTTTTTTTTTCATTTTAAACTATTTAATTGGCAACTTTACATTAAATTCAAGATACGAATTTCATTTTTTTGCAATTGCCTATTTTTTAAGTTATGCTTTTAGCACACATGCATACAGATTAAACATTTAAAAAAATTGACTTTCATATACATGAAGCCACAAAACGCAACATTATACAAAAACAGAGCTGAAAATTGAATTAAAAAAAAAAAAAATTCTTTGTCTATCGTATTAGTATAACCAATTAATTTTTATTCCTGAGCAGTTTTCGTCGACATTGCAGAATGTAGTAAAACATCTACATGAATTACATTCAACAGAATAAACAATTTCGCTTAATTTTGAGTAACCTTTTATATTGTCGTAAAGTTAAGTACATAGTCCATTGTGTAATTTATTCCTATATGAAAAAGACATGTATTAATTTCTAGAATTTCAAATTATAGCCTCAATGTATTCAAATGGTTTTGAGTAGCTCTCTAAACGAATGATCGATGATTTTCATACCATATTCTGCAAAAAATGTGATTTTATTTATATAAAGAAAAAAAGAAAGTATGCTCATGTGATTTTTTTAATCGTAAAATATATATGTTAAATTGCAACTACTAGAAATTTTACCCATATAAGGAAAATGTATTTGAAATTTGAATTATTTTGGTTGTCCCTGTACACGAACCATTTGTTCGACCACAACAAAAAGTTTAGTATAGATAGCATCCCTATATAATACAGATTTAGAAAAGAAAAAAAATGGCTTCCTGTTACTTTTTCTTGAGGTATACTGCTAATAAACACACAGACCAACTGAAAAAAAACTTATTTTTGGATTCATTGCGCCTTAAAACGCGTAAATATAACAAAAACTCACTTTCGAAAATGAGACCGCAAAATAATACATTCTCTACGATATATAGGTACGAGAAAGTTTAAAAATTGAGCATTAATGTCATTAGTATAAAGCTAAATTAATTTTATTATTTTATATAGTAAACTCCCAATTTTGTTTATATTTTGTTTATTTGTGAGTATATGTGTGTGTGTGTGTCTTACATCACAATAAATATAAAGTAATGTAAAATATTCTTATTTCTGTATTCTAATAAAACTACATTTTTTATTTGAAAACATTTGAACCCTGAAATTTTTCATATAAACTTGAAAAATTCATGTATGTATAGCCATAATTCATCTATGTATATTAAAAAAAAAAAAAAAAAAAAAAGCCTTAATTTAATGTAAAAAATATGAGTACTCCCTACTTTCCTTTAAAAGAACAAAATTTTTAGTATTTTTTAAAGTATTTTTATGAATAGAAACATTACTAAATCTAAATAACGCGTATTTTAAAAAACGATAGTTCACAAACTACACATAACGTGTGAAAAGCAAGCATTCAAAGAATATCCACTCTGAATTGCAGCCGAACCACCAAACGAATTATTTATTCGTTATAAACAACAAATAAATCGCTGCAAATAATCGGAATATAGAATGACCAAGTAAACTTTTGCCGTTAAAATCATTCGAAATAACATAATCGTGCAATCACTCGGCACGCGCATAAGGGATGTAATATCACTCGAAATAAAATAATCGAGATAATCGTTCGCGCACGCTTATCGAATGAAATTATCGGAATGAAATTGACGAATGAAATGATCGAATGAAATTAACGAGTGAAATGATTGAATAAAATTAACGAATGAAATGATCGAATGAAATTAATGAATGATTTTTAGATAATCGAGTTAATCGAATGATTACAAATAATCGAGTTAATCGATTATTTCACTCGAATGACGGCACATCTCTATTTGAAATGAAACTGCAGACGTACTGGTCCGTGAGTAATACGAAGAGAATATTAAAATAATAATAATAATAATAATAAATAAAAGTCGCTTGTGGCAGCCCTGTAAATTATTTCCGAAACGTAGCATTCTTTCGCTGTTATTCGATAACATTTACAGGGATGGAACACGGGCGCAGAATTCATACCGGAATCCGTTTAAGAAATTTCTCTACCTATAATATCGTCGATTTAAGAAGTAGAAAATTTTCGTACATTGATAGTGGTATGAATTCTGCGCCCGTGTTCCATCCCTGCATTTAGGTTTAATCGCAGTTCATTGCTCAAATAAATGTCTTATTTTATTTTTCATGAACAATTACTGAAATAGGATTTTATGTCGTCCATGGTTTACAAATTTTACTGCTTTTCGAAGTTGATTCCCGAAATGTGCGATATTCTTTCTTGCCAATAAGTTATAACTTTCGCGTATTTTTTTTTTTTTCTTTTTTAAGCAGATTCCTAAAATTCCTATTTATTTAACGAGAAATCAGAAAAATTCCTATTATTGCTGTTGATTGTTTATGTGTAAGGGGCCAAATTGCCAATAATAGTCATATTTTAGCGGCTAAAATATGTAATATCTTCGTCCCAATTTATCAAGAAATTTTTTAAACGTCGATTTATTTTATTTATTTATTTATTTATTTATTTTAAGGAACTTTATTGCATTCAGTTTTTTCCAAGATGACCTTTGCAACCTTTATAATTCCTTACATTATACAAAACTCCAACAATTTTTGTGCTGCTTCTGACACTTTATCGTCACTTATCGCATTCGGTGCTACGCTCGCTGATGGACGGACTGAGAGTCTGTACCCAAAAGCGGCGCCCCCTGTTCGGCAGGCTCAGTCTCTTTCAATGTTTATAGCCCTTAAAGCTGAATCGTTTCCTATCAGAAAAGTACTGACACTGTCCCGCTTTTCAGTCGAAGGAGGAAAGAAAATGTCGAAGTAGATCGAAGGAAGAAAAAACTTCTAGCGAAATGAATGAACATTTAGGCAACATTTCTTGTATGCCTGTGAAAGATACACCTTTTTGGAGACATAATTCTGTACTTTGATTTATTCAAGTACAGGTTTACTATTTGTCTAATCAACATTTCCTATTGCAAGCTTGTTTCAGATGTACCCAGTTTCTTAGTTCTCTCGGTATACACACTAATTGACACTAGTACTTGTTTAAAAATGTCGAAAGAGGGGATAAAAACTACTAGTGAAATCAATGAACGGATTAATCCCTTAACGCGCGCTGTCCTCGCTGCGAGGACGCAAAATTTAAGATCCAGCTGCAAAAATTCATCCCGGAAATTTTTTAGCAAAAATTCAAGTTTATAACGTATTAGAAAAGGCCGTTTTTTTTTAAACCTTAAAATTTCTTTTAGTTTAATTTAGTTCATGAATTCCGATGGCAGTATAATTTAAATGTTTCAAATTGTCTTGCGCCGCAAAGGGTTAATAGCATTTCCTATGTGGGTGTGAAAGCTCCGCCCTTTGATTCATTCATATAGAAGCCCACTATTTGAATTTTGGCGGAAACTTTATAAACAACACGTGATAGAAACATAAGATATCTCCTATCTATGTACTGTAACTAATAGCAATCTGTTTTTTACGTACCGATACTGTGTCACATATTAGTTTAGGCTAAACAAAAAAATTGTAAGGTTTCACTGAATTTAAATATTTGAAACAAATACTTTTTAAACTTGTTGGCATAGGTGGACTCTGCTCAGTTCCCCATCATATTTATGTTCTCATAAATTTCTAGTGCGAGACATATTATAATCATGTTAAAAGAAATGAATTTGACCAAAGCTTGATATAGTGACAGAATGAAATCCCCGCCTAATATGCTATCCACCGTTCACTTCGATATATTTATCTTATTCTGATCTATTAATTTATTTTATCAGGGTCAATTCCGTTGTTTAGTTTTCATGCTACTATTTCCAATGCAATAATCCTCAAAATTCATATTTATATGAAAAATTTACAATTTCGCTATTGTGATAAAATCGTAAATTACGAATGATTTACGAAATTTTCCCATTAGAATATTTGTATTCAATCATGTTCAAACAAATATCATAAATGTAATTTTGAAGTTGTCTAATGTATTTATGATCCTCAAAATGGAAATTTATGCTCAATTTTGCCTTATTCTGACATGTTAAGTAAATCGTAAATTCCAAATAACTTACGAATTTTTTAAATTGGAAAAATCATAGTCTATGATATTCATGCCAGTATCCTACATAATATTTCGAAAGTGGTTTGACATCTTTACGATGAAAATATCCCTCAAGATTGACGTTTATGTGAAATTTGGCTCTATGCTGCCATGTTAAGAAATTCGTAATTTTCCAATAACTTACGAAATCTTTATATTGGAAAATTCATAGTCATTAATATTCATGCCAGTGTTCTAAATAATATTTCAAAAGTAGTCTGACATCTTTACGATGAAAATATCTCTCAAAATTGACGTTTATGTGAAATTTTGCCCTATACTGCCATGTTAAGAAATTCGTAAATTTCCAATAACTTGCGAAATTTTCAAAGTAGCACATTTATAGTTACTAATGTTCATTCCGGCATCAAACCTGATATTTTAAAACTGGTCTGACATTTTTACAGTAAAAAGTTTCCATTTAATGCACGTTTAAGTGAATTTTTGTCCTATTCTCCCATGTTAAGAAAATTGTAAATTTCTCATAACTTACGAAGTTTTTTAATTAGAATGTTGCAAAAGAATAGGGTTCTTGCCAGTATCGAAAGTAATATTTTAAAACTGATCTGACCTCTCTGCGATCATTTGTTCGTGAGATATCGTGTTAACAGACTAACAAACTAACGGACTGACACACTAACGGACTGACACACTAACAGACACCCTACAGACAGCAGGGATGGAACACGGGCGCAGAATTCATACCGGAATCCGTTTAAGAAATTTATCTACCTATAATATCGTTGATTTAACAAGTAGAAAATTTTCTTACATTGAGAGTGGTATGAATTCTGCGCCCGTGTTCCATCCCTGAGACAGACACCATACAAATTTTGTCATTTTCGATTCCTCACACCTGAAAACGTGTAAAAAAGTCAAAAACCCGAGGTCGAAAATTTTCACGATTACCTAAGTTCCTCATACCTATAGTATGATGGGGAAATAATACAAAATTATAAGCAATATTTGAAGATTCTATGATTCTAAATTACTAATTCGATAGGAATTAGACGTCACGTATAGGCGGGAAAATGGTGGGTAAATCAAAGGAATTGTTTTGCGAAAAATACTGTCTCCAGACATCATCTGCGTTTATCATTTGGTTGCCCTCTTTTTAAAAATGAACGATTCCAAGGAAATATGCCATTTTTTCAATGTGCGAAATAGGAACTAGTTGTCACCATATCTTAAATATCAATATATTATTATAAATTTTAAAAAGTTTCACCTAAATCACATTCTACATTTCATAAAGATTATCAAAGATGCCAACATTTTAATTTATTCCGGAGTATTTTTAGCCCCGCCTTTATTTGGCACCACTTTATTTATAGAAAAATTGTCTCCAATATTTATATCTTCGATAAAGAAAGAAAAAATTATTTTTAAAAAATAAGTGGAATAGGATAAAGGCGGGGCTAAAAATACTCTGGAATAAATTTAAATATTGGCTTCTATGCATTACATGCAAAGCTTTAGAAGTAATGTCAAACACAACAAACAATAAAATATGTCAACAAATGCATAACAGTGTCCTTAATAATTTTCTTTACGGTGATTCCGTCCAACTGTTGTTTAGTGCATAGATTATTTATTTTGTTTCCTCTACTCTTCCTCAAACATTTATTTAAAAGTGAACTACTATGTATTTACATGATAAGGAACAGAAAGCTTTGGGGAATCTAATGCGGGCTGATTCGAATTCACAAATGTTACTAAACGCTTAATTTAATGCTTCTTTTACGGCGGTAGCTACTGCTGGTGCAAATTTTAGGGGTGGCGAACATTGGTGTCTTTTAATATTTGAAGTGGGTTGTGTGTAGACCATTTTCCCTGATATCTATACCACCTTACCATAAACGACGCGACACTTTAGACTTTAGACGTTTTGTCAAACATCCTTAGAAAAAAAAAAAAAAAAAAGTTTTTTTTTTTTTTTTTAAAGGATATTTGACAGTTTTTTCTTACTTTAGAAGTGTTTTAAACACATTATTCCTCACATACTCGAACGAAAGTTTTTTTTTTTTTTTTTTTTTTTTTCGGAAATAAAAGAGAACTAGTAACAATTTCAGGAAAAAAAAAGAATAGACTGCTTGAAATCTTCATATAAAAAGCAGTGCTTGAAGTGCGTAGTAGGTGTAGTACGTGACTATCAGACTTCTTTTAATTACATATATTCAAATGAAAATCTCCAAAAGTTTGACATTTTCCAGTGTTTTAAAAGAAAAAATATAAAAATTTATTTTTTGTCTCATTTCTTGACCGTACAACTGGACCACGTACTTTTTAAAATAACTGAAATGAATTAAAATGAAGTGTTGCAAGCTAAATTTCATACTTTAGTTAATTTTAAAAAATCGCATGGTCGTGTCGAAAAATTGTTTGCACCCTTGGATTCAGAAAAATCGCTCCTTTCATTTGGTACAAATTTGTAACGATAGAACTGATATTTCAAATTTATTTTGGTGTTACACAAAACTAGTCTAGAACAATTTCAGATTGAAACTAATAGTCCTCTATCCTGAAAAATTAATATTCATTTTTTATAAGACAATTATTAAAGAAAAATAAAGAGATTTCATTTTGAATTAGTATCTGGATATGCTTAATTATGCCAGGGAAATGTTATTTTTGCTTTCCAGGAGTATGACATTTTCTTTATATTACGAACTAATGCACACGCATCAACTCCTTTTCTTTCTTTTAAAATTTATTCTACAATAAATGATAGTTAAATTGCAGTTGTTGCTACAGGTTATTGTCTATGACAATACATACTTGCCAACCATCTCATTATGAACCGTACAATTTTTAGTACCCGCCTTTTTATTCACACCAGTCAGATTTTAGAGTAATTTTATTCTTATGTAATCGTAACAACATTTGGAGAGAATTACTCTAAAAATAAAGTGGTGTGAGAAAAGGGGCGTCAACAATTGTACGGTTATTAATGAGATGGTTGGTAAGTATGACAATAAAAGTTTTCTAATTCACATATTTAACCAATAATTTTTATTAACGCTTACCAACAGTACCGACTGCTACTGTTTCATACGTTTCAACATTGTAATTACGCGAGATTTTTCAATCTCTTATCTAGAGCAGACTGTCAACAACTCGTGGACAAAAAAAATATCTGTGTTTTATTTTATATACGTATAGTTTAAAGGTATTTTTCCGGTGCCAATTTCTTTAGCGAATTAATTAATATGCGTTTGCTTTTATTATTTGGCATGTTTTTTCTAAATTTCTTTGGCACGATGTTACCTGAAACATTAGTGTAAAAATATTTAAATATACGTAACACACCTTTTTTTAATTCACATTTTTATATTTTATTAGTTCGTTTATTGACGGCGATTTTCTAGTACATATAACAGAATATTCTATGAAGATAGTTTCTTACACGAGAGCAGTGGCGGATCCAGAACTTAACTTTGGGGGGGGAAGGGGGGGGGGCTAAGATATTTTAAGATGTTATTCCAGATTAATCAAAAGTTTACAATTGTAATATTCAATTGCGAATGTCAGTACTTTTCGGGGGTTTTCAGCCCCCTAGCCCCCCTCCCTTAGATCCGCCACTGCACGAGACAATATTATTTTGGAAATAACTTACGGATTACTAGTACTAATAACAATTTGGAAACAGAAATCGTACTTTTACGTTTTCTGCTGTCTGTCATTAAAGCACGAGTTACATAAAAAAAAAAAAAAAAAACTCCCCCCCCCCCCCCCCCCCCGTGAAAAACGAATTCCTCCTACTTTAACACACTGTTATCGGAGTGCTTTTCTAACTTCAGAATAAAACATTAAAAAAACTAAAACTAAATTTTTGGGAAACAGGAACAAATGTAAATTCTATAAGTATTAAGTATTCAAAAACGGACTTAAAAAAAAAATGTTTTAGATAAAAAGTTATTGTTGAATCAAATTTCCAACGTAAAAAATACGGTCTTTGGCTGTCGGCGGCGATAGGTAAAAAGTCTCAAACTGCTACAAACTCTCATGCTTAAACAAGGACTAGATCCCGGCATCTGGCAATAAAAAATTTTCTTGATTGAGAGTAATAAGCTCTGATCAAGCTTGTTTATGGCGTTTTCTTCTTTTCCACGAAATTTTTGTTAGCATTTAGGGTACGAGTGAACATACTGAACAAAAAAATAACGTTAAGCGTAATTTATTGTGCGGAGAATTTAAGGTAATTTCTATGTAGAAAATATCACGAATATGCTGGATTTTCTATAGATTAGTACGGATCTGTATAAATAAAAATACTACACAATCTTTTTGGAATAATCAGTGCGATATTTGTCTCTCTTTTCTAAAACATTGCGTTTTCCTTTGACAGCTATTAAAATCATTCACGCTGTTTTCAGTCAGAAATGTCAGAACAAATTTATTAAAATTTGCTGTTACAAAAGTTAAAAAATTACGAATTTTATGAAATTGCGTCGTGGATCGCAGCATTTAACACAGAGGGCCCCATGCAACCTGAGGTCTTCGTGTTGGCTCTGAACATCTCCCTGATTTAGAATGCAGTTGAAATAATGTTAAACTAAATTACAATCAATGTGTTTTCTCTTTCAGTTTGCTTAAACAGGGATGGAACACGGGCGCAGAATTCATACCGGAATCCGTTGAAGAAATTTCTGTACCTATAATATCGCTGATTTAAGAAGTAGAAAATTTTCTTACATTGATAGTGGTATGAATTCTGCGCCCGTGTTCCATCCCTGCTTAAAATATAAAGAGACTAGCAGGCTTTGCCCGCTTCGCTGGACACTATATTTAAATGATTTCTTTGTAACTGAATATATTTCGATTGGCGACTATTTTCATCACAGCTTTAGTATGGGACCTCCTGGACAATATCAAACATTTTTTGAACTTCTCGAATCTGTACAACAAAACTATTATTAAAACAAATATTTTCGAAAACAGTCCAATAGCTGGTGTTAATTCTTCGAATATTCTGGAAACAGTTGAAGCTGTTACTCATACAGTATAAGTCATTATTCGATGTATGTTCTGGGACAGTCCAAAAAATAGTCACTTGTTCTACAGGAGTAAAGCAAATAACACCAACTACACCAGAGCAAAAATTTAACTCACTCAGGAAAAATGTCCAGTCGCTTAGAGCTCAATCCCTAAAGTGCAATGACTCAGATTAGGTCTCTGAATAACTCTGGATAGCAGTGACTACATACTGTTTCGCAAAAATCAACTCACACCTACTTATAACTTTTGGCGATGGGGCTTGGAGATGACTCCATCGAGGATCCCTTGGTAAGCTCAAGGTCTATGTTCCCGTGTGTCGGAGAGCTTCGAAACATCGGGAACCCTAAACTATCATTTTTCACCAAATTTGGTCGCCCACTCGCCAAGTTTGTCTCTAAGACTATGCTTTCTATTAAACATATCTTTATTTAGTTATTTGAATTAATCAAATATTTCTGCCCGACAGCGTGCAAGTGCAGTCACACACAGCAGCTCATTTGTTTGTGTGTTAAATTAGCGTAGAGATTGGTATATAAAAAAATAAATAAATAACTAAACATTATCATGCTACACAACTTTATTATATCTTTCCCTTGGCGGCTTTTGAATTTTTGTCGCCATATTAGCGATTTTTTATTTTTTATTTTTTTTTATTTTTATTTTTTTTTTTGTTTGTTTAATTTCTTGCATAAAAATAGAAAGCGTTTTATCGGACACCTTTTCGTTAACATATAAGAACCCTTCATATTCTGTTTATTTTATTAATGGTTTTTAGGTTTAAAATAGTGCTTAATGAAATAAATTTTCTATTTTTAAAACTGCACTTTTTTTTCTATAAAATTATCTACTCAGATAAAAATAGGTCATTTATGTGACTACTATTTCAGTTTTTTTTTTTTTTTTTTTTTTTTTTTTTTTTTTGTTTTTTTTTCGTTTTGTAATATTTTATAAATTTTACATTTTTCTTGAACTACCTAGATTAAAATCGCTGTTGCTAAATTAAACCTCTTGGGGGAAAATGTTCGGTGTACTTCAACGCAACAATTTAAAAAATCAAAAAATCACCCAGGAGGATCTATAAATAAAACGGATTTTAGTACAACATATATTAGCATCGTAAACTATATTAGCACTTTATCAATGTGTAAAAGAAATTTTAAATTAAAAATGACGTCAATTTTTGTGAGATGCATAATTTATTTTTTATTTTTTATTTTTTTTTATTGTTCACGTTTAGATAAATGTATTTATTTTCCTGTTAGAAAAAAAAATAAACTCGTATTTTTTTTTTTTTTTTCAACAATTAAATTATGGATAAAAATTTAAATGGCTAATTTTTTTTGCTATAATTAGCTTACAAAATTGCTATTTTATGCATAAAAATAACAAAAACAAAGTTTTTTTCGGAATAAAAGGCAGCCAACTTTGTAAGTTAGGGTATAAGCTGTCTCCATTACAAATTTCATCGAAATCCGTCGAGCAGTTTTGGCGTGAAACTCAGTCAAATAAATTCACAGACATTCACATTTATAATATATATAAGATTTATTTTATTTGTTAAGAAATAATCAGTGATATAATCTCTGCCCCATCAATTAAATTTGAGGAGTACTCTCATATGTTAATATATACAGTAATTATGTCACAGTGGAGTGATGTAAGGTAATGAAAATATGTTCAGTTCTAGGAATGCCCAAGATTTTTTAATTTATAGTTAACAAATTTATTATCTTCTCTACCCCCCCCCCCAAAAAAAAAAAATAATAATAATAATAATAATAAAATAAAATAAAAATAAAAATAAAAAAAGACACAGATGCTGCTAGGAAGTCCATATTCTCGAGCAATCGATTTTCTGAATTTCTGATCTACTAAGTAATCCTAAATGGCTTTAAGTGGCGCTTTAAAATCCATTTATTTGGATCGGTCGACTTTTTAGGGGTTGACATGGCTAAAAAAGCCTAAAAATATATAAAAACACTAATAAAATATGTTATGTTGACATAAACGATCATAGTTGACAATTTGTCAATCAAACTCACGCTTTAAATGAAAAATAAAGTGTGCCCACAACGGAGAATGGCAATCACTTTTATAATGACAGAAAAAGCAATTTTCGTACCACAATTTGTCTGAATTCGATATTGCATCACAAAATACAATGAATATACTGCAAGAATATACTTTATATTATACTTTCCAATATCCTAATTAATATTCCGTAGTTTTGTTAGTCCTGCCTATTATATATATATATATATATATATATATATACCAATAAATTTGTAGAGATTTAGTCTCTAAATGCAATTAAGATTAAATAAGAAGAAAAATACTCTAAAAAAATACTGATGTGAAAAAAGGGCGAGACTAACAAAACTACGGAATATTAATTAGGATATTGGCAAGTATGTACGCATTACACCATACTTGCCAACATCCTAATTAATATTTCGTAGTGTTGTTAATCACGTTGTTTTTTTCACACCAAGAAATTTTTAAAGTAATATTCTGCAAATCTAATTACAATTTCATAAGAAGAAAAATAATCTAAAATGGTACTGGTGTGAAAAGGTAGGCGGGGCTAACAATACTACGGAATATTAATTAGTATGTTGGCAAGTATGCATTACACTTAAATTTTTAAATTAACTCACTTCGATTTATCGCATTCTGAAAATATTCCTAAATAACTTTTGTGTTGCCTTTTTTCAGATTTTTTTTTTTTTTTTTTTTTTTTTTTTTTGCCGATGCTTACATTTACTAAGCAAAAGCGTTTCTTCATTTCAGTGTTAACTACGTACTGTCACAATACAAGTTTGACAGTATTCAAATCTACTATATTTCTTTCTGTTAAAAAATATGGTCAAGTGCCCATAACCAGTGAATGCCCATAACAAGAGACATTCCCCTGTATTTGAGCATATTTTATGTTTATAGGTCGAAAGCTAAACAGTAATTTTGCTATCACATTCAAACTAATAGATACTCATTAAAAATAAAAGCCGAAGTCTGATGCCATTACCAACAGGTTCTACAAGTTGTTCTATGAGAAATAAGGCAGAAATATTTTATAAAACTTATTAAATTATAATAAATTGGGTAAATAAATAAAGTAAAACATATATATATATATATAAATTTTTGAAAAACTTTAAAAGAGAAGAAATGTTTTTTTTTTTTTTTTTTTTTTAGACAAGTGATATCGGTGGAATCTACAAAATAACATAATGAATGTGTAGTTATGGAGTGAAAATAAAGGGCGTCTAATTTTCAACATATATAAATCTAGAAACAAGTGATCACAAATACTGCGTTGCATACGATTTGATGATGCTGATTTCAGACCTCAAAAGAAATTTTGAGATAAAATTTCACCATCTAGAAACACACACATTTGTCGTAGTTTGGAAATTTACGAGATTCATATATTTCTTACCCAAATGTTACAACATTTGAGCAGTTAGTGACATTTGGAGAGAGTTGTTCATTTCGTCAATATATTCCTCTAAACAAGGAAAGTTAAAAAATCTACGCTGCCTGTAATACCAATGTTTTAATGTTTCTTATATGCAAGTGTATACAAGAAAACGAAAAATGTACCTAGGAAAGAGAAATGTTGAAAAAGAATAAATTCAGATATCGAGAAAAGAAAAAAAATCTGAAGTGACTCCACTCGACTTTCCGAACATTGCGTAATTAACAGTTTTGTAGATAAAGTAAAGAAAGAGGAGTTGTTAAACAAACAAAAGAGAGAAAACCATAATAGAGTGTTTGAGTATTTTTCGCCATATATTACACGAAGTTTTATTTAACGCAACTGAACTTTGAGCCCATAGATCATAATGATAAAGAAATTTTCATTGTGTCCCTGTAAAAACCTATAAATGCTAGATTCACCAAAGTGCTTATAGTTAGTGCAACAGTGATTTATAATATTCATATAAATTTTCAGCGCAATTGAATAAGGCGTTTAGGTGCTTTCGCACTTTTAAAAATTTGGTCCCATAGGCCATAATGATACAGAATTTTTCTTTGTGTCCCTGTAAAAAAACTGCAAGTGCTAGATTCACCAAAATCTATACAGTTGGTGCAACTGTGACCTATAACATATGTACACATTTTTTGCTCAGATAAATAAGGGGTTTAGACGCTATCGCACTTTTAAAAATTTGGCCCCATAGGCCATAATGATAAAGAATTTTTGCTGGTGTCCCTGTTAAAAGACTATAAGTGCTAGATTCACCAAAATCTATAAGGTTCGTACTATGGTGACTTACAATATACGTACCAACTTTCAGCTTATTCGAACAAAGCGTTAAGATGCTAGCGTGTTCACTCACAGACATACGCACACACACATACATACACACACACATACACACACACATACATACATCATCGGAAAAGTATTGAAAACGGACTCAGGGGACCTCGAAACGTATAGAAACATCAAAATCTCAAATTGACATGATTACAATACTTTCCTCACTATAGTGTTCGGAAAGAAAAAATATGTAAGAAATGTCACTGCAGATATCGTTTTTAAAAAAAATTAAGTCTTACAAAAGACTGATAATTTTGAAAATTTTAATTCCTTTAGATTTACAGTGACCGGAAAGGAAGATTTACTAACGGAAATGAAGAATATTTATAATTTTTTAGATCTAAAAATCAACAGCAGTTTTTTTATTTTATTGCACAAATAAAAGAAAGTTGTGACCTTATAGCATACTTGCCAACCATCTCATTATGAAGCGTAAAAATTTTAGTACCCGACTTTTTTTATTTATATATTTATTTATTTTTTTTTCACACCAGTCATATTTTAGAGTAATTTTATTCTTATTTAATCGTAACAACATTTGGAGAGAATTATTCTAAGAATAAAGTGGTGTAGAAAAGGGGGTTATTTTTTTCAAAGGTCGTTAACAATTTTACGCGCATTAATAAGATGGTTGTCAGGTATGTTATTATGTTTTCTCCCACAGAAAATGAAATCATTGAAATATCATTACCAATTATAATAAAAGATCACAACAGCTCGAAATCAGTATCAATATAATGGACAAAATAACGCATATACATTAAAAAATATTCAGAATATTTCAAATAACTATCTTTAATAATAATCTGCATAAGAATGCCTTGAATAATTTAGTTGTTTGATTATACTTGAAATTTTATTGGAAACAAAAATGCAATTATAAACGTCGACTATTTCTTTTGAAGCAAAGTAAATGTTTAGTTCGGAAAAATCCTGTGAAATGTTCCGATACTTTAAATTCAGTGACAGGTAGGGCATTCTAGTGGGATTACTAAAAGCAAAAAGTGTGGGAGTTACATTCTTGTGTAAGATAATAAGCTAGTACATGTTGTGACATTTCTGTAGAAATGCTTAGTTTTTAATTGCAAAATTCATTCATTCCTGCACTTTGTCAGAAATGTATATAACGTACTTGCCAAAATCCTTATTTTTACAATTAAATATACAATGGGTGCAAATACTGTGATTAGAAAGAATATAATAATAATGTTTCTCCATTTGTAATATAAATTTAAATACAGAAAATTACGTTCTGTATTCTTCGTTCCTTGGGAGAATAACGCCCACTTTGCCGTCAAAAAGACAAAAACATGTGGTAGCGAAAGTGTTAATATTCAGTAGTATTGTTAGCCCCGCCCTCCCCCAGTATTTTTTTAGAGTATTTTTGTTCTTATTTAATCGTAATTGCATTTAGAGTATATATCTCTACAATTTTACTGGTGCGAAAAAAAGGGCGGGGTTAACAAACTACGGAATATTAATTAGGATGTTGCCAAGTATGATATTATCAACAGAAATGAAAAAAATAAGATGGGATTTTATACGAAGTTCCAAAAAGCAAAATTTCTGTAATTAATTTTCCATGCCTAAAATAATCTTTAAAACTTAAATATATAATTTTTTTTAGTTTAGAGTGATTAAATTAACCGTTTATAGAGCTTTTTAACATAAATGTAGAGTAACAATGTAAAAACCGTATTGGGGTCAAATTTGACCCCATTGGTATTCTGCGTAACAAATAAATTCTGGTAGCAGGAGAATTAAAGTAGATGGAGCTCGTTTTTTGAAAAAAAAAAAAAAAAAAGAAAAGAAAACAAAAGAAAAATCTGTATTTATTTAACTCACGCTTTCATGAGAGACAGCAGAAAACGTAAAAGTATGGTTTCCGCTTGCAAATTTTTATTAGTACTAATAATCTAATCCCTCAGTCATTTCCAAAATCATACTCTCTCGGGAAAGAAACTATCTTCATGGACTTTTCTGTTATACTAGAAATTCACTGTCAAAAACCGAATTAATAAATTATAAAAATACGAGTTTAGAAAAGTGTGTTGCATATATTTAAATATTTTAACACTACTGTTTCAGATAACATCGTGCACAATGAAATTTAGAAAAACGTTCCAAATAGTAAAAGGAAACGGCTACCATATTCAGAATTCATTAAAAAGAAATTCCACCGGAAACATTTCTTTAAACTATATATATGTAATATAAAACAAAGTTTACCATGGTGTTCAAAATATTGCTGATGAATTCTTCTAGATAAGAAATTGAAAAATTTCGTGTAGTGAAAATATTATGACCCCGGAGTTGTTAAAAGCACTATGTGGCAAAATTGAGAATTTTGGGATGGTAGTAGGTTGAACATGTATATCTTTTATGGCTACAGGCAATAATATGTACAAAAAATTGCAATTTAACTGCCATTTGTTGTAGAATAAATTTTGAAAGAAAGAAAAGGGAGTAGACACGAGTGCAAGTTATAGTGTAATGTCAGAAAAATGTCATAGTTCTGGATGGCAAAAATGACATTTAATAACAGGAGACTTGGCGTTGGAATATTAAAACTCGAATAAACCACTACGTCAGAAACGCCAAAGAAAAATATTGGAAATGCATACAGCTGTTTCGGCAGCTTTAATCGTGCCGTCTTCAGTGTAAAAAGGATTCTGAATCGGCAGAGGTGTTCGTATATATAGGAGAGGGGCCGAATTTAGTTCAACCAATAGAATTACGGGAAAGGTGGGGAGAGTGGCCAATAGGAATTTATTAAAGTTAGCTGTGTAAACAGTAGAAAAACTAAGAAAATGTGGACTGAATATACAATTTCCAACAGTCAGACAAATAGGGAATAGCGAAATCACAATTTACAAGGTTTTTAAAATTTTTATAAATATGAAAAGCTTCAAAGAAATCGAGTTCATGAATGGATTTAGGTCTGCAAATTATTTTATCTGAATTAAATTTAAAATTACGATTTTCCTCACAGCAATATTTAGAAATAGCCGATTTATTGGTTTCTTGTTTGCGGACGTAATTCATATGTTCTTTTAGACGAAATTTAAGACTGCGTTTAGTTTGGCCAATATATAATAAACCACACTGACAGGAAATACTATAAATACCCCAAGAATTATGCGTATCAATGGGATCTTTTAACTGAGAAAAGGTGAATTTATTGGAAAGCTAAAATATTATTTTAAAATCATATTGTTTGAGAATTTCAGCTATGGTTTCACTGGATTTAGCAAAATAGGGTAAGACAATACTGATATTAGAAGAGACTGACTTAGTAGACGAAACAACTCCTTCGTATTTCGTCTACTAAGTCAGTCTCTTCTAAAATTCAGGCTTGAAAAAGTGCTTTTTTGTGTCCTACCAATATTCAAGTAATAATCGAAGAGGCTTTTAAGAGAGAAGTGTAGAATTTGTATAGCAAAATTTAAGCATTAAACATAGTTTAAATTGTGATTTTCTGAACGACTTCCAGTAAAAGGCGACTTCTTTAAAGAGCCATTTTTTCCAGAATCGTGAGTGGTTTTCTTATGCAGATTTCACCGCATTTCTTTTTCTAACACTTTCCAACAAAGTTGAAAAGTGTTTACGACTTCCGTTTGTCTGTCTGTCCGCGCTTTAACTCCCCTAAATATACATGGAACTCTTTGAAACTGATATATGTTTTTCAAGTTTAGTATGGGATGTTCCCTATAGAAAATCAGGCAAATACTGTCCCTGGTATGTTTACATGGGCACCAGAAAAAATTTCAAAGCATTGCGTCATATGAGCCCTATGCGACCACGAGGTATTTCTATCATTCATATTTTAACACTTTTATTTCGCGCAAATCATAATGAAATTGACATTAACAGTTGATATTCGCCAAAGAAAGCTTTCTATAGAATGTAGTACGATTAGCATAAGATTTACAGAGCAATAAAAAAAAATATTCAATTACAATAATGGCTATTATATTGAAAATTGCTAGAATTGTATTTTCCTTTGCATTAAACATATTTAACACTTTCTAACGGAGTTTAAGAGTGATTATTATGTGAATTACTCTATATATCTGTCTTTCTGTCCGTCTGCCCTCGAGCTCTCTATATTTCGTAAATATTCATACAATTTCTTGAAACTGACGTTTACTATGAGATGTTCCCGATTTAAAATAGCATAAATACAGCTACTGGTACAAGGATACCCAAACAAGTACCATAACATTGCGTTCAATGAGAGTTATTTCTGTAAATTATATTTTAATATTTTTATTTTGTACAAATAATAATGACGTCTAATCATAACGACGTACAAATTTTGTGGGTAATCATTTTTGGATGTATATATATGGGATTGTCCTTAAAAAAAAAAAAAAAAAAAAAAAAAAAAAAAAACATAGCTATTCCTCTTCCTTTTCCCCCCTTCCCCTCTCAAAGACACCTCAATTACATTTTATATTTTTAATTGCAGTTTCCGTTAGTATATTACATACAAGCATTCGCGCGAGTATTATTCAAAAAGTTTTTGCAAAATCTATCAAAGTTTTTCATTTAGTAATTATAAATAAATTACACTGCCCTGAAAAAAAAAGTCATTATAATAATAATAATAATTATAATAATAATAAAATAATAATAATAATAATAATAATTCGAGCACTGATACTATTCTTGCTGGTTCTTATGTAAAATGACCTCCTGAATCCGAATATGACCCCTATTTTCCAAATCACCCATCGTTTTCGCTGGATGCCAGCCATCCCCGCCACCTATTTTTATCACTATTCGGTATTTTTTTGGCCATGAGGGTGATTTGGAGGGTGGAAAAAAATTATTTTAACACTTAAAAAATGAATAAATAAATAAATAAATAAATAGTATAATAAATGATAATAATAACAGGTTAATAAAATTAATAAACGTAATTTCTAATTTCAGTGACGATTCTTCCCTTTATATTTCCCCTTGCTACAAATGTTCATGCTTCAGAATTTTTCACCTTTGTAGCCCCTCAGAAGATCTTTGGAAGTTAAAATTATGATTTCCTCCCTTCCAAATCAAATTCGTAGCCATAAAATTAATGAACAGTAATAAAAATAGGGAATATTGCAACAATTTTTTAATGCAGGAATTCTACGTAATGAACACTATTAGGATTATTAATTTTTCATTGATCTGGAATAGCAAAAATACCCCTCCTCCCCCCCAGAAAAAAAAAAAAAAAAAAAGAAAAAAACCCTTCAGAGGTATAATGACGTCAATTTTACCCCGCAAGTTTAATTTTTTACAAAGTTTTATCTATTAATTGTTATCACAAAGTTTTATCAAAATATCTATTACAATGGATTTTTATATTTATAAGATTCTGTGCCTATACCTTGAATGACATAAAAAAAAATTATTATTATTTCACAAATTACTTTTAATATTACGGAAAGGTAGTACAGAATACTAGAAAATATATATATATATATATATATATATATAAATATACACAACCGCAAATTTTTATTAATTCTAATAATCTAATCCTTCAGTCATTTCCAAAATCATACTCTCTCGGGAAAGAAACTATCTTCATAGACTTTTCTGTTATACTAGAAATTCACTGTCAAAAACTGAATTAATAAATTATAAAAATACGAGTTTAGAAAAGTGTGTTGCATATACTTAAATATTTTAAAACTACTGTTTCAGATAACATCATGCACAATGAAATTTAGAAAAACGTTCCAAATAGTAAAGGGAAACGGCTACCATATTAACAATTCATTAAAAAGAAATTCCACCGGAAACATTTCGTTAAACTATATATATGTAATATAAAACTAAGTTTAGCGTTTGGTCTATGTTGACGCTTGCAGATTGTTCTAGGTAAGAGATTGAAAAATTTCTTGCAGTGATAATGTTATGAAGCAGGAGTAATTAAAAGGCATTGTGTGGCGAAGTTGACAATTTTGAGATGGTGGTAGGTTGAACATGTATATCTTTTATGGCTACAGGCAATAATTTGTAGAAAAAATTGCAATTTAACTGTCATTTTTTGTAGAGTAAATCTTGAAAGAAAGAAAAGGGATTAGACACGAGTGCAAGTTATAGTGCAATGTCAGAACAATATCATACTTCTGGAATGCAAAAACAACATTTCCCTGGCATAGTTAAGCATATCCAGATACTAAGTCAAAATGAAATCCCTTTAATTTTCATTGATAATTGTCTTACAAAAAATGAGTATTCTTTTTTTCCAAGGAGGTGTGTGTGTGTGGGGGGGGGGGGGGGATTTAAAGCACTTGAAAATGTCAAAATTTTGGAGAATCAAACGTATTCATTTTAATACGTGCAATTAAACGAAACCTGATAATCATGTGCTACATCTACTACGCACTTCAAGCATTGCTTTTTACAGGGTGATTTTAAGCATTATTTTTTTTTTTTTCTTTTCCTTAAACTGTTACGAGTTCTCTTTTATTTCAGAAAAAAAAAAAAACTTTCGTTGGAATATATGAAGAATAACATGTGTAATGAATGTTTTAATCCTGAAGTGAAAAGAAAAAAAAAAAAAGGCTTTTTTTATTTCCGAGGATGTTTGATAAAATGTCTAAAATCTAAAGAGTAGTGTCCCGTCGTTTATGGCAAAGTGGTAAAGAATACCAGAAGAAATGGTAATATATATCTATACACAACCTATTTCAAATATTAAAAGTAGTTTGTGAAATTATATTTTTTCGATTTCTTTGAAATTATAAGTACTAAATTCTGTGGGATTAAAAATTCACTGTAATAAATGCATTAGGTTCTTAAAAATTTCTAGACTTAAAAGGGAAGTTGAAGAAGTTTTACATTATCACAGTGGTGGATCCAAGGGGAAGGAGGGGGGGGGCTAGTGAAGGTGAAGGCCCCTTAATACTGATTGACCTCGGCTGGGCAATGTTCAATGATATGTGCAATGTTCAATGATATGTGCAATGTTCATTGATGATCTACCGGGCATGTCTTCAATGTCCATTTACAAATGCATATCTCTGTTAATTAAGTTTTGTGCGAGCAAGTCGTATCTTAACTCTTGTACTCAAGTAATAGTTAACTCTTGTGAACTGACCACTTTCCTTAAGTTACTCCTTTAACCCTTTCAGGGGCGGTGACTGCATGGTGCAACCACAAATTTTAATTCAAAATTGCAAAAACTATCCACGGATATTTTATATATATATATATATATATTTTATTACTTAGACTAATATCTTCATTTATTTCTTATCTTTTAATATTATCTGTGATTTTTGGTGGCTGTTGATTTTAAATGAAGCAAATTTGTTTGCCCCTGAAAGGTTTAAAGAACTCTCTTACTCAAGGCCGTACTCAAATAGAATTTTCAATGCGTGGGGGTGGGTCGAATTTTACTACATAGTTTGAGCGTTAAAAGTGAAGTTTATTTCAAAAAATTTCAACAAGTCCGCAAAATTTCGGGGATTCTTTAATACTGCCGCCCCTTCTTTTTGGCCTCGGCCTTGATCTATTTGCTCTCCAATTTTGAAATTATAGCAGCTATTTTCCATGAATATGTTAGTAAAGAAAGGTGAGTTTAATAAGACTTTACAGTTTTGAACGTGTGTATTGCAGTTAAAATTCAGGCTTGAAAATATGCTTTGATGTGTCCTACCAATATTCAAGTAATAATCGAAGAGGCTTTTAAGAGAGAAGTGCAGAATTTGAATAGCAAAATTTAAGTATTAAACAGAGTTTAAATTAAAAATTACAAGCTAAAATTATTATTATTATTTTTTTTTTTTTTTTTTTACTAAGAATTTTCAGTGGGCTTAATAAAGGCCCCTTATTACGAGGGTTGCTATTTATATTTCTGGCCTAATAATGAAAAAACAAATATGTAGGATCGAAATTGGTTTTATTGTTTTTCAAAATATTCTCCATGATGATCAATACACTTTTGCATGCGTTTGAACCAATTTTCAAAGCACTTTTTCTAGTCCGATTGAGGTAACTCCAAAACATGCGTTTTGAATGCATCAACCGCTTCTTCGGGGGTCGAAAATCGTTGTCCACGTAATTCATTTTTGATGTGTGGGAATAAGAAGAAGTCATTGGGTGCCAAATCAGGGCTGTACGGCGGATGACCCATCAGTTCGATCTTTCGCTCAGTCAGAAATGCATTTGTTTGAGTCGATGTGTGAGAGCTCGCATTGTCATGATGAAGAATGATTCGCCTGTTCTTCTGCTATTTTCGAATTTCTCCGATGACTTCCGGCAAACAAATGGTCGTGTACCATTCAGAATTGACCGTCCTGCGTTGCTCTAACGCCACTGTTGCCACATGACCGTTAATGCCGAAGAAACAGGCAATCATTTGTTTCGATGTGCTTCTTCCTCGAACAACTTTTGTTGGTTTTGCCTCGCCTTGGAAGACCCATACAGTTGATTGCTGTTTTGTTTCCGGCTCATATGCATAGATCCATGATTCGTCACCTGTGTAGATGTTATACACAGCCTTTGATGTACCTTGAACGTATTTTTCCAACATTTCCTTGCACCAATCGACACGAGCCTTTTTTTGAGCGTTTGTCAGATTATGCGGGATCCAACGCGAACAAATTTTTTTTACGCTCAAATGTTCATGCAATATTTTATTGATGCTAGTCATACTAATGTCCAAAGACGCCTCAATCTCACGGTATGTCACATGACGATCTTGCTTTATCAGTTCACGCACAGCATCGATCTTTTCTGGCACAACAACGGATTTTGGACGACCTGCACGGGATTCATCCTGGATCGAACATCGACCACGATTAAATTCATTATACCAATTTTTTACAGTGCTGTAGGATGGCGCTTTATCGCTGTATAAAGAATTAAGTTCATTGAAGCACTCTTGTCTTGACAATCCACGTCGAAAGTTATGAAAAATAATCGCACGAAAAATTTCACGATTCAATTCCATTTTTTGAAAGAGAAGAACTTTTCAATTTACTGTCAACAACACAGATAAAGCTATAATGGTAAATCGTCTGCTGAATTTACGTTTAAAAATATCAAACTTTCGATTAAAATCGTCTGCGGTCGCCTAGCAACACTTACTGTTGCCAAGGCCAGAAATATAAATAGCAACCCTCGTAATTCAGAAATGATGTTAAGTTGATGGATTTTATCGGGTATATAAAAGAATTCTTAGAAACAAAATTACTGCAAAAATTGACTTAAAATTAAAACTAATATTAATGACTTATTACAAAACATTATAGCCAAATAATGTAAATTTGAATAATTGAAGTGAAGTGTGATTTTCTGAACGACTTCCATTAAAAGGCGACTTCTTTAAACAGCCATTTTTTCCGGAATCGTGAGTGGCTTTCTTACGGAGATTTCACCGTATTTCTTTTTTTAACACTTTCCAACAAAGTTAAAAAGTGATTATGACTTCAGTTTGTCTGTCTGTCCGCGCTATAACTCCCCTAAATATTCATGGAATTCTTTGAAACTGATATATGTTTTTCAAGTTTACTACGGTATGTTCCCTATTGAGAATTAGGCAAATACTGCCACTGGTTTGTTTACATGGGCACCAGAAAAAATTTCAAAGCATTGCGTCCTATGAGCTCTATGCGACCGTGAGATATTTCTATAAATCATATTTTAACACATTTATTTCGCGCAAATCGTAATGAAATTGACATTAACAGTACATATTCACCAGAGAAATCTTTCTATAAAATGTTGTACGATTAGCATAAGATTTACAGAGCCATAAAAAAATATTTAATTACGATAATGGCTATTATATTGAAAATTGCTAGAATTGTATTTTCATTTGCATTCAACTTTTTTAACACTTTCTAACGGAGTTTAAGAGGGATTATTATATGAATTACCCTATACATCTGTATTTCTGTCCATCTGCCCGTGAGCTCTCTAACTTTCGTAAATATTTATACAATTTCTTGAAACTGAAGTTTACTATGACATGTTCCCGATTTAAAATGGGATAAATACAGCTTCTGGTACAAGGACACCGAAACAAATTCCAGAACATTACTACGTTCAATGAGAGATATTTCTATAAATCATAGTTTAATATTTTTATTTTGTACAAATAATAATGACGTCTAATTATAACCAAGAACAAATTTTGTGGGTAATCATTGTTGGATGTTATATTACATGGGATTGTCTTTAAAAAAAAAAAAAAAAAAAAAAAAACCTGGCTATTACCACTTTCCCTTCCCCTCTCAAAGACACGTCAATTGCATTTTATTTTTTTAATTGCAGTTCCCGTTAGTATATTGCATACAAGCATGAGCGAGAGTATTATTCAAAATTTTTTAGTAATTATAAATAAATTACACTGCGCTGCAAAAAAAAAAAAAAAAAAAAAAAAAAAAAATCGGGACCTGATACCATTTGTGCTGGTTCTTACGTAAAATGACCTCCTGAATCCGAATATGACCCCCATTTTGCCAAATCACCCATCGTTTTCGCGGGATGCCCTCCCCGCCACCTATTTTTTATCACTATTCGGTAATTTTTTGGCCATGAACTTGATTTGGAGGCTAAAAAAAATTATTTTAACACTTAAAAAATAAATAAACAGTATAAACAATGATAATAATAATAGGTTAATAAAATTAATAAATGTAATTTCTAATTTCATTGACGATTCTTTCCCTTATAATTCCCCCTTGCTACAAATGTTCATGCTTCAGAATTTTTCACCTTTGTTGCCCCTCAGAAGATCTTTGACAATTAAAATTATACTCTCCTCCCTTTCAAATCTAATTCGTAGCCATAAAAATAATGAGCAGTGATAAAAATAGGGGATATTGCAACAATTTCTTAATGTAGTCTAACGTATCTACGGAATGGACACTATTAGGATTATGAATTTTTCATTGGTCTAAAATGACGTCAGAGTCGTCTCTGTACCCCCTACACCCTCTGCAAGTTTGTCGGTCTAGTAGCGAGTCACCCTTTATGCAAAAATTAATGTGTAGGCAGAGGGGGGGGGGGGGAACGCAACACTCGATGTAACTTCGTTGCCAATCGATGCACAAAAATACAATAGGTATCATTCGACTGGGAATTGTTAGTACTTTCAGAAAATGAAGTGAAATTTTGAATTGGGTGTCGTCTACATATTAAAACGCGCGCAAACTTTGATTTTTTTCAATAGTAATACCCAATTTTTATATTATATTTGAATTTTTGGGGTTGTGACAAAAGTATATTGGTTGTATATTTTACTTTTTTTTTTTTTTTTTTTTTTTTTTTTATAGTTATAAGCGTTCAAAATTTGAAGTTGCTAATGCTAAATTCATACTTCAAACACTTATTAATATCTTCACGAAAAATAATTTGATCGATATATATCTATATATATATATTACGAGATACAGTGAAGAAACCCAAACAGAATCCATTATCGCTTTTGGTTTTTAAAAATATTTTTAATAATGAAAAATATTAATAAATTCATGTTAAAAAAAATTATGAATAATGACCTATATTAATTTTTACATAAAATGAATCGTAATACTGAAAAGTATGGTTGTGCAGATTTTCAGCTGATTGCAGTTATTAATTTGCGAGATATAAATAAATATTTCTTTTAGAAAGGCTTAGGGGGCCGTCTCTTATGAAGGTTTGCATGAGATAACGATGAAAGTCTTAAAAATTAACAGAGAAAATTAAACAAAATATTTTAAATTGTTGTTTACGTTTCAAACTGTATAAACAACAACGTCGAACGCGAAGAAATGAAAAAAACAAAAAAAAAAAATGAATTTTAGACATCAATTTTAGCAAACGAATTCTTGTTTTCTAAAGAAAGAAAGCCCCGCCTTTCATCGTTCTTCTAAAACAAAAGAATATATAAAACAAAAATAAAAAGTAGCTACGAGTTGCGTATTCGTATTAAACCTTTTATTTTACGTTGGAAAAAACATACACAAGTGGTATTTGCCTAATCTATTACTAGTGATAAATTTTGAATCCTTTAAACGAAAACTAGAAGGAAAAAAACAACTAAGTAGGTGGGGCTTACTGTTTAAAATAGAGAAATAGTTGGAATGTAAAAATTGTCAATAAAAAAAAAACTAAAAAAAAAAAAAAAAAAAAAAAAAACGAATGGCATTGGAATGCAATGCAGACATGTTAAATCGCTTCTACACCATTGTCATAGTGAAAACGTTAATCATTTAGCTCATATATTGCTTTCTTTTTTATATTTATTTATTTATTTATTTATTTTATTTTATTTTATTTTATTTATTTATTTATTTATTTTATTTCATTTCATTTTATTTTGTGTGTGGAATTATTATTTTAAGGATACTTTATTCTTTTAAAATTATCTTTATAAATAAAGTTTAATTAAGAAACTATATTTTCATAGAAATTATAAAACATATTGTACAGTTTCAAATAGTTAAACTGACCAAAACTGGTAAGTACGATTTAAATTATTTAATGTTTACTTCCTGATTTCTTAGAAAAATTTATCAGAAAAGATTTAGTTCGTGCATTGTTATGTGTATATATATGTATATAAATTATTTCAGTTCGTATATTTTGTCACACCTTCAAAATAAAGTGAAGGAAAATTAAAGTTTTATGGAGGATCTAAATTTTATTTTTCGAGATTTGCAGATAAATCCCTAACACATATTTGGTTATAACTACATTAATACTAAAGTAAAGTATACAAACCGTATACTTTTTCGCATTGTCAGACTCTCAGGAATTATATTATAAAGTCAAAATTGGGTGTTGCTATTGAAAAAAATCAAAGTTGGCGCTCATTTCAATATGTAGATGACCCCTAATTCAAAATTTTCAAAAGGTGCACTTAATTTCTTGTTGAATGATGTCTAATAGATTTTTCTGCATCAATTAATAACGAGGTTACAGCGAGTGTTGCGTCCCCCCCCCCCCCACTGCACAAAATAATCAATCAATAACTTCTGACTTTCTTCCCCCCTAAAATATTGTGCGGAAAAAGTAGTTTGAAATCGCATTTATCCATGGAAAATAAAAGATTAGAAACACTCGTTCATTCATTCTAATTTCTATGTCTAAAGATCCATTGACTGCTGCGTAATTGTTTTTAGCAGTGCCTCCGTTCCTTCCCCTCACACACACGCCATTCACCGTGAGAAAAGGTAAAATAACTCTGAATCTATTGCACCTTTCTAGATATTTCTTCTTAATATGATAAATCTAACGTATGAACATAAAATATAAAAAATACTTCAAATATTTGATCTTTATTATGTCCCACGTTAGGAAGAGAGAGGCGACATATTCCTTACTCGGCAAGAAAAGTAGTATACAATTCAAAAATGCAGCATTTGAGAAAGTCAATTTAGAGATAACGATTGACCTATAATAAAACTGAAGCAACTGCCTCTCAGATGGGTAATTTCCAGATAAAGATGGAATGTCTTTGTGCACGTTGGGTCAACTTATACACTCTTTTAACGATAAAAACACAAACTGCCCTTTTATGACTTGTGTCACTTTCCTTTCTGGGGTGCGATCCATCAAAATTCTCAGCGTTGCGGGGGAATTTTCATATAAAATGTTCAATAAAAAACGTAAACAAAAGGCTTTATTTATTTTTTATTTATTTATTTTTTATTTTATTTTTTTTTTGTAAAATTTAGATATTAATGAGTATAGTGTGATCATAATTAACCCTCACTTTCCCAAGATCAAGTTGTTACTGCAGAAAATATGCTTTCAGGTGCCGCTTGGCACGTTTGGCGAAAATCACTAGCACCGCGCCTTTTTGTATCGTCTAGAAGTTGTAACATTCCACTGGTTACGTTTGCTATCTCTGGCGAATTAGCGCACTTTTTGAACGAGGCGGGTTTAACTAAATTTCACTTTCAAAATGGGATCAAATCATCTTGGGAAAGCGAGGGTTAAACTTTGCCTATTCAGAGCACTCGGTAACTATTACTAAAATGCAAAGTGATTTTTGTAGATAGTCATTTCAAAAAATACGCGGAAGATAAAAAAATAAAAAAAAATTCCTGTGTATGATGGATTACACTTACAGGGATGGAACACGGGCGCAGAATTCATACCGGAATCTGTTTAAGAAATTTCTCTACCTATAATATCGATGATTTAAGAAACAGAAAAATTTCTTACATTGATAGTGGTATGAATGTTGCGCCCGTGTTCCATCCCTGCACTTAGAATGCTTGAGAGGATGTAATAAATAACTATGATCTATTTTAACATTTCAAACATTATGGAATTTAAAATTTCTTGCAAAGCGTCTATTGACTTTCAGAAAAGTTTCAAATGACATATTTGAGAAGGGTGCGAACGAAATTCTGTTATTTTCCTTGTACAAAATTTATAGCGGCGCGGCGCCATTTTAAAGTATTTAAAAAAAAAAAAAAAAGAAAAAAAGTCATACATAAAATAAAGAACATCCTTAGTTATTTAATTTCATTCATTTCAAACTGAAATCAAACATATGACGTTGTTTTAATGTGCAATAGTTTTTAAATATTTTTCATTATCGTAACCGTGTGTTTTACACTATTGTTTCTTCTCTATTCGTTTAGATAGAAGCACTGTTACGAAGTTTAACAAATGAGGTCTTAGATAAAGCTATATACAGAAGTCATTTCTTTGTATAACAACTGATACGAGTTTTTGTTTTTACTTACGAAATTATGTATTTATTAAACTGATTATTATTTGACTCTAATCAGGTTATTATATACATGTTTTACAATAAATATTTCACGAAAATTAAAAATGCAGTTTGTTTTCCTTTCTGCATATTTATAATCAGCTATGTGTCTAATAGCAATTTTTGAAGTTAGTTTAGCAATTTTGATAAGAAAATAAATACTAGACATCAAAGGGTGAATACTATTATCAAATATATTCACACAAAGGTGATAATATAAAAAATATAACTCACACCGGATAGATTTATTAAATTTATTTTATAATAAATATTTCCTGATCAATGAATTGATGTTAATTTCATGTTCACTTAGTCCAGTATGGCAGTTCATTTCTGACGTGCCAAGAAATGTACAGTCGGGGAAAAAAAAAAAACGCAGCACTCGATGTAACTCCGTTGCTAATCAATGCACAAAAATGTAATAGGTATCATTCGACGGGGAATTGAGAGTAGATTCAGAAAATGAACGGAAATTTTGAATTGGGGGTCGTCTACATATTAAAACGCACACCAACTTTCGTTCAAAGTTTGAAGGTGCTAATGTTAAATTCATATTTCAAACTTTTATTAATATCTTCACAAAAAATAACTTGATCGATATAATTCTTTTCTTACGAGATACAGTGAAGAAACCCAAACATAATCCATCATTACTTTTGATTCTGAAAAATATTAATAAATTCATATTCATAAAAATTATGAATTATGACCTATATTAATTTTTATATAAAATGAATCCTAATGCTGAAAAATATGGGTGTGCAAATTTGCAGCTCATTCCTGTTATTAGTTTTCGAGATATAAATAAATCTTTCTTTTGGAGTGGTTTAGGGGGGCGTCTCTTAAAAAGTTTTTAATGAGATAACGAAGCAAATATTAAAAAATAACGGAGAAAATTGAACAAAATATTTTAATTTTTTATTTGAGAGTCAAATTATATAACAACAACGTCAAATGCAAAGAAATTAAACAAAAATGTTGATTTTTAGACATTTGTGTTAGTATCAAGAATTCCTGTTTTCTAAAGACCCGCCTTTTATCGTTCTTCAAAACAAAACAATGCAGAAACGAAAAGTAAATGTGACTTTGAGTATTCGTGTTAAACCCCTTATTTTACATTGACAAAAATATACACAAGTGGTATTTACTTCATCGATTACTGGTGATAAATTTAGAATCCTTTAAACGAACATTAGAAGAAAAAAAATAACAAATAGGCGGGGTTTACTGTTTGAAATACTGTCAAAATAAAATATTTCAAAACAAATTTTCTGTACCACAATTATATTACAGATGGATATACATTATAACTATATTCTTTCTAATTAATATATTTCTATCCATAGTATATTTTATTGCAAAAATATGAACACTGGGTACATGCTTAAGAAATAAGTAACACACAAATTACGAAAGAAACGCCCACTGGCATTGTTACAGATTTTCAAATGATGTGGATCTACGTCAGCGAAAGCGTTAATTAAGAAATTATATTTTCATAGAAATTATAAAACAAATCGTACAGTTCCAAAGAGTTCAACTGAACCGAAACTGGTAAGTGCTATTAAAATTGTTTAATATTTACTTTATGAAACCTTACAATAATTTATCCGAAAAGATTTAGTTTATGCGTTGTTGTATATTTATATATATAGCTATATTATTTCAGTTTGTATATTATGTTACACGTACGGAAGAAAATTTAAGCTTTATTGGTGATCAGTATATCCATGATAGATACTTTTTAATTGAAAAATATTGCACTTTTATAAAAAGTATTGTCTGACCAATCGTAAATGTAATGTATTTAAATATTCCTAAAATTATCTAAAAAAGTACTAAAGTATATACATATCCAAAAAACTAAATTTATGATAATTAAGATACTGCAAAGGTGTTAATATTTTTTTTCTTTTTATAACTCTTTTTTTCTTGAAATATTTCCGGTGTGAAGCAGTATAATTTTGTCTAGTTCTTGTAGGATCTTAATTTTATTTTTCTATATTTAGAGATAGCCCCCTAACATATTTTTGATTATAACTCTATGAATACTAAAGATAAAGTATACAAACAGTATACTTTTCCGCACTGCAAGACTCTCAGAAATTCAAATATGAAGTCAAAATTGGGTGTTGCTATTGAAAATATCAAAGTTGGCGCTCATTTTAATATGTTGATGACCCCTAATTCAAAATTCGATTACATTTTCAGAAAGTGCATTTCATTTTCTGTTGAATGGTGTCTATTAAATTTTTCTGCGTCACTTAATAACGAAATACCATCAAGTGCTGCGTTTTTTTTTTCCCCGACTGTACATAACAAGGTAGTGTTGCCAGATGTAGGGATTTTCAGTTATGCTTTTGGCGTAGGGGGATGGGGATTTTTATTTTTTAATTCTGTTTTGTAGGGATTTTTCTATCATCTAATGAAATTTTTTAAATTCTTTTTAGAAACGCAAAAAAATTTAAACTTGTACTTCTGTGTTCAATAGAGACTGAACGTATAGAAGAACAGACAAACCTTTCCTTTTATTGTTATAGATTGATGCGAAGGAAAACATCTCATAACTCAGAGTTGCCAATATCTATAATTTATTCAAGTGTATTATTAGTACCACCCTCTTTTCGTACTTCTACTACGTTTTTTTTTATATATAAGAGTAGTGAGTAGTTTTCTTTTTATTTAATCTTAGTTACATATTGGGGAAAATTACTCAAGGAAATAAGTAAGGGAGAAAAAAGTGCATTACTATGATTGCTCCGGCATAAATTATAAAAGTTGGAAAATTTGCATATTTTTACTATGTCCTCCCTTTTATTTTTATTCCGAAATGATAAATTTATTATATAATTTTAATAAAAAATATAACATTTATTTAATATTTTGACATAATGAACATCAAAGTTTTAAAATAAATTGGACAGTATGTCATGTACATGTTAAAATTAAATTTTCTCGAAATGCCAATTGTTTTCATCAGCAATTATCAAGTTATATGTATACACCCACCCCTCAAATAAAATATATTGTGCAGTACAAAATCTTAAACGCATATATATTATACTGATCTAAAAGTGTATTTTATATTTTGTTTTTAGTCAGGATGCGTTGTCTTTCGTTTTCCTTTCTGTAAATTAACCTCTTTATTTCTCTTTGATGTGCTCACACCACCCATTTCGTGTAGCCACACCCCGTAAATAGTCGGAGTAAGGTACCTATCAAGTCGATATTTGCTGGTTTAACATTGATTATTTATTACTAAATTAAATTTATTAGATTAGTTGGATGCGAAGACATGTCAAAGGAAATTAGTTATTTAATTTAATAATTTAATAGAATATAGAGCTAACAGTATTAAATTTAAACAATTTATAGAAACATAGTCCATTTTATTTACTGTGTTTTCACGAGTATACACTTGTATACATATATTAGGTGCTTGTTTTTATTTGTCTGTTTGTTTCAACAATCAACTTATGTGTATATTAATAAGACTGGATCATTTTTTATTGTTTTAATGCTAGAAAATATTAATATAATAACAGGATTTTATATAATTTCTATTAATAGTTTTGAAACGTAGGGTATTTGTAGGGTAAAAATATTTTAACTTAGAGAATGTAGGGATTTTTTCTCCGTTTAGTAGGGATAATTTAAATTTTCATCTGGCAACACTGTAACAAAGTGTATTTCAAACTGCAAACGTGCTTGTCTGTGAGTAACACGGAGAGAAAATCTGTACAGATAAGTATAAAGGATTCAAGTCCATATTCTTGAATTTTCTGGAGACGAAAAATAAAGTTAAAAAAATTCTGTATAAAAACTTATCCGTTCAATACAGTTTTAACCAGGGTATTATCATAATATCAGGGATGGAACACGGGCGCAGAATTCATACCACTATCAATGTAAGAAAATTTTCTACCTCTTAAATCGACGATATTATAGGCAGAGAAATTTCTTAAACACATTCCGGTGTGAATTCTGTGCCCGTGTTCCATCCCTGTAATATACAATTTTGTGAATAAATTACATATATTTAATTTTGAAGTTTGTTTATTTTTAACAGATTTATACAGTTTTGTATAAATTCACTGCAGGACTTAAATCCTTTGTATCACTCAACCCAGGACTTAACTCCTTTTTACCACTTTGACTTGTACATTCATTTAACAATTTGATTATGCTGACAGTCCAAATACTTGGCTGCAGCATCAAGAAATACTGGATTTATGATCTCAATGGATGTTCAAAAGATTTTGAACCTAATAAAAATAAAGTCTTACCAATTCTAACTTCCTCAGCATTATTGATTCATGACTTTAATAAGGTATACGAACAAAGTGGTGCAGGATTACCAAATGCTTTCATCTTAGAAATCTAAGGTTAATGGAAGGTTATTAGGAAAGTGGTCAATCCATGGTAAATCCAGGTTAGTGAAACATGAACGATCAACATTATTGAAAGAATTTATTACCTCAAACAAGGAATTGAATACAATATTATAGACGATCATACTAAAGATAGGAATTATTACACAATTATAGAAAATTAATGCTCAAAAACTTTCAATGACTATGAAGTAATTAAATAAAGATAATATGCCCTTGATAACATATACCAAATAAAAAATATCTTATGTACAATACTACTCAAGCTAAAATTATTGGATATTTTTTTATTTTACCTCTAGAAGCTGTTGTTATAAAATTTCATTGTCCTTTTTTGTTATAAAACTTTTGAAGATTAGAAGAATATAAATCATAATAAACAATATACTGTAGTTGACAATAGTTAATAATAATAATAATAATGATTAAAAAAAAAAATATGTATCATCCCATTAAATGGTAACAAAATATGTCAATAATAATCCACAAGTAAAACACTAAAGTTAAAACACAAAATACAAAGCATTAGGATTAATAGAATATTGACCATCACAATATTATATTCGTGTTTCCTTCCACTGAATCATGGATCATGGTCATTAATAGTCATTTTCATCAGTATCACTAAATTCTAAGTCAGGGTCAATGTTCTCTGTGCCAGCTGATGTTCGTAAAGTTTTGTAGAAGTCATGAAATACTGAATGCTTAAGAGGAAGCAAAGTAAGTAGATCTCCCTTCTCCACTGATATTGGAACAGATTTGTTATACCGTTTTTGAACAAATTGACTTAAATCTTTTATACCAAACATGAATGCTAAATTTCTGACTTGAATCTTTTTTACCAATGGATTTTCTCAAAGACTAAATGACACAGACTTTAATCCTTTATACCAATCGATAGAGAATTGTTTTCTGAGTCTGACTATGTACTTAACTCAAAATCAACATTTTTGAACTTAAATCCTTTATACTTATCAGTACAGATATATAAAAAAAAGTCGCTTGTGACAGCCCTGTAAAGTATTTCCGAAACATAGCAATCTTTCGCGATTATTCGATAAAATTTAGGTTTAATCGCAGTTCATAGCTCAAATAAATAATTAATTTTATTTTTCATGTACAATTACTGAAATAGGGTTTTATATCTTCTGCAATTTACAAATTTTACTATTTTTCAAAATTGATTCCCGAAATGTGCTATAGTCTTTTTTGCCAATGAGTTATAACTTTCGCGTTTTTTTTTTTTTTTTTAAGCAGATTCCTAAAATTCGTATTTATTTAACGAGAAATCAGACAAATTCCTATTATTGTTGTTGTTGTTGTTATTGATTGTTTATGTGTAAAGGCCAAACTGCCAATAATTGTCGTATTGTAGCGGCTGAAATATGTAATATCCTCGTCCCAATTTTTCAAAAAAAAAAAAAAATTAAACGTCCCCAGCAAAACCCATACTGATGGGCTAGTGATGGCCTACTGTTGGCAGCCTGCACTTGCCAGCAGTTGTAGGTTGCCACTTGTAGGTAAAGTAGTGGCCCGTTTATGGCTGCCAGCAATGATGGAATTCGACAGTAAAAAGACTGATGGGCCGGGATTGGCATATTTATAGATGGCCTCCTGAATGCTTTTAGGACAAGGGTAACTCTATGTTTGCCACATTGTGGCCACAATGAATAGGGCCAATAGACGAAATATTGCTGGCAAGTTGTAATTGCATAAAAATGAGGTGGTAATCGGCTTTTCTTGCTTGGTTAAGGGAAATTCGGTCACATTTTTTATATAGTAATTTGAAACTGACAATTTATATGGCCTTCATATATGCACACGCACAAAGTCTCCGGTTTTATTATCAAACATGGATTTTTCACCTTGTTTCTAGCTGCATTTGCGCTATTTATTTTTTCTGTTTTTTCCATGCAATATGTATTATTTCATTATTTTCATTACCCAACTACTGCAGCTAAAGAGAGTATATGTACTTGATCAAAAAATTCGATATCGTGATTTTATCCGATTTATGTGTTTTAAAGTTTCCTAAATCTCCTTTTTTTTTTTTTTTTTTTTTTTTTTTTTTGGGGGGGGGGGTAAAATTTTCAGTGTGTATGTATGGGGGGCCCTTTTGGCCTTTATCATATAATCGAAACTAATAAATATAGAATGACTAAATTTCAGAATTTGAGACAGGTCTGGTAAATATATTAAATTTCCAAGTTTTGGTGAAAATATAAAAATAATGTATAAAAAGACTGTGAGTCCATATCTCAAAAACGGCTCTAACGATTTTCTTCGATGTTGCTATATAAACACCCTATTAGATGTCCTGTATATATGTGTGTTGTAGAAATCTTCTGACTTCTCATATCTCCGAAACTAATAACTATAGAACGATTAAACTTCAGCATTAATAACAGGTCTGGTGTACATATGGAATTTCCAAATTTTGGTGAAAATATGAAAACCGGAAGAGGGGCTGTGAGTCTGAATATCAAAAACAGCTCTAAAGATTTTCTTCAAAGTTGCTATATAAACACCCTGTTAGGTATTCTTTCGGATGCTTTAGTTGGTTCGTTCAGGAAATTTGATAGGCAACATGTATGAGCAGCTGAAGATGGGGTCTCGCTATTGCGTTTCTTTAAAAACGGCTGTATAGGTTTCTTTCAAACTCATCATATTAACGCCGTTTTCGATATTCTTTCATGTGTAATAGATTTTTTCCAGTTAACAATAGAGATTTCTAAGATTTGGTGAAAGTTAGTATCTCAAAATCTTTTCAAGTGGCTTTCTTGAAAGTTGCTTTAAAAAAAAAAAATTAAGATATCCTTTTTCATGTATTGCGGGGATATTACAGAAAATTTGACAGTCATCCTAATTAGGTAGGTGAAGGTCTAAGTCTAATTTGAATTGTTTAACATAGGTTTACATAGCAGTACTCGTTATCTTACCTCTTAATCTCCAAACTGTATTTGTAATATTAAATTTCAGGGTAAGAGAAAGTCGTGTGAGGGACACACCAGATTATTTAATAATATTCTATATTTTTAACGAAAATTTTTATAATTCAGCTCGCTGCATAGAAATATGTATGTCTGTGTGAATATTTATAAATATTTGTTTGTTGTTTAAATAATAATTAATTACTACTTATTTAATTTCTGCTCTAATTAGAAAAATGCAAATGTAGAAAATTTAATTTTCGATTACACACGTGCTAATACATCTGAGAAAACTTCCCACAGTAAAACCTTATCAATATGCATCCCGTCCACGCTTAATGAACGGATTTCTTTTATCTTTTTTTTATGGCTGCACTTGAAGCATCTGCTTTAAAATAAATAGCGGGAAAAAATAAGCTGACGTGCAAATTCTTTGGCGCGGGATTGCGGCTCAACTCGGACTCGGAGTCAGTAGCTAAAATTCTGTCAAATTTATTAGATGTGGTGCTTATGCTATTGGATTGCAAAGTAAAGAGGTAAGATATTTTTGCTATCGTTCTATATTATTTTTCAATAAAATAATTCCTTTTCTTGTTTTACAGTTTTTGTAATTTTATTTATTTGCTGAATAACTGATAGAATTATTTAAATGTTTCTGACAAGTTGTAACTAACTTGTATATTCGTAATCCAATATCATTTTTTAATATTTTCTAATATACTTAAAAATAGTTTTTTCCTTTCAATTAGTTGGTGTATCTCTGCTCTAATATTCATGAATAGTCAAAAAAGTTTAATATTTTGTGAAAAATCATAACTATTTCCCCAAACATTTTCTTTCTTTTTCTTCTTCTTTCTTTTTATTTATTTATTTATTAACTGAAGTTACAAAATAAAAGAGGGAAAAATTAGTTTTTTGATTAAAGGTTTACTTATTTATTTATTTTTTTAATTAAAGGTTTATTTACATTCAAATGTAATTTGATATGAATCAAATAAACATAATGTAATGAGAATATAAAAATGAAAATTTTATCAATAAAAAACTTAACAGCTTCACTATTTTTCACAT
This sequence comes from Salticus scenicus, assembly GCA_963930645.1. Taxonomy (NCBI): domain Eukaryota; kingdom Metazoa; phylum Arthropoda; class Arachnida; order Araneae; family Salticidae; genus Salticus; species Salticus scenicus. The sequence goes on along the minus strand of OZ005658.1, from coordinate 116,716,004 downwards.
TCTCAAAATATGAAAAATCAGTATTTTTAGACATTTTATGTGAAACTAAAATATGTTTAGTAGTATTTTAATGTATTTTTTCTTACTTTGTTTTTTGCAAAATATTTTCTAAGGTTCAAAATTATATCATTTTACAGTTTTAAAGGTGGTTTGCTTTTATTATATAAATGTATGAATTAAATTTTGATAAGCATTGATATCATATTATATTTTTAATATACTTTAAAATAACAATTTAGCTACAATTTTATATGTATATATATATGCTATAATCCCAGTAGTAGAAAGTATGCAGCACGGCAGCGCTGCAGATTATTTAAAGCTCTGACGATAAATAAATGACAGGCTTAAAAATACAAATACGTGTCTTATTAAAAATATAATTATGTCTTAAAAAAGCAAAATTATATGTCTCTATGTTATTGTACTTGTTGCGTATCAGTTTAATTTTCTTGTAAGTGTAAATTTTATATATTTTATAAATTGCTAATATTCATTGTGATTTCTAAGAAAAAAATCTGCTACTCGTCTTGAAATAAATATTTTTAATAAATAAAGGAAAATAGAAAATTATAATAGAAAATTATATTAAAGAAATTTTAATAGTAATAAAACATAAAATATAGTAAAAATATAAAACATTCACAAAATGAACTTATTTTTTTTTCTCTTTATAAATAAATAACATGATATTATGTAAATAGTATAACTGGAAATTTTTTATTTCCATTACTCGACTATCGGAGGTTAATGTAAGTATTTTATTCGTTTAAAAAAAATTGATACCGAGTTTTCACCTGATTTAGAAATTTTAAGGTCTCCCGAGTTCAAACAAGTGGTTTTGGACAATTGGTCAGCATATATATTTGTAAGTGTGTATGGGGAATCTTCCAACTATCATATCTCCAAAAAGAATAAAGGTATAACGACGATACTTCAGAATTAAGACAGGTTTAGTGTATAGATAAATTTTCCAACTTGCTGAGAAAATTGAAAAAGCAAAAGTTTAAGCATTGATTTGTATTTGTTTATTTATTTATTTATTTATTTTTTTAACTCGCGTTATTAACTACCCTTTGTCCGTTACTGGTGAGCATGAGTTTATCATATTTTGGTGAAAATCAGCAGTGAAACTGTAAATCGGTATCTCAAAATCAGGTAAACGATTTTCTTCAAAATTGCTGCATATATATGTATATATTTAGATGTCCTTTCGCCTGTAGTACTTGTTTGGTACAGGAAAAATGATAGATGTTCTAACTGGGTAGGCTGGTTTAGATCTTGGAAATTGTGTCTTCCAAAAACGGTTCTAATGATTTTTTTTTTTTTTTTTTTAACTCTCTACGTAAACTATTTTTTACATGTCTTCACGATGTATTTTATTTTTATTCTTAAAGAAAAATTGTCAGATGTCTATTTTTGTTAAATCGATTTTATGTCTTCTGACGACAATATTTAAATACACACAACACATATTTATATATATGTATGTAGTTGTCATTAATGGAAGTCGTGCGATTATTAACTAGATTTTTAAAATATGGAGATTCTCTTCTTCTTTTTTTTTTTTTTCCCTTAAATATATATATATATATATATATATATATATATATATATATATATATATATATATATATAAATGTTTAATTTTTCAATAAATAGAATAATATATATAATAAAGATCATTTAAGCTTTTTATATTTATTTATCTTGATAAAAGTAAAGCTGAATAAAATTAAGAATATTTTGAATTAGTTGAGAAAATTTTAGTAAATTAAATTTTGATTAATGCTATTATTTTTGTTTTTATTTTCAATTTTAACTGCAATCGAGAGTGACACCTATTTTATTGTTACCACACTTTCCACCTTTATAAATTTCGTGGAATGGCAATTTATTTTTCACATATCTACATTTATAAAAGTGCTGATTAAAATATAACCATATACTGATTTACTGACTAACTGCACATTGCTAGAGCGACTGTATGGGCAAGTAATGGAAAATTTTGATTTTTGGTTTTAAGGAAGAGAAGGGGTCGATTATAGAGGAAGGATATTTCGCAAAGTCCGAATTTTCGAGAAAAACTTAACCAAAACTGGCACATAAAAAATGAAAACGATGTGTGTCTGTTAAGTATATTTCAATCCCCTCCCCCCTAACTTTTCTTTTGTCTGCTACCGCATCTTCTCGGAGGTTCTTCGCGTCATGAGAGGTATCAATATGTTCCGAATATTCCAAGAAAGATATTTCAGGAGTTTAGAAAATGCTACCATTTTAATTAACGAAGTTATTAACTGAAAACGACCGGTTTATAAAGGACTCTTTTTGACACACTGAAAAAAGTTTCTCTTATGGCGCTTTCTTTCATGAAGTCATTTTATACAGGAAAATTAAAATATGATCCATAAGGTTGTTAGTAGGGAGGTTGGATTTAACGTCACACCAATACAGCGCTATGAGTAATTGGCGACGGTCTGGGACGCACCTCCAGTTATTGTCCGGAGACATGCCGTCAGAATTTTGAACCTCCATGGAGGGGGATGATTACCCCGATTCGATGACTTCCAGAGGTATAATTTTAAAATTAACATAGACATTTAAAATTGACATTGTGGTCACGACGTATTTTACGTGCATTAGCCACCATTAGTTTACACTATGGTCTTTGGTCTGGTCGAGTATCGAACTCACAATCTTCCAATTACGAGCTTGGCACCGACTGGGGTACCTCGGTCAGGATCCTTGTTTTTAAAAGAGAAATATAAAATAAATGTCAATGCTGCTATTAGCACTTTTTTTCACTACTTTTAGAACATTTTTTTTCTGGCAATCTTTTATGTTGTATAAAATATTTTTTTATATAAGTTCTCTCTCTCTCTCTCTCTCTCTCTCTCTTTTTTTTTTTCTATAAATAAAAAAATAATTTCATGTCTGTATGATTGATTGCATTTCTTTATGTCTTGAAGCTGTATTTATTTTTTTAAGAGGACAAACAAGTATTTTTAAAAACTTTGTCATTGTATTTTGTCATAAAAAGAAGAGTCAAATTTAAACTTGAAAAATTTCAAATTAAATTAATAATAATAAAATAATAATAAACTATTTTGCTTTTCAGATATTTTAGAATGAATAAAATTATTACCTAACTATACAGTAGAGAAATATATCGAGTATTATATGCTGCCCTTAATTAACTAAAACATTAATTAATAAAGAGTATAGGCATTAGAAAAAATAGGTACTGATTTTTTTTTTTTTTCTTTTTTTTAACAGACAGTTAAACCAAAAAGTTCATCGTCAAATAGTGTAAAGAAAATTAAGTATTGCCAAAAGTTTTATAGACTAAAACTGTAACGCAAACTAGTCCAGATATTACAAATTTATTTCTGTTAAAAAAAAAAAAAAAAAAAAAAAGCATAATTTTTATAAAATAAATAATGTGGAAATAAATATTATGTATTTCAATTTCGTATTGAAATGGGGATTTTTATAATACTTTTCTGCTTTTTCCTGAGTTATGCACTTTTAACATTTCTGTTCAGTGAAAGGAAAAGTATCGAATAGGCGGATAGAGCCCTGCATGTGTTAATAAAGGAAGAGATTCAGGGAGTTGGTGAGCGGAGTGAATAGAAGCACAGCCCCCTAGTGTGATATAAAAAATAAATAGCGGTTCAATTCTTTTGAAATTTCATTTAGATAGCGTGACCAGCAAAGCGGGCATAACCTGCTACTATTAACTAAAATGTACTTTTAAGGCTTCATGTTTTTATTTAAAATAAAGCACATCAGTGTGTTCGAGTGTCTAAAAGGACGAGCGTAACACGCAAAATGCACAGCCACTAGTCGTTTCAAAATATGATAATTAGTATTTTTATCAAATTTTGAACTTTTAAGGGTGCTGAGTTCACCCAAAATGTTAATAATTTAAAAAATAATAGTTGCTTTACATACTATTCAATTTTTAAACTTGTTTAATTGCAAGCTACATTTAATTTCAATATTTTTTTTTCTTTTAATGCTGATTGACCACTATATTTAAATGAATAATTTTTATAGAATTAAGCTATTTTTTTTTCTTTATTCTTTGAAAATATAAAGAGTTATTGCTACACATTTGATATTCAGACAAGGAAAAAAAAAAAAAAAAAAAAACGCAGAACAATACCGATTTTCTTTGAAAGCCGAATACAAACTGCTGAAACTAGGGTTTTATCAGCGTTTTGGGGGGTTTATTGGGTTTAAAAAGGTTTTTTTTTTCTCCAGAATATTTTAGGATTTTATCAGAGTTTTCAGGATTATTTTCTTCTTATTTTCTTAACACGAAATATCATTCATAATGAGATAATTAAAAAAGTTAAATTAATATTCATTCATTAAAATCTAAATTAAATTTTTAGTTTTTTTTTTTACTCTTTTTATGATTCAGCTTTAACGAAGTTAAAAAAAAAAATAATAATAATAATAATAATAATAACACTGCTCTGCATGAAAATTGCCTCCAACATCATTTTTGCAAATTCTTATCTAAAATGACTTCCTGAATCTGAATATGACGCTAATTTTGCCCTATCACCTGTCGTTTTTTAGGGACGGCTCCCTATTTTTATCACTTTTTGGTAATTTTATAGCTATAAATTTAATTTTTAGGGATCGGGGATTATTTTAACTTTTAAATATCTTCTGAGGGGCTACAGAGTAGAAAGATTTTAAAACATGAACATTTGCGGCAATGGGAAAATTTAACGGGACATTTGCCGCTGAAATTATGTATATTACATTTCATATATATATACATATATATAATTTTATTCTATAATTATTAAACATTATATATAAAAATATATAAAGTGTGAAAGTAAATATTTTTCATTTTCCAAATAAAATTTATGGTATATAAAATTATCGAACAGTGATAAAAATTGGTGGAGGGGTGGTAGGATATCCCAAAGAAATGGTGAGAGACTGGGCAAAATGGTAGTCATATTTGGATGCAGTAGGTCATTTTATATAAGAATCGGCAAAAAAGTATAAGGGCTTTATTTTATTTTGCTTTATTTATTTATTTATTTATTTATTTTTATCGTAGTGTAACTGTACTTTAAATATTCTAAAATTCTTTTTATCTGCCCTTTACAACAAAAATTGGATTTTAATAATTATTTCATGTTGCCTTATTAAACTTTTTGTAGTCAATAAATTTTCACAAAATACTTTTAATTTATTGTCCCTCAGCATTACATAAGAGTGTCACACTGTTAAATTTTTCAGATTTTTTTTTTTTTTTTTATTTATATTGTACATTCGAGTCCTACAGTTTTCTTTATATTGAAAAACAACTTTTTTTTTTTTTAATTCTGCTTTAAAAAGATTATACATTTATTTATTTATACATTTAATTATACATTTTATTTATTTGTTTTCTTATGGGGAATTTTTCAGCATTTTTTTTTTTTTTTTTTTTTTTTTTTTTCTATAGAGAAATTTCAGCATCTCCAATATTTCTGAAAATTCTTAGTTCATATTCTAATAATGTATACAATATTAGTTTATACTTGTAATGCTTATTATAAGTTAGACAAAAATACAATTTAAAAAAAAAAGAATTTTGAAGGAAAAAAAAACACTTGGGCTTTTTATTGGGCTTTTTCTAGGGCTTTTTCAAGTGGGTTTTATTGAAAAGACCCACCCGGGTTTTTTCGGGTCGGACAAAATCTAGCCAACCCTGATGTAAGGTGTGAATAAGAACGGAACAACGAAATTCAAACCTTAAAAAGTTGAAGGTGTGAAGCTTTTTAAGTTTTCCCACGTATCGCTGCAGTGGTTTCCAATAGAAGTTTGAAATTTAAGCAAAATGTCTATGAGAAGACATTTTGCTAATTTGCAAACTTCTATACCGCTAGCTAAGACAAAAGATGGAGGATCTTCCAAAATTTTACAAATAAGAGGATGATAGAATGTGTCCAGATGTTATAAGTGTTCGGCAGTTCTACACGTTCTTCACACGTAGAAAATTACAATGGTTTCCTGTAAAAGGTTGGAGTTTTGTAAAATTTTTTCTCTTTGGACCTGACTAAGGTTAAAAGATTATAGCTTTCCGAAAATTAAACTTTATGGGGGTGAAAGAAGTGTCTTAGTTAAGGTAAAAGATGAGAATCTTTTGAAATTTCATTATAAGGATGGTGTTTAATATTTCTACACATTTTTCACAAGCAGAAAATCACAGTAGTTTTTAATAAAATATTTTTTGTAGCCTTTAACAAAGTCTCCTCTTCAACAGGATTCAATCTCCTACCAGCAGGTCGGATTAATTGGTTTTACTTTCAATTATCAAATATTTATACATAATTTACATATTATTTATTTTCAAACAATGCATAGGATAAAATGATGTATATATATAATATATATACAGAGATAGAGAGAACATTTTGCTTGTTTTAAATTATACTTCAGAAACTTCGACCTTAACATGTGAAGCTATACAAAATATTCAAACAATCCATAGAAGCATAGAGATATGCATGTTAGGATTCATCCGAAGAAACAGAAAGAGAAACACTTGGATTAGAAGCAAATCAAAGTTACCGATGTTATTTCTAGAGTCAAGAAGTTAAAATGGAGCTGGGCTCAGCAACTTTCGAGAAGAAATGATGATAGATGGAGCACCAAAGTCCTATTTTGTAAAGCAAAATGATTAAAGTTTGGAGTTTTTTGAATTGTGAAGTTTGGAGAAAGATAATGAAGGAGAATTGCAGAAAACAGGACATTTGAGAATCTCATAGGAGAGGCCTTCATCCTGTAGTGAACTGATAAAGCTAAAATAGATATATGTATTCTCAATGGAAGAATGAAAGGGTTTTGAAGAGCTTCAGCACTTAAATTTAATTTGGATAACAGATTCTGCTCACAAGTCATGTGAGTTCAGAGATAATTAAATATATTTAATTATTTAAATTGTAAGATGTATATTATCTTAAGTATTATATATATACATCACAATTACTATTATTATGTTTGTTAATTATTATATGTTGTAATAATTATTAAATTTAAACACAGGATAATCTGACAGGAAGAAATAGAGAATGGATTATTTACAAAATATTGATACTCAGAATTTGAGGTAAGTGTGTCAATGCTAAAATACAATTAATTAGCTTTCGATATTTTTTTATCTCCTAAAATTTGTGAACATGTTAATATAACAAAGTTTAATTTAAAAATTTACAAATATTTTTAACTATTTATTTCCTGATCAACAGGTAAGGTTCACATATTTTAACAGACGTAATTTTTCGTGTGAATGAAGACACAATAAATATTATAATAAGTAATTAAAAATATGTAGCTTTGTATACAGGGGAAATTTTAATCATCTTATCATTTTGAACAGAAATAATGAAATAACTCTTGAGTCATTGCCGTCAGCGCCACATTTTATTTTATTTTATTTCATTCTTTTTTTTTTTTTTTTAATATCTGCGATCGCATCTTATCGCAAAGGGCAGGATTCTTCGTGGCATGAGAGGTAGCAATGTGCGCGGAATACTCCAAGAAAGACATTATAGTTAATTAGAATTTTTTATCATCTTAATTAACGAAGTTATTAATTATAAACGTCGAGATTAAAAAAGTTTCTGAAATCTTTGTCTTTTCAATCTTATGACGTCATTTTCCACAGGAAAATTAAACCTTAATCAATGGTGTAAAAAATAAAATAAATGTCTACTTTTTGTTCGTTTGTTTGTTTGTTTCTCTCGTTTAGAAAATTAATTTTCTTATTAGCAATTACTTATGTTGGTGTTTATAATGTTTGTGTTATTTTTTTCTAAATAAGGTAATGTTTTCGTGTCTGTATAATTGATTACGTTTCTTTTTGTTTTTAAAGTGTATTTGTCCTCAGATGTCATCTATTTATCTATCTATATAAAATCGTTCTTCCTGACTGACTGACTGACTGACTGAGAGGGGGGTGATTCATCATCACCCAGACCAAACCCCTGGACCTAGAAGCATGAAATTTTGTGACAATGTTCTTTCTATGATGTAGGCATCCACTAAGAAGCGATTTTACAAAATTCGCCCCCCAAGAGGGGGAGGGGGGCAAAACGTGATTTCACAAAATCCTTTATATCTCACACAAAAAAACAGATATCCGTAAAATTTTTGCTTTAAAAGATAGTTAATACAAATGTCTAAAAACCAATTTCTGGAATTTTCAAAATTCGGTCCCCAAGGGGGGGGGGGGGGGGGGGGCAAAACGTGATTTCACATGCATAAAACGTGATTTCGCATAATCCTATATATCTCAAACAAAAAAATAGATATACGTGAAATTTTTGCTTTAAAATATAGCTAATACAAATATCTAAAAACCAATTTCTGGAATTTTAGAAATTCAGCCCCCAGGTGGGGCAGTAAGGGGGAGTCTACGGGGCAAAAAAAAAAATAGAAATACAGTTAGGGCGTTCAAAATTGGTATAGATAGGTTTTAAAGCCCTGCAAGTCGAATGGGGATATTTTCGAAAGTGTAAAGTTATTAGGAGGGGCGAGAAGAGGAGGGGAGAGGGGGGGAGCAAAAATAAAAATAGAGTTAGATCGTTCAAAATTGGTATATAGAGGTTTTCGATACTTACAAATCGATTGCGGATATTTTTGAATTTTTAAAATTATTAGGAGGGGCGAGAAGGAGGGTGGGGTGGTAAGGGGGGGTTGTGGGCAAAAACAAATAGAAATACAGTTAGGGCGTTCAAAATTGGTATAGATGGGTTTTAGAGGCCTGCAAGTCGAATGGGGATATTTTTGAAAGTGTAAAATTATGAGGAGAGTCGGGGAGGGGAGAGGGGGGGGGGGCAAAAAAATAAAAATAGAGTTAGATCGTTCAAAACTGGTATATAGAGGTTTTCGATACTTACAAATCGATTGCGGATATTTTCGAATTTATAAAATTATTAGGAGGGGTGGGGCTATGGGCAAAAACAAACAGAAATACAGTTAGGCAGTTCAAAATTGGTACAGATATGTTTTAGAGGCCTGCAAGTCGAATGGGGATATTTTCGAAAGTGTAAAGTTATTAGGAGGGCCAAGAAGGGTGGGAGGAGGGGCAAAAAATAAATAAAATAGAGTTAGATCATTCAAAATTGGTACATAGAAGTTTTCGTTACTTACAAATCGATTGCGGATATTTTCGAATTTTTAAAATTATTGGGAGGGGCGGAGGGGCAAAAAAATAAAACTAGAGATAGATCGTTATATTTTTGAATTTGTAAAATTATTAAGATAGACGGGAGGGGGGGAGACGAAGGGGGAAAATATTAAAAATAAGAGTTAGACCATTTTGGGAATTTTTCCGAAGGCAGTGAGAACCCGGTACGACATTTTTCCTAATCAGATTTTGTTTCTCTTTTTTTTTCACGTGATAAAAATTATTGCAATTTTGAGAATTCAGTAATTATAGTGATTCATTTAAAAATAGGGACCAGCGAAGTGGGCTTTGCCAGCTAGTATGAAATAAAACTGAATTACTTTGGCCATTTAGTGTTATATTTTTATAAAATGATAATCATCTGTATTCATCATGGAAAATAACTTTTATAAATCATATATACTGCGTGAAATTACGCTAAGAAATATAGCAGAAGTTTTGTGATGGCTGCAGAATATTATTTTTATTATTATTATTATACAATTTATTAAAAAAAAAAAAGAAAGAAAGAAATTTTGTCCTGTATTAGTCTTACTAAAAACTGTGTATGATAAAACGAGGCGACAGCTCAACTTGTTAAGTAATGTGAACGAAAAGTTCACAGGCACCATTTTTTGGTAAAGTACTTCGAAATATGACTGTTTGTGAAATTCTGTACTAATTGGTGAAAAATGATATTGAATTGATATAGAATTGGTGGAAAATGTCCCCCCCCCCTCACACACACATATACATATAAATAAACGAACAAACAGAAAATTTCTGAAAATAGCCAAATCTTATTAGGACAACTGAAATCCTGTTAATCCAAAACCGTAAATCGAAAATATTTACGAATGCAATACATTTTAAGGAAAAATTAAAAGTATACAAATTTTCAGTCTGAGTTTGAATTTTTTTTCAGCTGTATCATATGAATCATATGAAGTTTAAATCATTTGAATCGTATGAATCATTTTCAGTTTGAGTCACCAGGTAAAAATAAAGAAGGATTTTTCTTGTAACTTTTTGCAGCAAGTCATATTACTCATGTTGTAAGTGTAAGAAAACATAATTATAGTACCAAAAAAGCGTTTAGCATAGCCTATGGATTTTCTGTAAGAAGATAAAAATATGTAATAAAATCGCAGATGGAAATTGCTGAGCTGTTATTTGTCACATTTAACTAAATCTCTTCTTATCTTTGTACTCAATTAACCAATAATATATTTATACCTTTTTTATGTTTGTTTTTATTATTTATTTATTTATTTTATTTTAATATTTTATTTTTTTTTTTCGGGGAAAGGGGGTGATAGAACGTTTTAGCAAATTTTAATTTGCATTATTTTCACTAAAGAAATAAATGATTTTGACTTAGTTTTCTAATTAGGAGCAAGCAGGGTTTAACCTGGCAAAAAAAAAATACTTTAGCATTTTAGCGAAAATAGGCAAGCCCTATTTTAGCTTTTTCGAAAGTTAATTCTTTGGATACCATTGATTTCTTTTACTTAGCTTTGTTATCCTCAGTTTTATTTTCTATTCTTTTGTTCATTGATGATTTTAACCAAGCATCCATATTTGTGACTTTAAAAATATGAATCAGGGAAACTATGTTTTGATTTTAACAATAGAAAAAGAGGTACTCATATCATATGTGTAAAATGAAAAAGCAATTGAAAAATTAAGTAAAGTGCAGTGGTGGATAATCGTGAAATACTAGTGCTAAGAATGCTTCTATGAATCAAATTCTGAATTCTGACATACTTTTAAATATTTTTGTATTTAAATTCAATCATTAAAAATAAATCCAAATTACTATATAAATAATCATTCCCAAAAATTTCAGTCCTTTCGTAGTTTTTGCCTGCAAATATTACACACAAAAAAAAAAAAATCCGAGTTATTATATAGAGATATTTTATACAGTTATCCAGTTTTAGCTTTTTAGCGAAATTCTGACCAACATGTTTTAGCAAAATATGATACATTTTAGCAAAATGCTAAAAAAACTAATGGCAGTTTAAACTCTGGGAGCAAGCTTTCCTGTCTTTTTTTTTTTTTTTTTTTTCTAATATAATTGCACTTTTTTAATCTGACAGCATAACAGTTTTCAGTACGCCATGTTTGCATTATATTGCAATTTACTTTTATAGTTAAATTCAGTTATAAAACTAAAATTCTTTTATTTTTTTAAATAATCTGTTTATATTTTTAAAATGCTTATTTATTTTAGTGACTAAATAAATTTGAATTGAATTCTTTTTCAGTTTTTGCTGTAGTTTTATATATTTTTTAAAATCCGTTTTTATTTATTTATTTATTATTTTTATTTTAGCATCAAGAAATAGGTAATAAAGAAATGGTTGCAAAGAGCCTATGACAGAGATGGTTGGAGAAATAAAAGAAAAATTCAAATTACTCTCTTAAAATATTAATAAGAGTGTTAAATTTTTGAAATGTGTCAGTATTTGTAAAAATATGTCAATATTTCTCAGTCAATGTATTAACTTTATGTGTGAATTTTTATTTTTTATTTTATTTTTTATAAAATACCTTCTTGTAATACTTTTCTATAAATAAAATTTACGTATGTGTGTTCAACTTTAATGTTTTAATTGATATTTTTTTTCCCTATTCCATTTTAGAAATTATTTATAAAATTAAATTTGCATATTTTAAATTTCAGGATTAAGTAATACTTTTGTAATGTAATATAATATAGATTTTTCAATTGCTTCTTTCTACAACTTTAATAAAATATAAATACAAACAATTATTTCTATTATTTTAAGGATCTGCATGAAAGAAAAGTAGTTTAAAAACAATGTGCACCATTTTTTTTTTTTACATTAATCCTATTATTGAGTACTGCAAAGATTCTGCATGCAAAAATAACGGGAGGTAACATTTATTCTCACAAAATATGTACCTCATACCTTTCAGATAGCTGAAACTTATTTTCAATTGATACATTTTCTGTTATACTTGTTCCCTATCATGACAAATGCAACTTTTAGGTTCTGATAAACTATTAAAATATTTTTAATGGGCACCGGCATTATATATTTTGCTTTTGATTTTATTCTAATCATTTTTTTCCCCTTACATATATTACTACATTTCTCTCTCTTTTTACATATGCTTCTTTAGTTTTTCGATCTCTCAGTAGAACTGAAGAGATCAGCTTGCAGTGATTGACCTTTTCAATATTTATTAATACTGAATTATATGCGGTAATGTTTTGTCTGTCACTCTTGTTTATTTTACAAACGCATATTTGTATTAAAAATAAACAAATGTATACATTTTTTTTTTATACTTATTTATCCATTTGTTATTTAAATATTTTTTGAGTGTGATGTTATAGTTGCTAGAAGTTTTGATATTTCTAATGAAGAAAATAAATGCAAAATTTGCCAAAAAAGAATGAATAGTTAACAATTTTGAGATCATAATTCAAATAAACTCATATTTCAAAAAAAAAAAAAAAAACTTTTAAACATGCCAAGTTTGTAAGATTATATATATCCCACTTTAAATATTTTATTTTATTTAATATTAATTCCAATCAATCAAATGTTATACATCAAATATATATGTACATAAACTACTTGTACCAAATATTACTAGAACGTTCAACTACAACTAATTCTTCTCTATTAAGAAAAGTTATTACTCAGATAATCTCTCTCTCTCTTCCTTACCATGTAATTCCAAGATGTTTTTGTTTCTTCGTACTATAAACAAATCTCGTTCAAAAATAAAGCTTTTCGAAATCTATTTTTAGAATTCAACTCTTTGAATATATCACCTTTTGACTTAGAAAGCAATTTATTTATTTATTTTTTTAATTTAAATATTTTATTTTATTAAGCAAACTGAGGCTTTAATTTTAAATCTCGACATAAATATTTAAACTTATTTTAAAAAAAGAAAAAAAAATTGCTCTTTAAGATGAAAGACGAAAGGTTCAAAGAGTGTAATTCTAAAAACAGAATATTAAAAACTTCATTTCTGAACGAGATATTCTTATAATACAAAACAACAAAAATCCCATAGGATACATACGGAAGAAGAAAATGTGAATTTTGGCTGCTAGTCCCTCTTAACATCTAAAAACCGAAATTTCTTTTAATACTTAATGGAAAATTTCGATGACTAAAGATAAAAATAATTTTGCTATATGGATATTTCATATATGCATTGCTTACATTCATACCATATTTTGAATAAAAGAATATTATTACTGGATACTTTATAATTATTATTCTGGAGAAAACTCTGGACAGTACATAAAAAATGGAATACAAACTTTGTATATAAAAGCTTAATTTAAAATATAGAAAAAATTATGTAAAACTAAATTAAAAATAAGATTGTATTTTATTATCATTATCCTTAAAAAGTTGAGCATACAAATGAGTCGCGCCATTCTTATATTTTTACGTACGTTTCATTATTTTGGTCACCATTATTTAAAAAAAGAATTTTTCTTTAAAACTTTAATTCTATAATACTAATAAAAAAAAAAAAAATGCTGTTCTGAAATTGTGGTGACAAAATAATAAAATGCACGAATGCTACAACCCCTTAATACCTGAAAAAGGAAACAAATTTTATTGGTGGTAATTTAAATTAATCAAAAATAAAAGCATTAAATTATTGCCATTAATTTATTTAAACTTCTTTATGTAATTTCAATTAAAAATGTTATTTGTAGTTTTTAGCAATAGAGTAATGTATATAAATACATTACAATTTGCTGTAATGACCATTTTTCAAGTTTAAAATAACATTTTAATAAATATATATGCTGTTTTGATTTTACATTGTTTAGTTAATTATATATACTTCTTTACTAATTCATTTAATAGCTAATATTTTTTTTTTATAAGTTCTTAACACATTTACATCACAAGAAAATATGAAAATTGGCCTTTTTTCACCAAACTTTTCTTTTTTAATCACATATATGTACAAAAGCAAGCAAATTTGAGCGTATGATACATTCGGATAATAATAACCAGGATAATTGAGCTTAATATGCTAATAATGCGAGTCGGTTAAGTTTGCACCAAATATATTAAATGTTACTGTACTTTGACTTCGTTTTATAATTTTATAAGACTTTATTTGAATGTTCTAGATTAAAATACATCGCATTAACAAGCACAAATCCTAAACAAATTAAAGATAAATTTTAAAAGTGAAGATAAAACAATAATACAGGTGTTTTCGGAAACCCACTTCTTACGTTAGATTAAAGAAAATTTTTTGAGTTTATATTATTTATCTATTTCACAGCTTTGAAACTTATATTTAAATTTAATAAAAAAGCACCACAAAACTGGCGTTGTAAAACGATTATTACTTACAAACTTTGAATAAACACCATAAAATGCAATAAATTCGCAACAATTGTTTCGGGTCGAAAAAACACACGACCCTTCATCAGGCGAATAAAGTAAGCACGAGTGCTGCAGTCAAAGAGGCAACGCACAAAATCGTTTAAAATGAAAAGAAAAACTTTATAAAGTAGAAAGTAAGTAGTTATATTTACTTTCAGTAATTATATTTACTTTCTACTTTATAAAGTTTTTCTTTTCATTTTAAACGATTTTGTGCGTTGCCGCTTTGACTGCAACACTCGTGCTTACTTTATTCGCCTGATGAAGGGTCGTGTGTTTTTTCGACCCGAAACAATTGTTGCAAGTTTATTGCATTTTATGGTGTTTATTCAAAGTTTGTAAGTAATAATCTGTTATTTAAATTGCTTTTTTCCTGAAATGATCTATGTTACATAAAACTAACGATAACAATGCATACAAACACATACACATATCTATCTATCTATCTATATCTATATGTGTATGTATATGTATGTGTGCGTGTGTTTGCATGTACGAGGAATTCACAGATATCCTTGCCTTACCAAAGATTCGAACCCAGAACCTTCTTTTTCAGAAAAAAGCTGCTTGTCGACTGATTCGTCAAAGCGTCATTTTTGTGTTTTGCTTTCTTGATAAATGCTCAGATTTAAGATACATGATAATTATTATAGAGTCAAATCACTTCACTTCAATATATAAGAATATTTATACAGCATACTTCTTTTTTTCGCATGATTTTAAATATGAATAAAAATTTTTAATCATAAGTTGTTTAACTGAATATTAATGTTTACTTTCATTTATCATAAAACTGATTTCTGGCTTCATGCTTACAGAATCTTGGTTTCATAAAATAAAATTCTAAAATTATTTCATTATATGGCATTCATATACTCATATATTGTTATTTTTGTCCATATACTGGTAAATATCTGTAAATGTGCATTTTAAAATAAGAATTTATAAGTATGCTGTAAAATATTACAATTAAAAATACTATACTAAAATTATAGCCTTAATTTTAGTATAGATCACTTTAAAAAAAACATTGTTGAATACACACAAAAATCTTTTCATATTTACATTTGTATTAATCAATATAATTCATGGGGGAAAAAAATATTAAATAGGGATTAAGAAAACATTTTTTTTTTTTTTTTTCATAGCAATTAACGGTAAATGAAGATTGCCATTAATAAAACTAGCCATAATTAAATTGCTGCTGGCCCACTGAAGGCATCCAGAAATAATATGAAAAAATTATGTTTGCCACAGCTTGCCCACTGAAGGCTTCCAGCAGTAATATGCAAACTTAATGTTTCACCACAGCTGGCCCAACACTGGCCCAATAATAATTTCCATCCCACTGTTGCATGCCAGCTGTGGGCCGTTATGTTTTTTCACACTACTGATAGCTGCCAAAAGCGGCCCATCATTGGCCTATTAACATATTTCAATCTTGCTACAAAGAAGCCATAATCATACAACTGCTGGCCCACTGAAGGCTGCCAGCTGTAATATGAAAACTGTATGTTTGCCACAAGCGACCCACTGAAGGTTACTAACAGTAATATAAAAAATTTATGGTTTCCACAAGTGGCCCAACACTGACCCTTTCACAGTGTCCATCATACTGTAGGTTGCCAGCAGTGGCTCATTATATATTTTCCTCCTACTGCTGGTTGCCAGTGGTGACCCAACACTGGCCCACTGACTTATTTCCATCTTACTGCAGGCTGCCATCAGCGGATTAGTTGAAAGCGGCCATCTGATGGCCGGCGTAACATATTCCCTTCGGCAACGTTAACTTTTGCCATCAGTGGGCCAGCATCAGCTGCTGCTGGCAACCACAAGTTGGCCTCATGTTGGCCGTAATTTGTGGTTTTGCTGGGTCGATTATTATTATTATTATTATTATTATTTTGTGAAGGAGCTTTATTGCATTCATTTTTTTCCAAGATGACCTTTGCAACCTTTACGATTCCTTACATTATACAAAACTCCAACAATTTTTGTGCTGCTTCTGTCACTTTATCGTCACTTATCGCATTCGGTGCTACGCTCGCCGATGGACGGACTGAGAGTCTGTACCCAAAAGCGGCGCCCCTGATCGGCAGGCTCAGTCTCTATCAATGTTTATAGCCCTTAAAGCTGGATCGTTTCCTATCAGAAAAGTACTGGCACTGTCCCGCTTTTCAGTCGACGGAGGAAAAGAAAATATTGAAGTAGATCGAAGAAAGAAAAAACTTCTAGCGAAATGAATGAACAGTTAGGCAGCATTTCTTGTATGCCTGTGAAAGATCCACCTTTTTGGAGACATAATTCTGTACTTTGATTTATTCAAGTAGAGGTTTACTATTTGTCGAATCAACATTTCCTATTTGCAAGCTTGCTTTAGATGTACGCAGTTTCTTAGTTCTCTCTGTATACACACTAATTGACACTTGTGTTTGTTTAAAAATGTCGAAAGAGGAAAAAAACTTCTAGTGAAATCAATGAACGGTTTAATAGCATTTCCTATGTGGCTATGAAAGCTCTGCCCTTTGATTTATTCAAATAGAAGCTCACTATTTGAATTTTGGCGGAAACCTTATAAACAAGACGTGATGGAAACATAAGATATCTCCTATCTACATACTGTAACTAAGAGCAATCTGTTTTATACTTACCGATACTGTGTCACATATTAGTTTAAGCTAAACGAAAAAATTGTAAGGTTTCACTGAATTTAAATATTTGAAACAAATACTTTTTAAATACAAAATTATAAGCAATATTTGAAGATTGTATGATTCTAAATTACTAATTCGATAGGAATTAGACGTAACGTATAGGCGGGAAAATGGTGGGTAAATCAAAGGAATTTTTTTGCGAAAAATACTGTCGCCAGACATCATCTCATTTATCATTTTGTAGCCCTCTTTTTAAAAATGAACGATTCCAAGGAAATATCCCAATTTTTCAGTGTGCGAAATAGGAACTAGTAGCAGCCATATCTTATATATCAATATATTATTATAAATTTTAAAAAGCTTCACCTAAATAAAAATTCTACATTTCATAAAAATTACCATAGATGCCAACATTTTAATTTATTCAGGAGTATTTTTAGCCCCGCCTTTATTTCGCACCACTTTATTTATAGAAAAATTGTCTCCAATATATATCTTCGATAAAGTAAGAAAAAATTATTAAAAAAAATAAGTGGTATGGGATAAAGGCTGGGCTAAAAATACTCCGGAATAAATTAACCCTTTGCGCTCGGCATATTTTCCGTAAGACACGCCTTTTGGCGTCCTTTCAAAACGTCACACGTATAATTTCCAACTTACTACCTTTTGGCTACCGAAAAATTGTAAGAATTTGTTTTATTTTACTTCATCATTAAATAAAATAAATCTTTCTGTTAAAATTTTTCGGTAGCCGAAAGATATCCTATAGTTACGCGTTTTAGATTAGAAAAATAACATTTCATTTGCAGAGGAGCACCTTAAGGCGTGGCTCTATTTTTTAATGTCCCCTCAGAAGGGACATACGAGCGATAAGGGTTAAAATATTGGCTACTATGCATTATATGCGATGCTTTAGAAGTAATGTCGAACACAACAAACAATAAAATATGTCAACAAGCATAACAGTGTCCTTAATAATTTTATTTACGGTGATTTCGTCCAACTGTTATTTAGTGCATAGATTATTTATTTTGCTTCCTCTACTCTTCCCCAAACATTTAAAAGTGAACTATGTATTTACATGGTAAGGAACAGAAAGCTTTGGGGAATCTAGTGCGGGCTGATTCGAATTCACAGATGTTACTAAACGCTTAATTTAACACTTCTTTTACGGCGGTAGCGACTGCTGGTGCAAATTTTAGGGGTGGCGAACATTAGTGTCTTTTAATATTTGAAGTGGGATGTGTATAGACCATTTTCCCTGGTATCTATACCACACTTGCCATAAACGACGGGACACTTTAGACACTAGACGTTTTGTCAAATATCCTTTAATTTTTTTTTTTTTTTTTTTTTTTTTTTTTAGAAGTGCTTTAAACACATTATTCCTCACATACTCGAACGAAATTTTTTTTTTTTTTTCGGAAGTAAAAGAGAACTAGTAACAATTTCAGGAAAAAAAGAATAGACTGCTTGAAATCACCCTGTAAAACGCAATGCTTGAAGTGCGTAGTAGGTGTAGCACATGATTATCAGGTTTCTTTTAATTGCACGTATTAAAATGAATAGGTTTGATTCTCCAAAAATTTGACATTTTCAAGTGCTTTAAATCCCCCTCCCCCTTTTGAAAAAAAACTCTTTTTTTGTAAGACAATTATCAATGAAAATTAAAGGGATTTCATTTTGACTTAGTATCTGGATATGCTTAACTATGCCAGGGAAGCTTTCCAGGAGAATGACATTTTCCTTATATTACGCACTAATGCACTCGTATCAACTCCCTTTTTCTTTCTTTTAAAATTTATCCTACAATAAATGACAGTTAAATTGCAGTTGTTGCTACAAATTATTGTCTATGACGATAAAAGTTTTTAAATTTACATACTTAACCGATAATTCTTATTAACGCCTACCGCCAGTACCGACTGCTACTACTTCATACGTTTCAACATTCAAATTACGCGAGATTTTTCAATCTCTTATCCAGAGCAAAAAATATCTGTCACCACAGAAAATCTACCTGTGTTTTATTTTATATATGTATAGTTTAAAGGTATTTTTCCGGTGCCAATTTCTTTAGCGAATCCATTAATATGCGTTTGCTATTACTATTTGGAATGTTTTTCTAAATTTCTTTGTGCACGATGTTACCTGAAACATTAGTGTAAAAATATTTAAATATATGTAACACACCTTTTTTTAATTCACATTTTTATAATTTATTAGTTCGTTTATTGACGGCGATTTTCCAGTACATATAACAGAATATTCTATGAAAATAGTTTCTTACACGAGAGCAGTGGCGGATCCAGAACTTAACTTTGGAGGGGGGAGGGGGCTAAGATTTTTTAAGATGTTATTCAGATTCATGAAAAGTTTACAACTGTAATATTCAATTGTGAATGTCAGTACTTTTGGGGGGGTCTTCAGCCCCCTAGCCCCACCCCCCTCCCTTAGATCCGCCACTGCACGAGAGAGTATTATTTTGGAAATGACTTAAGGATTACTAGTACTAATAACAGTTTGGAAATAGAAATCGTATTTTTACGTTTTCTGAGGTCTGTCATTAAAGCACGAGTTACATTAAAAAAAAAAAAAAAAAAAAAAAAATCCCCCTTTCCCCTCCCGTGAAAAACGAATTCCTCCTACTTTAACACACTGTTATTGGAGTATTTTTCTAACTTCAAAATAAAACATTAAAAAGACTAAAACTAAATTTTTGGGAAACAGGAACAAATGTAAATTCTATAAGTATTCAAAAACGGACTTAAAAAAAAAAATGTTTTAGATAAAAAGTGATTGTTGAATCAAATTTCCAACGTAAAATATACGGCCTTCGGCTGACGGAGGCGATAGGTAAAAAGTGTCAAACCACTACAACCCTCATGCCTAAACAAGGACTCGATCCCGGCATCTGGCAATAAAAGAGCTTTCTGATTGAGAGTAATAAGCTCAGATCAAGCTCGTTTATGGCGTTTTCTTTTTTTCCGCGAAATTTTTGTTAGCATTTAGTGTACGAGTGAACATACTGAACATCAAATAATGTTAAGCGTAATTTATTGTGCGGAGAATTTAAGGTAATTTCAATGTAGGAAATATCACGAATACGCTGGATTTTCTTTAGATTAGTACCCCAGTGGCAGAAACGCCGTGACACGACGCATAGTCGCGGACACAGAAAAACGGCTTGCAGACAGTTTTTGTCTGCACTAATAAAAAAAATTAGTCCGCAACTTTCGGACACTCTTTTTCTGTACTAATAAAAAAAAATTGTCCGCAACTTTCAGACAGTTTTTGTCTGTAGTCATAAAAAGTTGTCTGCAATTTACGGCCATTTTTCGCACACGATAATGCGCTACCGATGTATGACGTCTTAGACGCTCTCTGATAGGAACTCTAGAGCCCGCTATAGGTGCCTTGATAGAAACGCACAAAACAGTGCTTAACAAGGGCGACCTAGGAGCCTAGTTTAACCTTGATAGGCAGCGTTATGCGTGTATTTTTTTCTCTTGTTACCGAGATTCAACGGTACCGTAAAAAAGTGCTAATTTTATTTAAAACTGCTCCAAAACTTCTCCACTTCAAAATTCACTTATAAAAATTTCTGTATCAAAACTAAAATTAATACTTTTATTATTTATAATGTGTTGTGTCAAACATTGCTATAAAATATTTAATTGAATGAGTTAATCTTATTATTTTATAATTGTTTATATTATATTGTTCTGTAGTAAAATTGTATTGTGTATTGTTGCACGAGATCCCCACTGTTGTTAAGCCCCCCCCCCTCCCCCAGATTGCTGCTATCATCTTTCAGGCTTTTTGAGTGTAAACCATTTTCACCTCTGACTACATGCAAATTTCGCAGACAGATTATGAAATTTTAAAAACCTATCGCAGACATCTACAAATTTTTCTGTCACTGGGATTAGTACGGATCTATATAAATAAATATACTGCCTAATCTTTTTGGAATAATCAGTGCGATATTTGTCTCTCTTTTCTAAAACTTTGCGTTTTCCTTTGACAGCTATTAAAACCACTCACGCTGTTTTCAGTCAGAAGTGTCAGAACAAATTTATTAAAATTTGCTGTTACAAAAGTTAAAAAATTACGAATTTTATGAAATTTCGTCGTGGACAGCAGCATTTAACACAGAGGGCCCCATGCAACCTGAGGTCTACGTGTTGGCTCTGAACATCTCCATGATTTAGAATGCAGTTGAAATAATGTCAAACTAAATTACAATTAATGTGTTTTCTCTTTCAGTTTGCTTAAAATATATAGAGATTTATTTATTTGTTAAGAAATAATCAGTGATATAATCCCCCCCCCCATATATTAAATTTGAGGAGTAGTCTCATATGTTAATATATACAGTAATTATGTCACAGTGATGTAAGGTAATGAAAATATGTTCATTTCCAGGAATGCCCAAGATTTTTTAATTTATAATTAACAAATTTGTTATCTTTCCCCCCTCCCCCCCCCCTACCCACCCAATTTTTTTTTTTTTTTTTTTTAGAAAAAATTATGAATGCTTTTTAAAAGTAAACGGTTAAAATATATCTATGGAGAAGACAATGACGTAATAATAGTAGTAATAATAATAATAATAATAATAATGATTTTAAAAAAAAACTTTAGAGCTGCAATGACGTCAATTTTACCCTGCAAGTTTAATTTTTCACAAAGGTTTATCGATAAGTTTTTATCACAAAGTTTTATCAAAATATCTATTCCAATGAATTTTTATATTTACAGGATTCAGAATCTATACATTCAATGAAATAAAAAAAATATTATTATTTCACAAATTACTTTTAATATTACGGCAAGGTAGTACACAATACTAAAAAAAAAAAAAAAAGACAATCAAAACTTTACACAACCGACTTCAAATACTAAAAATAATTTGGCAGGCTGTTTGACAGAAGGCGTTTCCTTATTTTTCCCAGGCTTCTTCTGGAGGGACACAGATGCTGCGAGGAAGTCCATATTCTCGAGCAATCGATTTTCTGTTCTTCTGATCTACTAAATAAACCTAAATGGCTTTAAGTAGCGCTTTAAAATCCATTTATTTGGATCAGTTGACTTTTTAGGGGTTGGAATGGCTGAAAATGCCTAAAAATATAAAAAAACACTTATAAAATATTTTATGTTGACATAGACGATCGTAGTTGACAATTCGTCAGTCAAACTCACCCTTTAAATGAAAAATTAAGTGTGCCCACAACGAAGAATGGCAGCCACTTTTATAATGACAGAAAAAGCAATTTTCGTACCACATTTCGTCTGAATTCGATATTGCAACACAAAATATAATGAATATACTGCAAGAATATACATTATATTATACTTTCCAACATCCAATTAATATCCTGTAATTTTGTTAGTTCTGCTTCTTTTTTTTCACACCAATAAATTTGTAGAGATATATTCTCTAAATGCAATTGAGATTAAATAAGAAAAAAAAATATTTAAAAAAAATACTGGTATGATAAAAGGGCGGGACTAACAACACTACGGAATATTAATTAGGATGTTGGCAAGTATGTATGCATTACAGAATACTTGCCAACATCCTAATTAATATTCCGTAGTATTGTTTGTTACGTCCTTTTTTTCACACCAGAAAAATTTTAGAGTAATATTCTGCAAGTCTAATTACAATTTCATAAGAAGAAAAATACTCTTAAATGATACTGGTATGAAAAAGAAGGTGGGGCAACAATACTACGGAATATTAATTAGTATGTTGGCAAGTATGCATTGCACTTACATTTTTGAGTTAATTCACTTCGATTAATCGCATTCTGAAACTATTATCAAATAACTTTTGTGTTGCCTTTTTTCAGATTTTTTTTTTTTTTCAAAGCTTACACTTACTAAGCAAAAGCGTTTCTTCATTTCAGTGTTAACTGCGTACAGTCGCAATACAAGTTTGACAGTATTCAAATCTACCATATTTGCTTTCTGTTAAAAGATATGATCAAGTGCCCATAACCAGTGAATGCCCATAACAGGAGACATTCCCCTATATTTGAACATATTTTGTGTTTATAGGTCGAAAGCTAAGCAGTAATTATGCTATTACATTCAATCTAATAGATACTCATTAAAAATAAAAGCCGAAGTCTGATGCCATTACCAACAGGTCCTACAAGTTTTTCTATGAGAAATAAGGCAGAAATAATTAGCATTTGAATATTTTATAAAAATTATTAAAATATAATAAAATGGGTAAATAAATAAAGTAATATATATATATATATATATATATATATATATATATTAATTTTTGAAAAACGTTCAAAGATAAGATTTTTTTTTTTTAAAGACAAGTGATGTTGATGGAATCTACAAAATAATATAATGAATGTGTAGTTATGGAGTGAAAATAATGGCCGTCTAATTTTCAATATATATAAATCTAGAAACAAGTGATCACAGATACTGCGTTGCATACGATTTCATGATGCTGATTTCAGACCTCAAAAGAAATTTTGAGATAAAATTTCACCATCTAGAAACACACACATTTGTCGTAGTTTGGAAATTTACGAGATTCATATATTTCTTACCCAAATGTTACAACATTTGAGCAGTTAGTGACATTTGGAGAGAGATGTTAATTTCGTCAATGTATTCCTCTAAACAAGGAAAGTTAAAAAATCTAGGCTGCCTGTAATATAAATGCTTTAACGTTTCTAATATGCAAGTGCATACAAGAGAACGAAAAATGTACCTAGGAAAGAGAAATGTTGAAAAAGAATAAATTCAGATATCGAGAAATGAAAAAAACCCTGAAGTGACTCCACTCGACTTTCCGAACATTGAGTAATTAACAGTTTTGTAGATAAAGTAAAGAAAGAGGAGTTGTTAAACAAACAAAAGAGAGAAAACCCTAATAGAGTGTTTGAGTATTTTTCTCCATATATTACACGAAGTTTTATTTAAGCAACTGAACTTTGAGCCCATAGATCATAATGATAAAGAATCTTTCGTTGTGTCCCTGAAAAAAACTATAAATGCTAGATTCACCAAAGTGCTTATAGTTAGTGCAACAGTGATTTAAAATATTCATATAAATTTTCAGCGCAATTGAATAAGGCGTTTAGGTGCTTTCGCACTTTTAAAAATTTGGTCCCATAGGCCATAATGATACAGAATTTTTCTTTGTGTCCCTGTAAAAAAACTGCAAGTGCTAGATTCACCAAAATCTATACAGTTGGTGCAACTGTGACCTATAACATATGTACGAATTTTTTGCTCAGATAAATAAGGGGTTTAGACGCTATCGCACTTTTAAAATTTGGCTCTATAGGCCATAATGATAAAGAATTTTTGCTGGTGTCCCTGGAAAAAAACTATAAGTGCTAAATTCACCAAAACCTATAGGGTTCGTACTATGGTGACTTACAATATACGTACCAACATTCAGCTTATTCGAACAAAGCGTTAAGATGCTAGCGTATTCACTCACAGACATACACACACACACATACACACACACATACACACACACATACACACACACACACATACATACATCATCGTAAAGATATTGAAAACGGACTCAGGGGACCTCGAAACGTATAGAAACATCAAAATCTCAAATTGACATGATTACAATACTTTCCTCACTATAGTGTTCGGAAAGAAAAAATATGTAAGAAATGTCACTGCAGATATCTTTTTTAAAAAAAATTAAGTCTTACAAAAGACTGATAATTTTGAAAATTTTAATTACTTTAGATTTACAGTGACCGGAAAGGAAGATTTACTAACGGAAATGAAGAATATTTATAATTTTTTAGATTTAAAAATCAACAGCAGTTTTTTTATTTTATTGCACAGATAAAAGAAAGTTGTGACCTTATAGCATACTTGCCAACCATCTCATTATGAAGCGTAAAAATTTTAGTACCCGCCTTTTTTTTTTTTTTTTTTTTTTTTTTTTCTTCACACCAGTCACATTTTAGAGTAATTTTATTCTTATTTAATCGTAACAACATTTGGAGAGAATTATTCTAAGAATAAAGTGGTGTAGAAAAGGGGGTATTTTTTTCAAATGGCATTAACAATTTTACGCGCATTAATGAGATGGTTGTCAGGTATGTTATTATGTTTTTTCCCACGGAAAATGAAATCATTGAAATAGCATTACCAATTATAATAAAAGATCACAACAGCTCGAAATCAGTATCAATATAATGGACAAAATAACGCATATACATTAAAAAATATTCAGAAGATTTCCAATATCTTTCTTTAATAATAATCTGCATAAGAATGCCTTGAATAATTTAGTTGTTTGATTATACTTGAAATTTTATTGGAAACAAAAATGCAATTATAAACGTCGACTATTTCTTTTGAAGCAAAGTAAATGTTTAGTTCGGAAAAATCCTGTGAAATGTTCCGATACTTTAAATTCAGTGACAGGTAGGGCATTGTAGTGGGATTACTAAAAGCAAAAAGTGTGGGAGTTACATTCTTGTGTAAGATAATAAGATAGAACATGTTGTGACATTTCTGTAAAAAAACTCAGTTTTTATTTGTAAAATTCATTCATTCCTGCACTTTGTCAAAAATGTATATAACGTCTAATTAATTATGACTTAAGTAATAATTTTGTTACAAATTTTAAAATCTAAAACTCTGATAAATGCGCAATGTGCAGGGGAATTAGTGTCTCTGAAATTGCAATCAAAACTTTTTAATAGTGATATTATTATTAGTTTCCTAGTAAATTTTAGCAATTAAACATAACCAAAAACACAATTCGTAATTACTGGTGGGATGTAAAATAAAAAAAACCCGGAACAGAAACATCCCGGAATATGTGCATTTAATTCCATCCCCCTTTTGCATTTAAATTTTTAATAATTACATTACAGTACGCTGAATATGTTACATTTTTAATTATATCTTATATTTTTAAACATAATACAGGTATGGAACACTGGCGCAGAATTTATACCGTTATTTGTTTAGGAAATTTCCCTATCCATAATATCGTTGATTTAAGAGGTAGAGATTTTTTTCTCATTGATAGTCTCGTGAGTTCTGCGCCCGTGTTCCATCCCTGCATAATATTACATACTTGCCAATATCCATATTTTTACAATTAAATATACAATGGGTGCAAATACTGTGATTAGAAAGAATATAATAATAATGTTTCTCCATTTGTAATATAAATTTAAATACAGAAAATTACGTTCTGTATTCTTCGTTCCTTGGGAGAACAACGCCCACAGGTGGACTTTGCCGTAAAAAAGACAAAAACATGCGATCGCGAAAGTGTTAATATTCAGTAGTATTGTTAGCCCCGCCCTTCCCCCCCACACACACGCACACCAGTATTTTTTAGGGTATTTTTGTTCTTATTTAATCGTAATTGCATTTAGAGTATATATCTCTACAATTTTACCGGTGCGAATAAAAGGGCGGGATTAACAAAACTATGGAATATTAATTAGGATGTTGCCAACTATGATATTATCAACAGAAATGAAAAAATAAGATGGGATTCTATACGAAGTTCCAAAAAGCAAATTTTCTGTAATTAATTTTCCATGCCTAAAATAATCTTTAAAATTTAAATATATAATTTTTTTTTAGTTTAGAGTGATTAAATTAACCGTATATAGAGCTTTTTAACATAAATGTAGAAAAACAATGTAAAAACCGTATTGGGGTCAAATTTGACCCCATTGGTATTCTGCGTAACAAATAAATTCTGGTAGCAGGAGAATTAAAGTAGATGGGGCTCATTTTTTCAAAAAAAAAAAAAATATATATCTGTATCTATTTAACTCACGCTTTCATGAGAGACAGCAGAAAACGTAAAAGTACGGTTTCCGCTTGCAAATTTTTATTAGTACTAATAATCTAATCCCTCAGTCATTTCCAAAATCATACTCTCTCGGGAAAGAAACTATCTTCATGGACTTTTCTGTTATACTAGAAATTCACTGTCAAAAACCGAATTAATAAATTATAAAAATACGAGTTTAGAAAAGTGTGTTGGATATATTTAAATATTTTAACACTACTGTTTCAGATAACATCATGCACAATGAAATTTAGAAAAACGTTCCAAATAGTAAAAGGAAACGGCTACCATATTCACAATTCATTAAAAAGAAATTCCACCGGAAACATTTCTTTAAACTATATATATGTAATATAAAACAAAGTTTACCATGGTGTTAGATAAATTGCTTGTAAATTGTTCTAGATAAGAAATTGAAAAATTTCTTGTAGTGATAATGTTATGACCCCGGAGTTGTTAAAAGCACTATGTGGCAAAATTGAGAATTTTGGGATGGTAGTAGGTTGAACATGTATATCTTTTATGGCTACAGGCAATAATATGTACAAAAAATTGCAATTTAACTGCCATTTGTTGTAGAATAAATTTTGAAAGAAAGAAAAGGGAGTAGACACGAGTGCAACTTATAGTGTAATGTCAGAAAAATGTCATAGTTCTGGAAGACAAAAATGACATTTAATAACAGGAGACTTGGCGTTGGAATATTAAAACACGAATAAACGACTACGTCAGAAATGCCAAAGAAAAATATTGGAAATGCATACAGCTGTTTCGGCAGCTTTAAGCGTGCCGTCTTCAGTGTAAAAAGGATTCTGAATCTGCAGAAGTGTTCGTATATATAGGAGAGGGGCCAAATTTAGTTCAACCAATAGAATTACGGGAAAGGTGGGGAGAGTGGCCAATAGGAATTTATTAAAGTTAGCTGTGTAAACAGTAGAAAAATTAAGAAAATGTGGACTGAATATAAAATTTCCAACAGTCAGACAAATAGGGAATAGCGAAATCACAATTTACAAAGTTTTTAAAATTTTTATAAATACAGGGATGGAACACGGGCGCAGTATTCATACCGGAATCTGTTGAAGAAATTTATCTACCTACAATATCGTTGATTTAAGAGGTAGAAAATTTTCTTACATTGATAGTGGTATGAATTCTGCGCCCGTGTTCCATCCCTGTAAATATGAAAAGCTTCAAAGAAATCGAGTTCATGAATGGATTTAGGTCTGCAAATTATTTTATCTGAATTAAATTTAAAATTATGATTTTCCTCCCAGCAATGTTTAGAAATAGCCGATTTATTGGTTTCTTGTTTGCGGACGTAATTCATATGTTCTTTTAGACGAAATTTAAGACTGCGTTTAGTTTGGCCAATATATGATAAACCACACTGACAGCAAATACTATAAATACCCCAAGAATTATGCGTATGAATGGGATCTTTTAACTGAGAAAAGGTGAGTTTATTGAAAGGCGAAAATATTATTTTAAAATCATATTGTTTGAGAATTTTAGCTATGGTTTGACTGGATTTAGGAAAATAGGGTGAAACAATACTGATATTAGAAGAGACTGACTTAGTAGACGAAACAACTCCCTCGTATTTCGTCTACTAAGTCAGTCTCTTCTAAAATTCAGGCTTGAAAAAGTGCTTTTTTGTGTCCTACCAACATTCAAGTAATAATCGAAGAGGCTTTTAATAGAGAAGTGTAGAATTTGTATAGCAAAATTTAAGTATTAAACACAGTTTAAATTAAAAATTACAAGCTAAAACAATTTTTTTTTTTTTTTTTTTTTTTTAACTAAGAATTTTCAGTGGGCTTAATAAAGACCCCTTATTAATTCAGAAATGATGTTAAGTTAATGAATTTTATCTGGTATATAAAAAAATTCTTAGAAACAAAATTACTGCAAAAATTGATTTAAAATTAAAACTAATATTAATGACTTATTACAAAACATTTTAGCAAATAATGTAAACTTGAATAATTGAAGTGAAGTATGATTTTCTGAACGACTTCCAGTAAAAGGAGACTTCTTTAATGAGCCATTTTTTCCAGAATCGTGAGTGGCTTTCTTACGCAGATGTCACCGTATTTCTTTTTTTAACACTTTCCAACAAAATTGAAAAGTGATTATGAGTTCAGTTTGTCTGTCTTTCCGTACTTTAACTCCCCTAAATATTCATGGAATTCTTTGAAACTGATATATGTTTTTCAAGTTTACTACGGTATGTTCCCTATTGAGAATTAGGCAAATACTGCCACTGGTTTGTTTACATGGGCACCAGAAAAAATTTCAAAGCATTGCGTCCTATGAGCTCTATGCGACCGTGAGATATTTCTATAAATCATATTTTAACACATTTATTTCGCGCAAATCGTAATGAAATTGACATTAACAGTACATATTCACCAGAGAAATCTTTCTATAAAATGTTGTACGATTAGCATAAGATTTACAGAGCCATAAAAAAATATTTAATTACGATAATGGCTATTATATTGAAAATTGCTAGAATTGTATTTTCGTTTGCATTCAACTTTTTTAACACTTTCTAATGGAGTTTAAGAGGGATTATTATATGAATTACTCTATATATCTGTCTTTCTGTCCGTCTGGCCGTAAGCTCTCTAACTTTCGTAAATATTCATACAATTTCTTGAAACTGAAGCTTACTATGAGATGTTCCCGATTTAAAATGGGATAAATACAGCTACTGGTACAAGGACACCCACATAAATTCCATAACATTGCGTTCAATGAGTGTTATTTCTATAAATCATATTTTAATATTTTTATTTTGTACAAATAATAATGACGTCTAACCCTAACTATGTACAAATTTTGTGGGTAATCATTGTTGGATATATATATTACACGGGATTGTCTTTTTTTAAAAAAAAAAAAAAAAAAAAAAAAAAAACCTGGCTATTACCGCTTTTCCTTCCCTCTTCCCCTCTCAAAGCACCTCAATTACATTTTATATTTTTAATTGCAGTTCCCGTTAGTATATTACATACAAGCATTCGCGTGAGTATTATTCAAATTTTTTTGCAAAATCTTTCAAAATTTTTCCATTTAGTAATTATAAATAAATTACACTGCGCTGGAAAAAAAAAAATCGAGCCCTGATACTGTTTCTGCTGATTCTTATGTAAAATAACCTCCTGAATCCGAATATGACCCCTATTTTCCAAATCACCGATCGTTTTCTCGGGATGCCATCCCCGCCACCTATTTTTAATCACTATTCGGTAATTTTTTGGCCATGAATTTGATTTGGGGGGTGTTAAAAGATTATTTTAATACTTAAAAAATAAATATATAAATAAATTATATAATAAATGATAATAATAATAGGTTAATAAAATTAATAAATGTAATTTCTAATTTCAGTGACGATTCTTTCCCTTATAATTCACCCTTGCTACAAATGTTCATGCTTCAGAATTTTTCACCTTTGTAGCCCCTCAGAAGATCTTTGACAGTTAAAATTATGCTCTCCTCCCTTCCAAATCAAATTCGGTAGACATAAAATTAATGAACAATAATAAAAATAGGGGATATTGCAACAATCTCTTAATACAGTCTAACGTATCTACGGAATGGACACTATCAGGATTATAAATTTTTCATTGATCTGGAATAACACCTTGAAAAATTCCCTTCCTCACCCCCCCCTCCCCCCCCAAAAAAAAAGGAAGTTATATTCTGGGTCCGCCACTACATTATCAAACAATTTCCTGTTTAATTAATTAATTAATTAATTTAATTGCAAATCTGTTAAAAATAGATTAAGAACCTTTGATTATTACCTCAAAGGAACATACATTTCTTAATTATTCTACTAACTGAAACATAATTAATTTATATGATTGAAATATTTTGAATTACGCCCTACGTCATCAATCTAATAGATGGAGTCAATATTCTCGCTATATCACAGAATATTTCTTGATAATACATATATGTATCCTGCCTTAATCATACTGCACGCGGAAAACACATTGATTTGTTTGGTACCCTCTAATTCACGACCCACGGTATTGAAAGCAAATGTCCGTGAATAAATTCAGGAATTTTTTATTTTTTTTTTCCCTAACTTTTTCATTTCAGCATAAGTTAACAAATTAGTTCTTATACTTTTGAGCGAAAGCACTATGGATGGTTTTGTTAGACGTCAGAAAGAAAACTAAATGTAAGAGAAGTGAGACAAGTGCCGCAATCTTTATTTCATATAAAATATTACACGATTCTATGCTATTATTATTGTATACTTGCGAACCATCTCATTATGAACCGTACAATTTTTAGTACCCGCCTTTTTTTTCACACCAATAATTTTTTAGAGTAATTTTAATGATATTTATTCGTAACAGCGTTTGGAGAGAGTAAGTCAAAGAATATGGTTGTGTTGGAAAAGGGGCGTTTTTACAGGGGGCGTTAACATTTGTACGGTTATTAATGAGATGGTTGGCAAGTATGTTATTATTATCGTTTTTTTATGTCTAGTCATGCCGCTTTATTGTTAATGCAATAAGAATAATAAAAAAAAAAGAGTGACAGGGATATACTTAATGTCAAATTTTTCCCGTAACATAGAAAGACAGATAGAGATATACAAAATAATTCCCGGTCACATATGATGAGCAGAGCTTCCAACCTAATCCCATATTTGCCAACAATATCATTATGAACCGTACAATTTTTAGTACCCGCACTTTTTTTTTCACACCAATAATTTTTTAGAGTAATTTTAGTCTTATTTATCGTAGCAACATTTGGAGAGAATTACTCTAATTATATAGTGGTGTAAGAAGAGGGGCGTTTTTCAGGGAGTGTTAACAATTGTACGGTTATTAATGAGCAAGCTCGGGCAAGTATGTAATCCCGAGAATTATTAGCACCGCCCCTTTTTTCACACCAATATATTTTAAGAGTGTTTTTCTTCTTAATTCATCGTAACTACTTTGGATGAGAATTATTTTAAAGATTAAGTGTTTGGGAAAAGGGGGTGGTACTAGCAACCCTCCAGATCATCTTGGCAGCTCTGTATGATGCCTTTTCGATGTGTTTTGCTTTTGGAGAGGCATGTTCTAAACCAGCGGTCGCTAGCCTTTTTGGATTCACGGACCACCAAATTAAG
The DNA here is from genome assembly GCA_963930645.1 of Salticus scenicus. Taxonomy (NCBI): domain Eukaryota; kingdom Metazoa; phylum Arthropoda; class Arachnida; order Araneae; family Salticidae; genus Salticus; species Salticus scenicus. Next base: position 116,683,759 of record OZ005658.1, on the reverse strand, counting down.
ATTTTTAAATCGCGTGTTCCACTAATTATATTTCTACAATAAAAATCAGACGGTCCCCATTTTATAAATGTGAAATAAACCTATTTATTATAAAACATTATAAATGTGTATTTTAATACAAGAAAAGGTAAATTATCATAAGAACGATGCTTAAATGCTGTTTGATTTTAATAAAAGAATTATAGGAGAAGAATGTGAATACGTTTTGCATGTCGTACGAAACACAGAAAAAAAAAATTAATTAAAATGATAGATTGTTTTTTCAATAATACAGTAGGTAACAAAATTATTGAAATGCTAGCAATAATTCCTATTTAAAAAGTGTGCACCTAATACCGTTTTGTTAAGTAAATATTTGTCGAGTCATGATCTTAGTCTTTATGCTGTTTATAAAAAAGTAAGTTTGTAACAAAGTAACAAAGGTTAACTACCTTCCTTTCTAAGAGATGGCGTTATTTATCATTCCGGTAAAGCAACGTAAAACTTATTTAGCCGATTGCAGAATTCTGGTAGTATAACAAGGAGTTATTTAGTCAGTTGTTAAAATGAAATTCGTTTTGTCTTGCTGTTAAGTCTGATGATCTTTTAAATGTTCTATCGCAATATAACTGTGCACGAAATTGTTATAAGTTTTAAATTGTACATATGTAAATATTGTTTTATGTTTTGATGTTAATTAATAAATATGTTTGGAAAACAAAGAACTGTGGATTATAAGTTGATGGTAAAAATTAGAGATCAAACTTAATGAAAAATATAGATGTGTGCTTCAATAATTTTGCTGCCGAATGTATTTGAAACTGCATTTATTAAATTCAGTAGTATGTATATTATATTGTTTGATTATTAAAATCAAATAGAAAATTATGTTTTTCACAGATATTTTAAGCCTTTGAAGAATTCGAATATTCCAATAAATTTAGAACAATGACTAGCTAAATGCAAATCAGAAATTTAAAACGCCTGGTATTTACAATTGAAATTTTCATGATAAAAGATTATTCCATATTCCATTTATCCTCTCTCTCATCCAGAAAATTATGAAGTCCAATGTTGTGAGTATGAGTGACTAAAAAAATCCTGAAGTTAAAAATTAACATCAGTATAATTTCTAATAAAACATTACAAAACAAATAATTTCAAGATTATTTTGCGGACCACTGGTTGTCGACCACTGTTATAAACCACTCCTCCAAGCATTTTTCTGAACGATAAGGCGATGCTTTCATTTGTCCATAATTGTCAACATGCTAATTAACACTTTCGCGACTGCATGTTTTTGTCTTTTTCACAGTAAGGTCCGCCTGTGGGCGATATTCTCCTCAGTTACAATATTTCAGAACAAAATTTTCTGTATTCACATTCATATTACAAATGGATATACATTATAGTTATACTCTTTCTAATCAAAGCTTTTATATCCATAATATACTGATAGTACCAATATGAATATTGAGTATATTTTTAAGAAATAAATAACATACAAGTTACGAAAGAAACGCCCACTGATGGAGTTAGAGATTTTTAAATGACGTGAATCTAAGTCAGCGGTCGCGAAAGTGTTAATATTCCGTAATATTTTTAGCCCCACCATCTTTTTCACACCAGTATCTTTTTAAAGTATTTTTCTTCTTATCTAATCGTAACTGCATTTGGGAAATATTACTCTAAAATGTTACTGGTGCGGGGCGGGACTAACAACACTATGGAATATTAATTAGGATGTTGGCAAGTATGTTTGTCCCATATATCCATACAACATCTTATGCATATGAGATATTAAGTACACAGCCATTATCTAAAATTCCCCAAATAATAAATTACACGTATCTTCTTCTTCTTTTTTTTTCGTATGTTAACCCTTTCAGGGATGGAACACGGGCGCAGAATTCATACCACTCTCAATGTAAGAAAATTTTCTACTTCTTAAATCAACGATATTATAGGTAGAGAAATTTCTTAAACGGATTCCGGTATGAATTCTGCGCCCGTGTTCCATCCCTGCCCTTTCCTAAATTATAACATAAATTTTGTGGGGAAAAATTAATGGATGAGCTTTGATAAAAGCTTATTACTGTCTATCTCGTAACTTTTTTATGCCAAATACCAGGATCAGATTCTGATTTAGGCACAGGTATTCGTAGAGGTTAAGGACTCATTTTTCAAAAATTATGACTGAAAACTAACCTTGGAACTAAAACATGCAAAATATAAACTAAGAGCATTTTTCACATATTAAACACATTGCGTAAGTGTATATTCGCCGCAGACTTACAAGTATAGCGGGAGCTCTTTCGTGATTAACGCGGAGGCGGGGTTTACGGACAGAAATAGTAAAACACTCCAATAACAATGCGCTGAAGTAGGCGGTCTCGATTTTCAAAAGACATCTGTTTCTAATGACAGACCATAGCCTCCTTAACTAGATGCCTGTCGCGTGGCTCATAAACTTAGCAAGAGTTGAAACGGTAGACAGCGCCATCTGGTACAGATTACGCGACATTTTTATTCAACTGTCACCAATAATTTTAGGAAGTGATATATGATATATATATAATCGACGTTTCTCCGATTCTATTCGCCATTTATGTATATCATATCCAACTTTTAAAATACTTTGGTAGCTGTTGAATAAAAAAAGTCGCACAATATGTACCAGGTGGCGCTGTCTACTGCTTCAACTGTTGCCAAGCTTCCGAGCCACGCGACAGGCATCTAGTTTAGGAGGCTATGGACAGACACAAAGTTGGGCATTTGTCACAAATTTCATACCTCTATTCTTTTTTATTGGGGGGGATTTTTCTTAGTAAATCTTCGATTAAACAAGAATGGAATTTTTTTCTGAAATAGAGGTATATGTTCTACGCCAATTTTCCTTCCCTCCAAACTAGAAAAAACGTAAAAGGATTTTTCGAACATGCAGTGCATGAGAAGTCAAAATCTAATCCTTCAGTCAATTTCAGCGTACTATTCTCTCGTGAAAGAAACTATCTTCGCAGAACTTTTCTTATACCAGAAACTCACCGTTGGAAAAGTAGTAATAATAATAATAATAAATTATAAAAAAGCGAGTTCAAAGAAAAGTGTGTTACATAACTTTGAATATTTTTACACAAAATTTTCAGGTATTATCAGGCGCAATGAAATTTAGAAAAAAAGTTTAATAATAAGAGAAAACGGTTGTTGCCTAGTACTGAAATTAATGCACTTTCATATACTCCAAAGAAATAAGTATCGTAATACTGAAAACATAGGATGGGATATCTAATTAAAAATTCCTCTTTTTATCTCTAAGACAAAGTTTTTCCTGAAATTCATCAGGAATACCATGTTTTATATATCTCTAAAGCTTCAGAGTAATCTGTCCAAGGAAGCACCGTCTCAATACGGAACTCGTACACCAGAATTTTTTATTAATAATTTCCATCATATATGCACAGTAATTTATTGCGATTGAATGAGATAAAAATTATTGATGTAAAATGTACTGAAATGTGTTCCGCCCACTTAAACCCCTGAATCTGTCTTCTTTTGTCGAAATGTTCATAGCTGCCAACATCCTGATTAATAATCCGGAAAATTGTTAGTACTTGCCTTTTTTTTTTTTTTTTTTAGTACTCTTCTTCTTGTTTTATCGTAAATACATTTGAAGAGATTTACTCTAAATATTAAGTGGTGTGTAAAAATCGGCGAGAATTAACAATACTCCGGATTAGGTTGGCAGCTATGGATGTTTGACAACGCATCTAAAACCGAAAGTGTCTGTAAAGTCAGCGGTGCAAGAGTTTCAGCCTCAAGATTTAACAGATACCAGTACTTTTTATATCAATAATTTCTATCATATTCAGTCGCAATAAATTGTAGCCCAAATATGATAGAAATTGTTGCTAAGAAATACTGGTTCAAGAGTATCACTGGTTCAAGTTTTGCTGAGCATAAGGGTCCAAGAGTTTCTGTTTTTCGACGGAAACTCTTGGACACTTATGCTCAGCAAAACTTGAGATGATGCCAATAGAAAGCCAACTGGTAGCTGCCTATAGCAGTATAAAAATAATAATAACAATAACAATGAATGTGTAATTTGAAAATTAACGACTACCATAAGTACATATAGTAGTACAGCAAATAATATTTGTGTTTAAGCGTATAATTATTAAAACTACGGATAATATTTTTTAAGTTGACAACGAAAAGCTACGTACTTTAAATTTATCATAAGAAAAGGCTATGCTATTCCTTTTACGTGAAAGAGAGTAGATTAATTAGTTGTTTTTATTTTTAACTTAAAAAAGTCGCGCGTTTTAAAGAATACATAAATATAAATTTAAGCAAAGTCATTCGGTTGTAACTGGATGTATTTAAAATAAATAAATAAAATAAAAAATGCGATTTATTTTATATATAATTTCTATTTCGATATTATTTCTAATCGAATAATAACGTTAAACTTATTGTAGGGCGGACTTAGTTTGCTGTTTGAATGTATCAGTGATTCGGATGAATTTAATTATTTACACTAGAGATTGAAGAAATGTCTGTTAAATAGAGTTGTCTGGGATATGGAGTGTCTGATGTCGAAACTTTTTTTTTTTTTTTCAATAAACTGAATTATACGCATATTAAGTATATCACTTATGCATCTACATTCATATCAAACGAATTTCTGCTTATTATTACATATATATTCTCTTTAAACGTACTCTCATTTTGACCACACAGATTAAAACTAAAAAAAAAAAAAAAAGAAAGAAAGAAAGAAAGGAAAAAGAATAGTGGAGGGGAAAGAAGGAAAAGAATTTAAATAAAATCCGACCGACAATGACATGAATTCACTCAAACCGAACAGCAGAGGAGAAAAAAAATTAATAATATTAATAATAATAAAATACATACCTTTTAAGACTTATTTAAATATTTTAATGAAATTTCTCTATATCGTATGTGTAAATAAGGATATTTACAGTATTATTAGTTCAATCAGGTTAGGTTCACACGTAAAGTAACATTCATTTCAGTAAAATAATTAAACGAAGTTCAACGGTCATGTTAAAATTTGTACATTTAAAAAGAAACACATAATGAATTTATTTCAAATCATTGCAGGGATGGAACACGGGCGCAGAATTCATACCGGAATCCGTTTAAGAAATTTCTCTACTTATAATATCGTTGATTTAAGAAGTAGAAAATTTTCTTACATTGAGAGTGGTATGAATTCTGCGCCCGTGTTCCATCCCTGGCCATTGTAATATAGGAAAATCTTATCATTCGAGAATTATTCCTAAGGAAAGACGGATCAAATAAATATTTCCTGTATTGTATTAAAAATCTGTAATTTTTCATTACACATTCTCAGATCAAAAACCTCTGAAATAATATTAAAAAAAATAAAATAATAATAAAAATATAAATAGAAAACCGAATTAAATATCAAATAATTTACTCATATATATAATACATGTAATCTAAGACTTAGCACCCTTGTAGACAAATACATAGGTGCCAATTTGAATGTTTTTTCAACACCAGTATTTCTTTGTTAAAAAAAAAAAAAAAAAAAAAAAAACCTCATTATGATTAATCGAAGAAAACTGTTAAAAAGGTTATTAGAAATTTCTATATAAAAAAATTCTGGTAGCAAAAAATCGTACAAGTTGGCAGCTACGCAAGCATAGAGATCCAAATGGCAAAATGCGAGGGAATTTTAAATCGGCAGAAGAAGAAGATGAACCTCAGCGTCCTCTTTTATATTTATTCATACAGATTGCCAGTGATGTTCCGTCACTTGGTTCTATAAATTGTGGCCACAACGCAGCGACCATAGTGTTGGCCGAGTGCTGATAGCCTACCTAAAGCCAACTGTATTGCCACTTCTGGGCTGTCGGACTTCTTTCTGCCGACCTCAATCATTGTTGGAAGCCATAAACGGCTCACTGCTTGAGGCACATGTGGCAACATGTAACTAATTGCAGCTGCAGTATATCAGCTGTAGACCAAAACGTGACAAAAAAAATCAAAACTATTACACATTACTATAAAAGTACGATAAAGATTTTTGTGTGAAATTAGTGGTTGTAAAAAAAGCAGAAAATTTTCAAACTTTAGAGTGTCCTAAAAAAAGGGGGAGACTTCGGGACCTGCCTGGAATGAATAGAAAGTTGTAATGTCTGTAATCTATACAAAATCACACTTAGACGATATATCAGAGCTCGAATTCTCCACCCTTTTTTCAAGACACTTTCGAGGATGAGAAGTGTTTGCCTTTTTTGCTACCACTATTCTTATACAGTAATTTCTATTCTGTTTAATCACGACACATTACTATAAAAATATGATAAAAATTTTTTGTATGAAATTAATGGTAGTCAAAAAGGTAGGAATTTCTCAAGATTTAAAATGTCCTGAAAAAAGGGCGGAGACTTCGAACTTTGGATATATTGACTACATAGTCATTGCCTTTAAAAACCTCCGCACAATAAATTACACTTTTTGTGTTCTTTTTGCTTGTCGTGTTCATCCTTAGCCTTACCCTAATTATAACATAAATCTTGAGGGGGAAATAATCATGAACGAGATTATGTCAAAGCTTATTACTGTCCATCTGGTAACTTTCTGCAGCCAGATGCCGAGCCCGAGCAGTATTACCAGACTTCGCGACATTTTTTATTCACTAGTCACCAATAATTTTGAGAAGTGATATTTGATATACATAATCGACGATTCTTCGATTCGATTCGCCTTTTACGTATATCAAATACTACTTCTAAAAATTATTGGTGTCTATTGAACAAAAAAGTCGCGTAATCTAGCAATACTGAGCCCGACACGTTATATTTGGCATAGATGTTTTCAGCGGTTTGGGGATGCTCTACCTATCGTCACAATCAGCCAAACCCTATGTTATTCTATGGGGAAATTCGATTCGACAATTACTCATTATCTTTTTTTTTTTTTTTTTTTTTTTTTCGTTTTTACTTTTAAAAAATTCACAGATTTTACATCTGCTATTGCTTTTCAAAAAATATTTTTTTTATTTTTTCATGTTTTATATAGGAGGTAAAACATGCCAAAAATGAACTAAATGCATTTTTCGCATGTTAAACACATTGCATACGAGTATAGTATTTGTAACTCACAAAAGACAAGGCCATTTCAACCCTTGGCACCGTCAACAAAATTGGAATTACACAGAAAACTAGTTTCTCTCTGTTTAGCAGATACAAAAAGGATCTCTGATACCTAAGAAGTTCTGCCCACCTATACATACAAAAGAGAAAATTCGATAAAATAACGACAGAGCGCCTTTTTCTTTCTTTCATTCTTTCTTTTTTGTTAACTTATGTAATAAAAATTTATTTTTCCTTTAAATATATTTTTTAATAAAATGTATTTTCTTTTAACCCTTTGCGGCGCAAGACAATTTTAAACATTTAAATTATACTGCCACCGGAATTCATGAACTAAATTTAACTAAAAGAAATTTTAAATTTTGAGGTTTAAAAACCCGGCCTTTTCTGATGTTATAAACGTGAATTTTTGCTAAAATTTTTCCGGGATGAATTTTTGCAGCTGGATCCTAAATTTTGCGTCCTTGTGGCGAGGACACCGCGCGTTAAGGGGTTAAAAAATATAATACTTTTTCTTTTGAAAGTATAAACCATTTTTCCTTTAATGTTGTAAAATATGCAATATTTTTATTCAGTAAAATTAAGATTTTTTTTTTTTTTTTTTTTTTTAATTAAAAGCGAAATTGATTTTTAATAAAATAATTTTCTTTTAGCACTGTGTGAGAAGCTTAAGGAGATTCTCTACCTATCGTCTCCGAAAACGAAAGCCAATGTTATTTTATGGGAAAATTTGCCCAATTATAATTCATTAACTATTACATATTTTTAAATTCCGTTTTCACTTTCCGAAAATTCACAACTATTAAACAATTTATATATATAATAATACTTATATATAAAATATAATACTTTTTCTTTTGAAAGTATAAACCATTTTTCCTTTAATGTTGCAAAAAATGCAATATTTTTATTCAGTAAAATTAAGATTTTATTTTTATTTACTTTTTTTTTTTTTATTAAAAACAAAATTGATTTTTAATAAAATAATTTTCTTTTAGCACTGTGTGAGAAACTTAAGGAGACTCCCTACCTATTGTCTTCGAAAACGAAAGCCAATGTTATTCTATGGGAAATTTTGGCCCATTATAATTCATTAACTAATACATATTTTTAAATTCCGTTTTCACTTTCCGAAAATTCACAACTATTAAACAATTTATCAATTTCTAAAAATTGATTTTTTTTATTTTTAAGATTTTATTTTTAAACTTAAAAATGAAAAATTTCACATTGTGAAAATTCGCATTTTACAACCTCAAAATAAAATATTAAAATTAAAAAATAATAATAATGTTTAGAAAGCGATAAATTGTTTGATAGTTGTGAAGTTTCTGAATGTGAAAACGGAATTTCAAAATATAATATATTAGTTTATAAGTTGTAATGGGGCGAAATTCTCCATAGAATAACATTGGCTCTGGCTTCTGGGGATGATAAGTGGAGTATATAAAAGACTCTTAAATATATTATGAGCCTTTAAGTGTAAATAATTATAAGTAGTATAATAGTGTGGATTTTAAGAAATATAAAGTAAATAATTAATTATATTTCAGAGTCATTTTCACTTAATGACAAATATATCTAATTTCTGTTTCTCTAAATTTTTAAAGAAAATTATTTAAGGTACTGCGAATAAAAAAAAAAAAAAAAGAAAAGAAAAGAAAGCTTAAACTCTTGCAGTATCCCTCATTTGTGCACGGCGGTTAGTGGCAGTGCTTCGGAATGGATTATAAATGTTACCAGGTATGATTTTTTTTTTTTTTTAAGACCTCCACGGAGGGTACTCCACCCATAGGCCTAATACTCTAGAGTAGTCATCGGCCTCGATCCACACAACCATCTAACCAAACCTCAGTTGTGTAATTTAATACCTGCCAACATCTTAATTAAAATTGTTAATGTGTACCAGAGTTCCCAACTTTTATAATTTATTCACGAGCATTTTTAGCCCCGCTTTTTTTTCCGCAACAGAAATTTTGTAGATTATTTCTCTTTAATATGTGACGATGATTAAATAAGAAGAAAATCATTTTTCGAAATTTCCGGCATGAAAAGGAGGCGGGGCCAAAAATGCTCATGAATTTATTATAAAAGTTGGGAACTCTGCTGTGTACTGCTTCTTTTTCCACACTACATAATACTTACGAATTTTTTCTCCAAATGTAATTATGATTAAATAAGAAGAAAAATGCTGTAAAAAAAAAAAAAAAAAAAAGACTGGTGTGATTAAAAAAAGGCGGGACTAAAAATTTGTACGGAATATTAATTAGAATGCTGGCAGGTATGTAGTATCTAAACATGCTATAAAAACACCGAGAACCTATTTAGAAAGAGTTCCCAACTTTTATAATTTATTCACGAGCATTTTTAGCCCCGCTTTTTTTTTTTCCGCAACAGAAATTTTGTAGATTATTTCTCTTTAATATGTGACGATGATTAAATAAGAAGAAAATCATTTTTCGAAATTTCCGGCATGAAAAGGAGGCGGGGCCAAAAATGCTCATGAATTTATTATAAAAGTTGGGAACTCTGCTGTGTACTGCTTCTTTTTCCACACTACATAATACTTACGAATTTTTTCTCCAAATGTAATTATGATTAAATAAGAAGAAAAATGCTGTAAAAAAAAAAAAAAAAAAAAAAAAAGACTGGTGTGATAAAAAAAAGGCGGGACTAAAAATTTGTACGGAATATTAATTAGAATGCTGGCAGGTATGTAGTATCTAAACATGCTATAAAAACACCGAGAACCTATTTAGAAAGAGCAGGAAAAGCTCTACAAAGCCGCATCAATTGTATTAAAATATCTAGATTTAATGACGAGTAACGAGCATTGAAACTGTGAAAAAAATATAAAACAAATATTCGCCAAAATGTTTAATCGGCAATTTTGCAAAAATCATTCTTTCTACAATAGATAAAATTTATTAAATAGTGGCCCATTCCAATAGCTTTCAAATATGCTTATAATGAACCATATCAAATGACTAGTGCATTATGTTTGTTATACACTATTTGTTTTCCTATTTTCAAATATGGAAATTCCTCCCATCAAGCTTTGAAACTCCCCTTAGTATCTCTCCATTAGTAATTCATTTTTGATCATACTTATTTGCATTATTTACAGATTATTTATTACATAGGCAATAATTTAAGATTATCTGTATCATAATCATTGTTGTTAGATCTGGCGGATTTTTTATTAAGTAATCAGCTATAATCATTAATTTTAACGTTTGCCTAATCACATGGAAGATTAATAGTCTGTTATGTTTATCAAATATCCCTTCTCAAAATTATTGGTTATTACTAAATAGCAACACTGATCATAATATTATGTTATGAATTCATGCATTTTGATTAAAAAAAAAAAAAAAAAAAAAAGTTAATACAGAAATTATTCTAATTAAGCATAGGACAAATTTATCCTTCAAAATGCGTATAACACCCGTATAAAATGTGAAATTTTACAAAGCAATGAAAACAGAAAAGCGGGGATGAGATTCCTTATGTATACAAACTTTTATCCTATTAAAAATATCATGAAGTAGGTGTCTGTTTTTCCTTTTTGAATATTTATTTATTTATTTGTTCATTGCATTATAAGATGAAAACTCTTTATGCGGATGTTTTACACACAAGAACGTTAGATCACGCCCATCACAAATGCTCCAGCTCGTTCCTTCTTCTAATGAGCATGCGCGGGGACTTGCTCAAGTTCCGGCCAAAATCATGAAGGTCTAACTAAGATATTGATTCGCCGCCGGTGCTACCCTCTATTAGCGATTAATTTAACCAAACATTTTCAATTTCAGAAATTTTATTTTACTTTCCCTTTTAACCTTTTTTTTAATAATAAAAATCTCAGACTCAAAAGTTTTTTTTATTTTATATTAAATTTTATTTTCCACCAATTAAAAAAAAAGAAAGAAAGAAAGTAGGGTTTAGAAAAAGATTCAAATAAATATTTGAAAGTGCAGGAGGCTTTTCATTTATGAAAATACTCATAGATAATTAGAGAAAAAAAATCAACAATATTTTAAAAGTTTAATAAAATAACAACAGAATTATTGAGATATAATAATTCCAAATCAAGTTTAATGGTGTTTTATGATTGTGTTTATATTAATTTTTCACATCAAATACTTTGTATGAAAGCTTTAAACTGATACAAATGATGTAGAAAATTGATAAATTAAATTATGTATAATTTCCTATCCTTCGTATAATACTGCTTATTAATATTTCCAAATAATTTATAACATTAAGAAAAAATATATAAAATATTTCAGTTTTAAATTGCATTATATTATTATCAGTAAATTATAAAGAATGTAAATTTGAATTAATTTAAATACTATATATTCAACTCTAAATGTTATACTATATTATGCATAACACAGAAAAATTTCATAAACGATTTCTAACTATAGTTGAAGTATTCGCATCAATATTATATCAAAAATTTATTGGAGTACTTAAAAGTAGACATATTCAAAAACTAAGCAAATGAGACATGAATAAACTACTACGTCAGAAACGCCAAAGAAAAATTATTGAGGTGCATACAGCTGTTTCGGTAGCCTAAAGCGTACCGTCATCAGTGCAAAAAGAATTCTGAATCTGGAGAAGTGCTCATATATATAGGAGAGGGACCGGATTTAGTTCAACCAATAGGATTACGGAAGAGGTGGGGAGTGTGGCCAATAGGAATTAAGGAATTTGTAGCTGTGTAAACAGTAGAAAAATTAAAGAAATGTGGACTGAATGTAAAATTTCCAACAATCAGACAAATAGGGAACAGCGAAATCACAATTTACAAGGTTTTTAAAATTTTTATAAATATGAAAAGCTTCAAAGAAATCGAGTTCATGAATGGATTTAGGTCTGCAAATTATTTTAGCTGAATTAAATTTAAAATTATGATTTTCCTCCCAGCAATGTTTAGAAATAGCCGATTTATTGGTTTCTTGTTTGCGGACGTAATTCATATGTTCTTTTAGACGAAATTTAAGACTGCGTTTAGTTTGGCCAATATAAACGCAGTCTTAAATTTCGTCTAAAAGAACATATGAATTACGTCCGCAAACAAGAAACCAATAAATCGGCTATTTCTAAACATTGCTGGGAGGAAAATCATAATTTTAAATTTAATTCAGCTAAAATAATTTGCAGACCTAAATCCATTCATGAACTCGATTTCTTTGAAGCTTTTCATATTTATAAAAATTTTAAAAACCTTGTAAATTGTGATTTCGCTGTTCCCTATTTGTCTGATTGTTGGAAATTTTACATTCAGTCCACATTTCTTTAATTTTTCTACTGTTTACACAGCTACAAATTCCTTAATTCCTATTGGCCACACTCCCCACCTCTTCCGTAATCCTATTGGTTGAACTAAATCCGGTCCCTCTCCTATATATATGAGCACTTCAGATTCAGAATTCTTTTTGCACTGATGACGGTACGCTTTAGGCTACCGAAACAGCTGTATGCACCTCAATAATTTTTCTTTGGCGTTTCTGACGTAGTAGTTTATTCCTGTTTTAATATTCTAACGCCAAGTCTCCTGCTATTATAAGCAAATGAGAGTTAATGTTTATCACTAACAAACATTAAGAGGATCATTTAAACTGTTTATCCTCTTCCCTTCCTCCCTGTTTGAATCAGAATGTCATAAGACAATATAAAAAAGTTTTAACATATTTCATTAATTTCAATTTTATTTTCAGTGCTAACCTCATATATGATTTATAGTTAAAGAATTTGATCACCTTTGATAAATATTACTGTTTCGAATAAATTTCAAATTTTTATCATTTGATTATATTATTTATAATTTTTCATTTAAAAATATAGAAAATTCTTTTTTGGAGCCATAAACTGTAATAATTAGAATATATTAAACCCATACCTTAAAGTAAATTAATGCTTTTTGCTTATTTTACTTAATTATTTATTAAACAGTGGGAGGCATGACTATGACTAGAAAAGCTATAAAATAAAATAAAATGTTTTTACGACTTATATATGTAAAATATTCATAAATAAGACTGACATGAAATTGAATTTATATATAGCTAAAAGCTTCTAAATTAGATTTAATAATAATAATAATAATAATTGTAAATATTTGCAGCGGAGAAGATAAACAGCTTTACTGATCCTCTCCCTGTTTGTTATTGATAAAAATTAACTCTCATTTGTTCAGTTTTTAAGATACGTGCTTTTAAGTACTTTGTTAAATCAAATAAAATTCTTATTTAATATTAATGGAATATCTCAAATACTTGTTAGAAAAAATCATATGGAATTTTTCCATGTCATGCATAATATAGTATAATATTTTTAGTTGAATATATAGTATTTAAATTAATTTAAATTTACTTTCTTTATAATTTACTGATAATAATATAATGCAATTTAAAACTGAAATATTTTATATATTTTTTTTCTTATTGTTATAAATTAATTGGAAATATTAATAAGCAGTATTATACGAAGAATAAGAAATTATACTTAATTTAACTTAAAACCAATTTTCTACTTCATTTGTTTCTATTTAAAGCTTTCATTCAAAGCATTTGATGCGAAAAAGTAATATAAACACAATCATAAAGCACTATTAAACTTGATTTTGAATTATTATATCTCATACACTTCTGCTATTTTATTAAGCTTTTTAAAAAGTTGTTGATTTTTTATTTTATTTTTATTATTATCATTATCTATAAATATTTTCATAAATGAAGAGCCTCCTAGACTTTCAAATATTTATTTGTATCTTTTTCTAAACCCTATTTATTATTATCATTTTTTTTTTTTTTTTTTTTTTAATTGGTGGAAAATAAAATTTGAAATAAAATAAAAGATTCTGAGTCTTAGATTTTTATTATTTTAAAAAAGGTTGAAAGGGAAAATAAAATAAAATTTCTGAAAGTGAAAATGTTTGATTAAATTATCGCTAATAGAGGGTAGCACTGGCTGCGAATAAATTTCTTAGACCTTCATGATTTTGGCCGGCAACTTGATTAAGTCCCCGCGCATGCTCATTAGAAGAAGGAACGAGCTGGAGCATTTGTGATGGGCGCGATTTAACGTCTTGTGTTTTACACAGTTTGAAAATTCTTCCTTCGTGTTTTATTACAATAATTTCTGTAATTTAACCTTTTTTTTTTTTTTTTTTTTTAAGTCAAAATACAAATGAATGCGTATAGTAATAATACAGATAAACATAAGTTTTGTGTATGTAACAACTAAACCATAAATTAATACTTATGAATAAGATCAAAAATGAATTATTAGTGGGATTGATAGTCACAGTTTCAAAACGTGATGGGAGGAGTCTCGCTTTTTGAAAAGGGAAAACGGATGATGTACAACGTACAACAAACACCTAAATTTTCCCGGCACAAGCAGAACATGAAGTCTCCGCCCTTTTTTCACATCTTTCTTGTTTAAACGCGACAATAAAAATATGATAAATGTTTCAGTACAAAAATAGTAGCAGCAAAGAAGACAGAAAATTCTCATCTCTGAAAGTGTCCAGAAAAAAGGGCGGAGACTTCGAGCTCTGGACTAGACAACCCATCATTGTATGCTTCTTCAAAAGATATCGAAACGGGCCATTTTTGTAGCTAGAACAGTTTTTGCAGAATTACCGATGACATATTTTGGTGGATAATTGTTTTGCATTTTTTTTTTTTCACTCTTTTGGCGCTTGTAACTCATCATTAAATAATATTATACTTACTAATTTACTAATTAATATTCCGTAAAATTATTAAAACCCATCCTCTTTTCCCCACTACTTTATTTTTAGAGAAATTTTCTTGAAGTGTAATTAGGATTAAATAAGAAGGAAAATACTCTTAAAAAAAACTGGCGTGAAAAAGGGACGTGCAATAACAGTTTTACGGAGTATTAATTAGTAAGTTGGCAGGTATGAATCATATTATTACACAGACAGTAATTTATGTTTACCTGTATCATAATATTCTGATATGAATTCATTTGTATTTTGATTTAATAATAATAATAATAATAATAAAATGAAGAATTAGTACATATTAGTGTATAACAAGCAAATATCTAAATTTCTCCGATACTGGACAATCGATGATACGGTTCATTATAAGCGTTTTCGAAAAATATCGGAATGGGCCATTTTTCCATAAATTTTACCTATTATAGCTAGAACAGTTTTATCGTAATTACTGATTAAATATTTTGGCGGATATTTGTTTTGCTGTCGGATTTTTCACTGTTTTAACGTTTTTAACTCTTCATTAATTCTAGATAACACAAATAATGTCATTTTCTAAGGTTTTTTATGCTCTTTCTAAATATTTGCTAAGTTTGGTGTAGCATGTTTAAAAACTTCGAAAATGATGAATATTGTAAGACTTTTTGCTTTTTCATTCTATTCGCAGTAATTTGAAAACGGGTTGAAATAGGACAGGGTTGATATACTGATTTGGTTTGTGCTCCATATGAGCTCTTCTATTCCCCCTCCCCTCCCGAGTTGGTCGGTGCAATAAGGATATATGTGTGTGTGTGATACATAACACCACAAATAGTATATATATATATATATATATATATATATATATATATATATATATAATATATATATATTATATCAGTAAATAGTTTAATTTATTAATATTCATTGTACTGATAAATAATCCTCGCATAAAATTGATTGTCTTCGTAATAAAATTAAAATTAATCAAAGTTTTTTAAAAATAAATTATATCAACAACGTAATTTTTATTTTTTTTTATTTTTTATTCGGGAGGAATTCAACTAAACTTCTTGTTTGCTTGATTTTCTACATTACTTAAATTAGATATGCTTCTACAAGCGTTTTTGCTTTACTTCATTATTTCTGCTGAAAATTTGCTTGTTACAATTGCAGGTTATAATCTGTGTTTATTATTATTATTATTTTCTTCATGGTAATATTTTAGATGCAGGTTGAGTTACCTTTTGGTATTTTGCATGATACCGCTTGCCAGAAAAAGAAACCTTGCATATTTCCGCTGAATGCTGAAAGGGGTAACTCCTGACGAAATTCCTCAACATTCTGAGCTATTTTATTTATTATTCATTCCATTATTTGAACCTCGATCCATAAATTTGCTATTCTCATTATTTTGGGTGTATTTTGTTCCAGCTAGCTCGATTTGCAACCTCTTTAATACAACCAATTAAACGTTCCTTCCTTTTAACCACACTCAATTGAAAGACCCCCCCTTTTTTACGTTATCAAAGGGTTTTGCAATCTTAAAGGAATTTAAGTAGGTAATATCATTCTTTTTTCAAATAATTTAAAATAATTAAAAACTTTCGAGTTCACTCATTACCAAGTTTTTAAAATGAATATATATATGATATAAAATTAAAATAAAAGTTTAATGATTAGAAACTACTACACGGTGTCCCTGATGAAGATCTCTGTGTTTTTGGGGAGTTTATTTAATTTCATTCATTTGTTAAATTATTCCTATATTCAAGTTTTGCATTTACTTTTGCAACAATTTTGCGCATTGGTTTGTAATTCCCCTGTTGGTTTTTCTAATCATTAAACTTTTATTTTAATTTTATATCATATACATTTAGTTTTAATAAAAGTTTCCTACATATATATATATATATACATAGACCTGCTAACTATGCTAGTTTATCCGTAATTGTATTAGGCCCCGCCTTTTTTTTCACACCAGTATAGTTGTAGAGCAATATTCAGCAATATGTTCTCATAATTGAATAAGAAGACGACTATTCCTCTACAACTATTCTGGTGTGAAAAAATGGCGGGCCTAATACATTCTCGATAGACTAGCATAGTTAGCAGGTCTAATATATTGCATACTTGCCAACCATCTCATTATCGTAACATTTAAAATACCCGCCTTTTTTTTTTTTTTTTCAAACCCGTATTTTTTTGGAGCAATTTTATTCTTATTTAATCCTAAGGGCATTTGGAGAAATTTACTCTAAAAATAAAGTGGTGTGAAAAAAAAGGGTAAATCGTAACAATGTTACGATTATTAATGAGATGGTTGGCAAGTATGATATTATATAAATATATATATATATTTGAATTTATTACGTATATATTTTGATTATCCGTATCTCATTTATATGACAACAGTATGTATATATACATACTTGCATTTGCCAACCATCTCCTTAATAACCGTACAATTGGTAACGCCCCCTGAAAAAATGCCCCTTTTCTCACACCACTATATTTTTAGAGTTATTCTCTAAATGTTGTTACGATTAAATAAGAATAAAATTACTCTAAAAAATTATTGGAGTGAAAAAAAAGGCAGGTACAAAAAATTTTACGGTTCATAATGAGATGTTTGGCAAGTATGCATATATCATAAAATTATGATTTAAAATTTTAATTTTTTCCCTGTACCATTGACAAAATTGCATCTTCTATTTTTTCTAAATCAGTGATTTATTTTTATAATTAGTAATACAGCATTTCTCAAAAATTTCTGTTTAAAATCATAATTTATTTAAAATTATTTTAATTAATAATCTATATATTTTCTTTTCTTTCTTTCTTTCTTTTTCTTTTTTATCTTTCATTTAATTATTATAAATAAATATATTTGCGCGATTTATTCCAATTAAATTTTAATAGTTCATTGTTCACACTTCATTTATATAAGAAATTTTAAAAAATCTATGTATTATAGCGATAAATTAAGAAAAAAACTGTGTTAAAAATTTTAAGTCAGAAATAAACTTAGTTTGTTTTTTCATTTGCAGCAAATTCTTCTTTTTTGGGTTGTAGATAGCCATCTTGATCGTGAAACTTTTCTTTCGGGAAAATGTATATGGAAAGTTTCGGTCAATTTCTATATAATTTTCATTCCAGAAATGCACAAAACATGTTTCAGGCATTTTTAATATGCTTAAATTCACAAAATGAAATTTTCTTTAAAATGAAATAAAATAAAATATTTTCTTCCGATTCCGATCTCTGTCTGACTTAAAAGCGGACAATACTTAATTTCGCCAACAGCCGTAGCGCATATATTATAGCCGTAGGATATACATACTACAACCTATGTACAGTCGGGGGGAAAAAAAAACGCAACACTCGCTGTAATTTCGTTATTAATTGACGCAGGAACATCTAATAGACATAATTCAACAGGAAATTAAAAGCACTTTCTGAATATGTCGTCAAATTTTGAATTAGGGGTCATCTACATATTGAAATGAGCGCCAACTTTGATTTTTGCAATAGGAATACCCAATTTTGACTTCATTTTCGAATTTCTGAGAGTCTGGCAGTGCGGAAAAGTATACTGTTTGTATACTTTATCTTTAGTATTTATAGAGTTATAATCAAAAATGTGTAAGTGGGTTATCTGTAAATGTAGAAAAATAAGATTAAGATCTTATAAGAAATAGACAAAATTTTAAAGTTTTACACCGGAAATCTTTCTGGAAAAAAATAATTATAAAAATTAATAAATTATTGCGTCTTTTCTAGTTCTTTAGTTATTCTGAATTCAATTTTTTAGATTTGTATATACTTCAGTGCTTTGTTAGATAATTTTAGGTCTATTTAAATACATTATACTTACGATTAGTCCATACAGTACTCTTTGAAAAAAATGCAATATTTTTCAAGTAAAAGTGTCTGTTATAGCTGTACTGATCACCAATAAAGCTTAAATTTTCTTTCGTAGGTGTATACCTCTTCTTAAGTGTATACCCAGCGTTCATATTTTGCAACAAAATATACTACGGATTTAAATATTTTGATTAGAAAGAATATAATTATATTTTTTTCCATTTGTAACATAATCGTGAATACAGAATTTTTTTTCTAAAATATTATATTTTGAGAGTATAATGTCCGTAGGCGGGTCTTACTGTCAAAAAGACAAAATCCTGCGGTCGCAAAAAGCAGGGATGGAACACGGGCGCAGAATTCATACCGGAATCCGTTTAAGAAATTTCTCTACCTATAATATCGTCGATTTAAGAAGTAGAAAATTTTCTTACATTGATAGTGGTATGAATTCTGCGCCCGTGTTCCATCCCTGCAAAAAGTGTTAAAATATATTTATAAAAGTTAAAGTATGTTTTTAAAATTGTATAAAGTTAAAATATATTAATAAAATTTTAAAGACTAAAGTGTCCTTAAAATAATATCCCTCCCCCCTATAAAGTAAATAAATAAAATAAAATAAAACAATATATGAAGCAAATGATTAAGCTTTTTTTTAACTATGATGGTAGTTAAGAAACGAGTTTACAAGTCTGTCTTGCATTCCAATTCAATTCGTTATTTATATTTGACAATTTCACATTAAACCAATTTTTCTATTTAAAACAGTAAACCCCGCCTATTTAGTTAATTTTTTTTTCTTCTAGTTTCCGTTTAAAAGATTCAAAATTTATCACCAATTAATCGATAAAGTAAATACCACTTGTGCGTATTTTTGTCAACATAAAATAAGGTGTTTAACACGAATACTCAATGTCACATTTACTTTTTTTTTTTTCTTTTTTTTTTTCTGTATTGTTTTGTTTTGAAGAACGATGAAGGTGGGGCTGGTCTTCTTTAGAAAACAGGAATTCTTGATGCTAACACTAATGTCTAAAAAATCATCGTTTTTGTTTCATTTCTTTGCATTTGACGTTGTTGTTATATAATTTAACCCGTAAATAAAAAATAAAAATATTTTGTTTAATTTTCTTTGTTATTTTTAAAGATTTGATTCGTTATCTCATGCAAAACTTTATAAGAGACGGCCCCCTAAACCACTCCAAAAGAAAGATTTTTTTTATATCTCGAAAACTAATAACTGAAATGAGTTGCAAATTTGCACACCCATATTTTTCAGGATTAGGATTTATTTTATGTAAAAATTAATATAGGTCATAATTCATAATTTTTATGAATATGAATTTATTAATATTTTTCAGAATTAAAAACATTTTTCAGAATCAAAAGTAATGATGGATTATGTTTGGGTTTCTTCACTGTATCTCGTATAAAAAAAAATTATATCGATCAAGTTACTTTTTGTGAAGATATTAATAAAAGTTTGAAATATGAATTTAACATTAGCACCTTCAAACATTGAATGCTTATAACTCTGTGAAAAAATAAGTAAAATATACAACCAATATACTTTTTCGCGTTGTCGCGATCCCAGGAATTCAAATATAAAATAAAAATGAGGCAAATTTGGTGCGCGTTTTAATATGTAGACGACCCCTAATTCAAAATTTCAGTTCATTTTCTGAAACTACTCACAATTCCCCGTCGAATGATACCTATTACATTTTTCCACATCGATTAGCAACGAAGTTACGTTGAGTGTTGCGTTTTTTTTTTTTTTTTTTTTTTTTTTTTCCCGACTGTACATATAGTATAGTATGCATAGGATATACATACTATATATACTATAAGATATACGATACTACAGGAAAATTCGTCTCCATAATTGCTTTTTTTTTTATTATTATTATTATTATTATTATTCCGTTTTCCCATTCACAA
Source organism: Salticus scenicus (assembly GCA_963930645.1). Taxonomy (NCBI): domain Eukaryota; kingdom Metazoa; phylum Arthropoda; class Arachnida; order Araneae; family Salticidae; genus Salticus; species Salticus scenicus. The sequence goes on along the minus strand of OZ005658.1, from coordinate 116,663,080 downwards.
AATTCAAAATCGTGAAATTAGTACTTATTTTCCAAGAATTCATTTTTTAAATTTGTAGTATTTCATTTTGCAACTAAAAGAATGGAAAAGAAAAAAGCACTTAGTGAAAATTCGCTTTTTAACTCAAAATTAAAATGTGAAAATAAAAAAAAATCATTTTTTCGAAAATGAGTGCTAATTTAATGGTTATGAATTTACTGAATGTGAAAACGGAATTAAAATACACACAGTGCGTTAATTACGTTTTGAGACTCGTCCCAGAGCGCAGGTTGTAAAGGCGCTGTGGGTGTAAATGCGCATGCGTTACAACGTCCACCGTCTGCTGTCACAGTGTCAACAAGTTGTGCGCATTTCGTTAAGTAGCTGAGAGAAGGCGAACGTTCATTGCAGAAGTGAACGTTTTTCATGTTGATATTTTAAGATGGAACAAAGAGCTGTAATTAAATTTAACGCAAAACTTGGTAAAAGTGCTTCGAAAACATGCCAACTCATGAAACAAGTTTACGGTGACTGTTGTTTAAGTAGATCAAATGTTTTTGTGTGGCACAAACGTTTTTTGGACGGAAGAGATACGTTAGATGATGATCAGCGTAGTGGAAGACCAATTTTATCTAGGACACCTGAAGTTATTGAGAAAGTACGAAATTTCATAACAAACGATCGCTGTGCGACACTGAGAATGATGAAAGACTCTTTAAACATAACAAAGAAACAATTCGAACGATCCTTCATGAAGATTTGGGCAAAACGAAAGTGTGTGCTAAAGTTTCACTCACTTTAACACCTGAACAAAAATCAATGAGAAGTGCACATTGCGGATATCAGCCGCTGAAAACGTTCCAGACTTCTTGATGTTCATTATTACAAGTGATGATACGGGGTGCTTCCAATATGATCCTGAAACAAAGCGACGAAATGCGGAATGGAAGTCACCAAACTCAGCGCAAGACAAATAGACAAGGAAAGTTCCATCAAAAATAAAAACAATGCTCCTTACATTCTTTAATAGTAAAGATATTATCCACAAAGAATTTGTTACAACTGGACAAACAATTACAGGTGAATACTACTTAGCTGTTTTAAGCATTCGATGGCCAGAATTCGTGGCATTCGTCCAGACTATCGGACTAAAAGCAGTTGATGTTTGTTATTCGACAATGCACCCAGTCACACATCCCCTATTGTCCGTCGATTTTTGGAAAAAAAATAATGTCTGTGTGTTGAACCCTCCACCGTTTTCACGAGATTTAGCACCGTGTGACTACTTCTTATTACCAAAACTTAAAATGAAGTTAAACAAATTTTATCTCCACTTAGCACTTTCGCGACTGCTGACGTAGATTCACGTCATTTGAAAATCTGTATTTCGGCCAGTAGCCGTTTCTCTCCCAATTTGTATATTTTTTATTTCTTAAGATTATACCCGATATTTATATTTGTGCTTTCATTACACTATGGATACAAATGCTTTGATCAGAAAGAGTATAATTATAATGTAGGGGAGCGTGGGGCTTGTTGTCAAAGGGGTAAAAAGTAACACGCAATTTACAAAATCGTTTGTAACATTTGTGATTAAATATTTTTATAACCATAATCCTTATGACGCGCTTTATAATGTAAATACAATCGGCGCTCCTCAAAAATGGCTAATGGGAGGTTCGGAACACGTGCTTCATTTTAGCTAGTTAGAGGGGAAAAAAATATTTCTTAAATTTTGATTAAAGGTGTGTGAATTTATACTTTAAAGAAATATTTATAGCTATTTATTTAGTTTGTGTGTTAAGTTATAAAATGCAGGTTTAATTTCTTGTATAAATCATTATACATTTTTATAAATAAACAAAATATCCAAAATCATACGATGGGGCAAGTTGTAATATGTTAGAGGAGTGGCTTGTGCAGAGGCCTACAGCCAGATCTCGAAGTCTCCGCCCATTTTCAGGAAACTTCATAAAATGAAATATTTTTGGCTTCTTTACAAATACTACGTTTATACAGAAATATTCTCTGTGTTTTTATATTACAGTGCCGTGATTATTTAATTTCGAATTATAATCACGATTTAATCCCCAATTAGAGAATATTGCATAAAAATAGTGGTAGAAAAAAAGCAGATATTTCTCATTAATGAGAGTGTCCTGAAAAAGGGGCGGAGAATACGAGACTCTGAGGCAGAAGAATGGGTATATGCTTAATTTGCAAAATGTAAGCACACGTTAAAGTCATGAGAGGGAACAAAATACCATTTGCTTGAATTAATTTCAATTCTGACTAAGATAGACTTCTATGTTGATTTTATCTTTATTTTACTGTAATCCATTTGATATAATTCATTGTTACTATACCAAGAAGGTTATAATTGAATTTTAGTTATTATTTGCCTTTTTTAATAAATTAATAAATGATTGATGACAAAAAACATTTTGAAATATTGTCGTTTTTATTGTTAGGGTCCCCTTTGCATCCGTTACAATTTGCCCCACGTGTGTTACAATTTGCCCCAAACCCGGGGCAAATTGTAACAGGCAAATAACTTTACAAAAATATTTTTTGTGCTAAAATTAGCAAAATTAACGAAAGTTTTTTTATGAATATGATAGACGACTATGTATGGCTATAGAAAACAGCAATTAGAAACAGGAAAACGTAAACACATTTCAAAATATACTTAATTTTCCAAAAACTGTTACAACCCGCCCCACGCTCCCCTATATTCATTTGTAATACAATAGCAGGGGTCGTACTCTCCGCCCTTTTTTCAGGACACTCTCGGAAGTAAGATATTTTCGCCTTTTTTGCCACCACCAATTTCATGCAGAAATACTTCTGGTATATTTATAGTAACGGGCAATGATTGTACAGGCTAGAGGTTATTTTATAAAAATAGTGGTAGCAATTAATTTTAAATTTTCGCCTTCATGAGCATGTCCTGAAAAAAGGGCGGAGAGTACGACCCCTGACAAAAATGAATACAGAAAATTTTCTTCTGAAATATTGTAACTTGGAAGAATAACGCCCACAAGCGTACCATACTGTCAAAAAAGCAAAAGTATGTGGTCGTGAAAGTGTTAAGGGCTGACTGACCAACTTTAAGTCGTGGCTATCGAAATTTTTGTTTGTCCCCGCCCTAATTTTTTCTGACATCAGAGGACAAAGCAAAGTTATCGACTTTTATAATTTATTCCAGAACACTGTTAGCTCCGCCTATTTTTCGTATCAGTAATTTTGAATGAGGATTTTCTTTTTATTTAATTGTTGTCTCATATTCAGAGATTCCAACATTTTAATTTACCCTGGAGTATTTTAACCTCCGCCTTTATTTCGCACCATTTTATTTTTTGAATAATTTTCTCCAATATATAACTATAATATAAGAAAAAATTAACCAAAGAAAAAAAAAGTGGTATGAAATATAGGCGGGGCTGAAAATATTCCGGGGTAAATTAAAATATGCTTTCACCCGTGAAGGCGGGCTTACTGTTCAGAATAGGGAATCTCTCCAATAACATCGCATTAAAGTATGCTGGATGCGCTTTTCAGAAAACTTTTGTTTACGAAACTCGCGCTTTAATTAAAAAGCTGCAAAAAAGGTTAAAGTACTTTTTTGTATTCAATGTTAATAGTCTTTCAGCCATACTGGTAATGTCAAAAAATAAACTTTTTTTTTTTTTTTTTTTTTTTTTTAAGTATGCTAGAAATATTTAAATATTTTTACACAAAAGGTTTAAGCCTCATTATGCAAAAGAAATTTGGAAAACATTCTAAATATTAAGAGAAAACGGCTGTTGCAGTAAATATAACTTTATGCACATATATATGCCAAACATATAAGGTTTAAATTTAAATGGTTCATTAAACATATTGGCACCGGAAAGATTTCCCTGAAATATATTTATGTCAAATAAAACAGACTACATATTGACACACTGAGATTCTGTCTTTTTCTTTAGTATTTCTTGATTAGAGGTTGCAAAATCTCTTAAATGCTGATGAAAGGAAAACGTAGTGTGCGTTGTTGAATAAAGCCTGTTAAATAATATCATGACCAGATTAATTTTCATAACAACTTATTCAAATGTATGACACAATTTCTTTTGAATTACCAACTGTAAAAAGCTCTTTCGGGATTTAAATTTAAGTTATTCGAGTCTTTTTAAATCATTAGTAAATATTTTAAGTTGTTTTTTCTTACTCTAGTTGCATAGCTGCCAACCATATCCGGAGGATTGTTAGTACCGCCCCTTTTTCCACACCACTTAATTTTTCGAGTAATTCACATCAAATGTATTTACGGTGAAATAGGAAGAAAAGTGTTCTAAAAAAGTCTTGTGTAGAAAAAGAGGCGGGTACTAACAATCCTCCGGATTAGGCTGGCAGCTGTATAATTAGATCGCAAAATTTTGAACCTTTTTATAATGCTCATTCCTAAAGTATGTAATTTTTTTACTGTAAAAAAATTTAAATTTCTGTTTTCTTTTCACCCCTAATTTTCAAAATATAAAATTGTTTCTCTGTTGTTCGTCAAATTTACATTTAATCGCAATGATCTCAAATAAGTATCTATTTTATTATTCATATGCGCAGGAGTCTTACTCTCCGCCTTTTATTCAGGACACTCTTAGAGATAGGAAATTCCTGCTTTTTTATTTCCACCACTAATTTCATTGAAAAATACTTCAGGTAACTCGACCCGAACCCGACAGATGAATTTTAAATCAACCAGAAACCCGACAAAAAAAAATTTCATCAACCCGAACCCGCAACAGAGAATTTTTTTGGACCGCATTCGGCCTGAACCAGCTTTCTTTGCACCCGAAATCCGACTTCTCTGACCCGAAGCCGACCCGAAACCCGAAAAATAAATCAACATTCCTTATTCATCTAAAAATCATGCAAAACAAGGTAAAATGATATAACATCATATAAAATAAAGTAAATTTTCGTTGTCACATAGTTGGTAAATTATAAAAAAAAACTAGTATGTTGTGGCCACCACAAAAATATCTTTTATATATATATTTCTGTCGTATATATATTTATATTATATATATTTATATTTATAAATAAAATATATATATTTTATATATTAAATTATTTATTTAATTCCTTTACAATACTCAGCAAATGAGAGAAAGATGAAAATACCAACAATGAATTTAATTAGATGTATTACGTATAAATTTATTGTCACAATTACCATTATATATTTCTATCCACCACAAGAGTTTCTTCTATATTTTTATATATTAATTCACTAAGTGCGAATAATTTATTAAAATCATTATTAAAAATATTTAACGTGATGAATGCAAATGATTTTCATCTTAGGGAAATATAACACTAAATATCCAAAGAGAAACAGATTTGTCGTCTATAAATAACATCTTTTGCATTTTTATAATGGTTACCTTAGATATCAAGTTTCGTACAGTTATATGGCATGGACGTTGAGATATAGCCATCCCGTTATCGATGAAATTTGCAGTATAGGAGCGCCACATATTGGACGATAAGCATCCAAACTGAGTCAGCCTAATGTCTCATAATGGCCTTCTCACATATCAAGTTTTGTTTGATGATACGCTATAGAACTTGATATATAGCTTTCCTTTAAATTGTGGAAATCGCTGTGTAGCAGCGCCACCTGTTGAGTGGTTTACACCAAAAGTTGACAGGCGCTAATCTATGTTAAAGTGCACCTACATACAAATTTATATACGATTCTGCGCAGTAGTTCCTGAGATATAGCCTTTTCTTAAATTTCATAAATTGCTGTATAGCAGTGCCACCTCTTGGCTGATAGGGGCATTCAAATTGAATCAGCATAATATCTCATATTGGTCTTCTCACATATCAAGTTTTGTTGGATTATACAAAACAGAACCTGAGCTATAGCCTCCCTTGAAATTGCAGAAATCACTTTATAGCAGCGCCACCTGTCGAACGGTTGACACGAAAAGTTGATAGGCACTAATTTAGGTCAAGGTGTATCTACATATAAATTTATATGTAATTCTGAACAGTAGTTCCGGAGATACAGTTGCCACAAAATTTTTGTCACACACACATGCACATACAGACGGACGGACGGACAGACAGACAGACATTTTCTAAAAGTGGTTAAGTCATGGTCTAGCCCTCTCAAAACTTGTAAATCCGTCGAAAACCAGAAGTCGAAATTTTTTAGGAATCCAATACTTTCTTCTATTTAACATAGAAGAAAGTAAAAAAAAATCTGGTGTGAAACAACCACACGACATCCATTACATACATATATTACATACATACACATATTATATATGCATTTTTGCAAGATAATATGATCAGAAAACATAAAAGTGACCTAAAGAAGTAGAGACCTAAAATTTTTCCGGTAAGAGAAACTTATAAAGACATATAAAACGAAGCTTACATATAGCGAGGTAAAACATAAGAAAAAAAAATGGTAGAGTTATTTTTTGAAACACAAATTTCCGAGATTTGAAGATGACCTACCTAAGCAGGATGACTGTTAGTTTCCTCTAATAACCACGTAATACACGTGAAAGAAATGGATCTATATAACAATTTTCAAGAAAAACGTTAGAGCCGTTTTGAGATACCAACTTTTACAAAAAATCAATTATTGACCGGAAAACAATAATTACATACAAAAGAATGTTTAAAAATGAGTTAATATGGCGAGTTTGAAAAAAATCCGTACAGCCGTTTTTTAAGGAACGCACTTACAAGACCTGAAATTGAGCTATTTATACAGGACGCCTGTCAATTTTCCTGAACTAACCAACTATATCATTCGAAAGGACATCTAATAGAGTGTTTATATAGCAAATTTGAAGAAAATTGTTAGAGCCGTTTTTGAGATACGGACTTCCGGTCCCACTTCCGGTCTCCGATGTCCCATTTCCGGTTTTTCAATTTTCCCCAATATTTGGAAAATTCATCTGTAGACCAGACCAGTCTTAATTCTGTAGTTTTGTAGTTCTACCTTTATTAGTTTCGGAGATATGATAGCTAGAAGATTCCACACATTCCACACATACACACACACTGACCAATTGCCAAAAACCACTTCTTTGGACTCAGGGGACCTTAAAACGTGTAAATCAGATGAAATCTCGATATCGAATTTTTAGACCAAATACAATACTTCCATTACTTACGGTAGTAGGGTAATGAAAAAAAAAAATAATAATTAACTGTATTGCGTTAAAAATTGCGTACTAATTGTATTGCGTTAAAAATTAAAAAATCTGAAAAAAATTATTAATAATAATATTTAAACACTTATGTGAGATGTGAACTTCAAGATATCAAAAATATGCTTCAAGTTCAGTGTTAGTAGTTCATCGTATAATGCTTATATTCTGAAAGAAAAAAAAAAGTAATAATATAAAATAAAATAAATAAATAAACGTATCTTTATTTATTGCTTTTGTTCGACGTGAATGTTTATTTACTATAATAATTTGGCTAGCACGGATATATGATTCGCAATTAAACATCTGCTTTCCCACAATCACTTTAAATTCACACGATCAGCAAATTATCTTCCTCCAGTTGCAATTTTCGTGCATTGTTTATTTGTTCTAGAGAAGACGATAAAAAATATTATTATTATCTGCCTTGATGGAATCCGTATCCTAAATGTGTTTATTTTATATTGCTTTTTACTTTCTTCTGTATTGCAATCGTAAAAATTTTCAGCTTCCGTTTTTCGATGGGTTAAGACGTTTTGAGGACTCCAGAACACGATTTGACCATTCTTAGAAAATATGTGTCTGTCTGCATGTGTGTGACAAAAATCTTGTGGCGACGTATCTCAGGAACTACTTTATAACTGCATATAAATTTATATGCAGATATACCTTGGCCTAAGTTAGTGCCTATCAACTTTTGGTGTTATTTGTTCAACAAGTGGCGTTGTTAGACTGCAATTTTTCCAATTTCAGGAAAGGTTATTTCTCATAAACTACTAAACGAATTTGCATATAAATTTATATGCAGAAACTTTAACATAAGTTATTGCCCATCAACATTTTTTGTCATTTGCTCAACAGGTGTTGCTGCTATCCGTCGACTTTCGCACTTTCAGGGAAGGCTGCATCTCAGGTTCTGTTGTGTATAATCAAACAAAACTTGACACATATAAGTGTAGCCATTATATGACATTACGCAGATTCAATTTGGATGCTTATCAGCCAATAAGTGGCGCTGCTATACTGCAATTTTCCCTGAGAACGGGATATGGCTATATCTTAACTTCTATGGCATATAACTGTACAAAACCTGATAT